>CM063710.1:5619165-6219165 GCA_032441835.1 Slavum lentiscoides | reverse complement strand
TTTAAAAACGTTATTTCAACGCTAAAATAACCGCGAAGAGTAAAAAAATTCTCGCTATTCCCCGTGCAGTCGGTGCATGGGCGGATAGGCCCACCGGGAAACCGAGATTTTCCCGGGGGGCCTCCGTCCGTATTTTGTGCTTCGAGGCCCTTTGGCCCTTTGTCATAATCGATGTTAATTATGGTTTATGTAATTTTGTAATTAAATGTGAACGTAGTTTTTCAAAATTGAAACACGTTAAAAATTATTTAAGAAATACTATCAGTCAAAACTTATTAGAAAGTTTAATTTTGATGAATGTTGAAAAAGACATTCTAAACAAAATTGATTCACAAGATATAATTAATAAATTGGGCACTAAAAGTTCAATATTAAGTAAAATGTTATTAATTTAAAACTATTTTTAAAAAAAAAATTATAATAAATACATATTAAATTTAGACAAAAAATAATTTTAGTTTTGTATTTAGTATTGGAGACCGTGAACGGTGGGGGCCCCTACTTAATATTTCCCGGTGGGCCAAAAAGTGCCTATCCACCCATGAGTCAGTGTGTGTGTGTGTGTTTTTTTTTTATATATAACAATATATACGAGCTATATTAATATATTAAACGCAATAAATACGACCAGTTAATATTGTATATACTACATTGTATATTATATAGGTACTAAACGGCACTGGTGGAATTTTTATTCCACTGCCGCCCCCGCGGATCTCTTCGTATTTTTCTTTCTTTCTTTTTAATATACGGTCGTTTCGTGTACACTGCACGTGTGTGTACGATAATATGCAGTGTATGTGTATAATGACGATATTATTATATTAATAGTGTATTTCGGGCGAAAAGCAACGACCGCGGCGGCGGCGGCGGCAAAAATAAAAAAAAAAAAATTAAAAACCGAAAAAAATAAAAGGACCGGTAAAAAAATACACGCGTATTAAAAAAAAAAAACGCGCGCGCTCCGCTTATACTCGTTATAAATTTACGACGACCGCGGACCGACTTAATAGAGACATAAATAAAACCGTCTTACATATTATTATAATATATGGTGTCGGACAAGCTGTTAATTATTAGATCGCCTTAAATGCGTATTTAATGACCTCGGCAGCGCGCGTTGTTTATACCGAACACAAGTATATATTATATACCGTCAGCTGTCTTATAAAAATAAAAAAAAAACCACCGCCGCCGCCATCGGCGTGTTATAATATATATATATATACACTTTAAATATTTGCACGCGATAATAACCCGTTAAAAAAAAAAAAAAAAATGCCGGAAATATTACTGACAAATTGTACGGTTAATATCATTAAAAAAAAAAACATTAACCCCTCCTCAGCCAACCCTGGTCTCGTATTTCGCGTTTTTTTTTTTTTATTATTAAATTTCCAAATTCAAAGGGTTCCCGTTGTTTTATACGAGATAATTTACGATCGCCGAGCCCCGAAGGATTATAATAACTGTTGGTGCGAAATCGCGACTCGTACATTATATATTATGGTATATAGTGCATAGGTACTTTAAACGGTTGTATAGAGTTGGTAATAATATATACATAAGCGAAACGCTAAAAGCGTTTTTTTTTTTTTTTTTTGATATATCGTTTTTTTTTAAACAAAACACTCGTGTTCGACGCAAAGTGAACATACGCGCGTGTACGTCAACCAAACATTATTAACGTACGTTTAACTATACAAAGACGAGACGGTTTTTTTTTTCTACAACTTATTATAATAGACTAATTTACGCGACAAATAGAGATCAATTAAATTCGAGTACACAATTTGTGTATACAATAGGCTGTATAGTTTTCACAATAATATCAAGCTTATGGAATATCGATATTTATTTAATGTTTTTTTTTTTTTTTGGGTGATAAATATGATTATTGTGCGTTTTTAAATATTATTTCTCCTAAAAAAAGAAAATAAATAACCATAACAACTTAAAAAAAAAAAAACGAAATTTCTTTTATATACGAAACTACAACTAGCGTACACGTTATGATAATATAATAAAAAATAAAAATAAAATACAAAATATCTAATAACGAATTTATTTTCAATAATATTAATAATAATAAAAAAAAAAAAATGTTTGCGCGTATAGTAATCATCACTAGTCTGAAGAAGAAAAAAAAATTCGAAAGAAATCTTAATAGTACACTTTATAAAAACACACATCCTATACGCTTATAGTTATATATACATTTAAAATACGACGTGTATACGATGAACGGATTGCATTGAGTAAAACGAGTATATAAATATTAACACGAGTATTTAACTATATTACCTGTACTATATTTTAATCTGATACTCACATGAGATAATTGATAATTTTTTTTTTTTCATATGTATATATAAAATGATTACGTGGTGTACTATATTTTCATTCTAATACGCATATACAACGGGTCGAATCTATCGTATTCGTGTTTTATAGAAAAATAATATTTCAGTAGAAATGCCACGATTTTCTTGAATAAAATTAACGAGAGTTGATTTTTGTACAAAAAAAAAAAAAAAGAACACAATAAAACTTCTCGACAAATTTATAGACTCCGGCCGTAACCGCGGTTATCGCTCTCATTTCGGGGGGGGGATTATTAATCGCTTTCAAAAAAAGTCATACACGCACGCACTTAAAACCATTACACGCGCCTGTTATAGGCGTTGATGGTTTTTTAATTACATACAGTTCATTATATGTATACATATACAAGTACATATATATAGAGAGAGAGAGAGAGTAAAACGTTACGCGGTCGTTTCAGTCGCGAGTTATATATTATATTTAATGATGATTAGGTACGTTTGAAATGATATGGCTTGTACTAATAATATTAATATAAATAATATTATATTATACAACCGTCATTAATATATATATATATATATTAAAATATATCGCTTTTTCGTCGTTGAGAATCGTCGGCAACTTTGATGATTCGACCAAAGGTAACGCGGCGCGCTGGCGCAAGAAACCACTCACAGAATAAAAACGTACAGTGATTTTTTTTTTTTATTGTAACTTTTTCCCAAAAAAAAAATATGCGGATCGGTTAGATGAAGTCTGCTGCTATTCTACTGCTGTTACAGGTGCGGGGTAATAGACAACTTTTTGAGGAGTCCGCTCCGGTAGACTCAGTGTATTATAATATAGCAAAGGAGTAGCAATATATTAAATAGCAGAGGAGAAAGGGAAAACATTTGAAACGAATCTCGTAAATGTCTGTCGTAAACTATTAAGACTATTTCCGCGGTAGTCGTGAAATTCTGTTCCGAAACGAAATTTTTACTTAACGAAATTTAAAAACGATTTTTTTCCCCTCTCTCCCGCTTAAATCTGAACAGTCAATCGCGCCGATCGTCCCACCAGTCTGGGTACATACTTACGCGAGGAAATGTTCGAAACAAAAAATAACGCTGCGGACGTTATTGCGCAGAGAATTTCGACGCGAATAAATACGGTCCATTATACGAACGCGCGCGATGGAATTATTATTTATATTTATCGCGTAATTTATCAATTTACGATATGAATTACAATAATATAATGTATAGGTACGTCTGGAATATTGTGTATAATAATAATCGTTAAATATATATATATATACACGGATCGGTGATTATTGGAGGGAATCAATCAAAATGTTGCGAACAAAACGCATTTAAATATATATATATATATATACGAGGGGTTATATATAATATATTCATATTATCGCCGTAGACGTAATAATTAACTTGCGTGTAATCGACGCGTTTTATAATAAACGACGACGTCTCGATATTGCTATATATATATATATGTGTGTGTATACGTTCTTTGTGAAAAAGGCGAGGAAAAATAAAACCGAATTTATGACAATAATTCACGCTCTTTGCTAATTTATTAGCTCTATTATATGCTCTTAATAATAATAAAAATCGACGCGTGCCTTTTTTCCGAGTGTTTTTTTTTTTTTTGTAACGTGTAGAGAAAAATATACGATTTACTATCGGTGATATTCTCTTAATGCAAGTCTTCGGGAGAGCACGTGTGTTATTAAAAAGAGTTTTCTCGTTAAAAAAAATAATAATAATATTAATAAATAATATAATAGTAAAAATATACGGTAACGACGGTTTAAATTTCGTGTTTGAAAATAAATATTAGTAATTTATATATATATATATATTTCGTACTCTGCGTTTAAATTGTCTGTGTGTGTGTTTTTTTTTACTTACAATTTACAGTATTTTAATGACGATACCGATTAAATTGTCGTGTTTTATTATGTGAAGGGCCGTGAAAATATATTATTACACGCCGCGCGTTTGTTTTTTTTTATACTGACCGTCTCTGACGTTATTGTAGAATTGAAAATTAGGTATGTACACGCCGTAATGAGTCGCGGCGTATATATATATATTGCACACGTTTTTATTAAAACGTATATTTTCTTAACGAGAGAATACAATATAATAAGTCGTGTTTAATTAAAAGTACATGTCCGCAGTGGCGCAACCAGGAAATATTTTCCGTGAGGGGAGCAGGTTATAATATTTATATACATTATACACTAAATAAAACGAATATAAATGTTAAACACAGAAACGGTAAACGCTCGTAGAGTTAATCCGAATTTTGATTTTGATCACACTCGTCAAATGTTTTTACTAGTCAGTTATCACCAGTGCCCGAATTGGAAAAATAGTCTTGGGGACTCCAAGACTAAAAAAAAAAAAAAAATCAGCGTCCTTTCCGATGATTAAACTCGACCGGATCCGTGACGTCCCCACACCCCTCGACCATTCGTCTTCATCAAATTATTACACTATATTATATCAATAATATTATGTACACCGACAATTATTACAATGAATATATTTTTTTATAACTTTATCAACGCATAAAAATTGATAATTACATTTTCACTCCGGCCAATTCGGTGCCTATAATTGATTTTAAACGAAATTCCACGACTGTCCGTAGCTGTGATTAACTTCTGTGTTTTTTCCTTTTTGGGGCTACGTTCTTCTTCGGCAGATCTTTTCATCCGAGACAATATACGTACAAGAGCCGGGTTTAATAGTCTTTACTGCCGGTCCAACACAATTTCATATTCTTGTTACGTATTATCAAAAAAAAAATAAATAATCCGTTAATAGAGAATTTCGCATTATTATTTTTATTATTATAATAAAATAACCGTTACGATTTAATACTCGCGATAAATTCCAAAAACGTTTCGCCATTAGATTATATTGCGTACACCGAAATATACGAACTGCTATTATCACCACGAACCGTAGAAAAAAAAAAAAAAAACGTTTAACGGCTAGATTATAAAAATAAAAAATATATATATATATAATTCGCGTTATTCTCTACAACAGAGAATATTGTATAGAATCACGATGTAGTAAGCGTATATATATATATATATATATATTATATAGTTCCGTCGTTCGTTTAATCGTTTTCAAATCGATCGTTTTTACACTGCAACATCAACAAATCTCTCGTATTATAATTTATTAATTTCAACGCGTTAAATAATAATAATAATTAATTACTTTTTCGAATGTGTGAAATATTCACGTCGTTTCACGAGTAAAGATTTCAAGAAGTGAAATGTTAGATAAAAAAAAAAAAAAACCACTAGCGTTTTTATTGAAGAGACTTCTTGTACTGAAATTAATCACGACGCCGGCGCGTACATCAAACGAACGGAATACAGGCGTATTCACGCACGTCGGATTTATAATAATGACCGCGTTCCAATCTACATAACACATATTTTTTATACTGTTAAATAGATTATAATATTGTATATATAGCTCGTATTTTTAAAGCTGTGTTTAAGACAACGTGTACGTGTATACAGATAATTGGATATTTAAACGTGACGCGATCAGAAATCGGTATACGTATGTTAATAGTATAATATAATATATGCAACATAAATATTGTTTACACTTCGAGTAGGTATCGGCCGATGTTGAATTTTCTTTGAGAACAGTTTAGTTTTATCGTGCGATTTCTATTGGAACGTTCGAAGAAATTTTTATTTTTTTTTTTTGATCTTATTTCGATGTCGAGCCGGTGTTTTTTGCGTGCAAAACAAAAAAAAATCCGAAACGAGTCGATATTCAATAAATACAATTAATTCTTCAAATAAACGGCTCGCTTTCGAGTATATTTTCGTGCGTATGACGTCTTTGCTATAATATTTAATTTAAAATTTTTATTATTTATATTATATTACTACGATAAAACGCCGCGTATATTAACGCGTAGGTACGTATGAATAACAAATTTCATTATTTCGATAATAGCTTTAAAATAAACGCGATATAACGTGTATTGTGTTAAATGCTCTGGGATACAATATAATTATTGCGACTACCGACGAAAATAATGTTTGAACGATAAAAGTACTCGTTCGAAAAGATATTATAATATTCGATTTATTATATTATTATCCCGCGGTAATTCGAATTGAAAGATAAAACGAGATTTTTATTTCAAAAGTGTAGGTACTGTACGCGTTATTATAAATTCACAGTAGCTGAACGTCATACGTACATTCGACCGGCGCGTAGAAATAATATTATATAAGAACACAATAATAATAAAAACAATATCAAAAAAAAAAAAACAAAAAAATCGATATTATAGAAAAAAAATGTATTTGTACGTTTAAGTGAATTTACGATCGAGCCAATGATCATTGCAAGTTGAGCGGTGACGTATATGTGTAAAAGTGTAGTACCTAATAATTTTAAAATTTTTTTCAAAAACCCGCGCCGAAATTTTCTTCCGCGTTCGCCCTTGTCGTCGCGGGTATTAAGCGAAAAATAAATATACGATAACGGAATAAAAAGAAAAATATAAACAATAATTTACACTGCAGAGAAAATATATCGTGAATATTACAATAAAAAAGGCATTAAAAAAAAAAAAAATTGGTAAACGGCGAAGAAATCGTGTTTTGTAGCGGATTGAATTTATGAACGACTCGAAGATCCAGATTTAAGTGGCACGCTTGGCAAAAAAAAAAAAAATTCAATCACCTCCGGGTACCACGAAAAATTTCGAACCACGCTGGGCGCCAATTTGTTGTAGTGTTCGCAGTCGATTTAAACACAAAAGCGGTCAAACGGTATGCGTTCAAAATAAAAAATATCCAAAAAACAATATACGATACTCTTTCTCGTTCGCTCTACTATACGCAATACAAAACTCCCGAGGAAGAGTCTTTTATTTTTCTATTACAATCGTACAATTATATTAATAATGTCTTTTTTTTTTCTTCTTATGTATATCCGCCTTTTCGCCGTTATAGTTTTCCCCCACGGCGTATATATATATATATATATATATATATATATACGCAGCACGTCTGACGACGAAGATTGTGTTATATTATTATATAAAATGTGTCGTGAAACTCTGAATCTAACGAAAAATACAGTAAAACTAAACACGAGTTGGAATTTATTCCGTTTTCAAACGATTAAAACGTTCGCGGACAGTTATACTCTATATAGCGAGTAAAACAAAAATGAAATACAATACTAGTATACGTTCATCGGTTTCATTCGGGCAAAATTATCAAGAACATTATTATCGAGCAACACCGTTTTTTTTTTTTTTTAAAGAAATCACTATTTTAATTTACGCGCGCGTAGTTAATAAACCACATTATTATCCGTTTTTTTTTTCTCTAATAAAAATATAAATACGAGAATTTTTTTTAAATATACTTGTATTATAATAATAATAATTATGCCATTAAATAAATACTTAAATTACTTATAATACGTAGACCGCTGCAGTGTTCGCTTTAATAAAGGACTGCTATGATATTTATCAAAACAATTACTTCACGCTGGAAAGAACTCTAAAGACTTTAGACCACCAAATTTGTACGCAAAATAAATCACAATATTATACCTATATAATATACAATAGCCGTTTTTTAAAAAAATATTTTTGACTCTTAAAAAGTTATAAGCGTTTTAAAAATACAATTTTTACCATTTTTTTTTTCCAATTTGCTTCTGTAATAATAGCCAAAAAAAAATTTTGAAGAAATATTTTTCGCAAAACATTTTTTTTTCTTATATAATATTATATATAATAATAGTTACGTATTATCGCGGTGTGAATATTTCAATAGTTTCTATATAATCATTATAGTTTCGAAATGACGAAGGAATAATAACGAGATAATCGATTTCGACGAAATCGCGTTTTTGCGTAATTTTTTGGAGGTAATTTTTTGAAGGTGGTTTTTTTCAGGCGCTTTTAAGAAAATCGAAAAAATGCGTACCGACTATAATATTATATGAATGCGATTTGTTAAGATGGAAAGAGCACTCGTTCCGATAGAATTTTCGGGGATACAGACATTATTATAAGAGGCCCGGTGCCGGTTATTTATTAAGGAGCAAAATTTAATCATAATTAATCGCCTATTGTTTATATTATTATATTAAATATATATGTTTAGCTGTAGAATACTGTAAACGTGACAAGAAATTAATAGTTTTTTTTTTTTTTTTTTAACAATAATTACAAACGGGCGGAAGACACATTTTAAAAATCAGAGTAAAATACGACCTGTATATATAGTTATATGTCCACTTTGAGTTTAAAAAAAGAAATTCAAATCGGTCAGTTTTACAAGCCGTGAGAGTTTTTCCTGTAAAGTCTATGATTTTTAGGTATAAAACAGAACCACACGTAGCATTGTATTTGTAATACCTGCACACTCCGCTCGGAATCTAATAAAAAAAAAACATTTTTTTTTTTGTTTTTATACACATTTTATAGGTACTCACGCCTGTTTTCTTTTTTTTCGCTATTCGTTTGCCCGAAAAAAACCAAGTAATGTGGAACGTTGTTGCGGTCGATCGACCGGTGACCGCGCGCACAGGGCAATCGGAAACGAAATCGGCGGCGGCGGCGGCGGCTGTTAAAAACAGATATAATATCGAGAAATACCCTCTCGCCACCGCGGGTCGATCCGTTGATTTATGTGCTTCGTTCGCGGGCCCTAAACGGAAATCGAAGACGACGAAGGTCGTGTCGTGCAGAGGCCGCCTGTCTGAGGCGGCGGCGTTGTAAAACGCGAGGGAAAAAACAAAATTCTCGCGGGTTTCTCTCTCTCTCTGTCTCTGTCTCTGTCTCTCTGTCTGTGAAGGGGCGGCGGACGACGACGGTTAGAAAGGAGAAAAAAAAAAAAAAAAAACGCACCACGAAAATTATATTGTTTTCCCGTTGCCGGCGCAGCTGTAGTGTTATACGGCCGCCGCGATTTACTACTAGGTATATTATATACTGCTGCGCAGTGAGTGAGACACCCGTCGTGGAAACGATACCCGCGCGCCGGTGATGAATGCAATAATAACAACAATAACGACTTCTTCTCCTGCTGCTCCTCCTCCTCCTCCTGTCCGTCTAAACAATACAATAATAACTGCACGCGGATATAATATTATTTCTATTTAGCCGCGGCTGTGATGGTTTTCGTTTCGGCGTTATAGATTTGTTGCAGAAAGTGCGGTGCCGGCGAATTGAATCCGTCTCGGCCCGTCAATTCGACGAGATAATAACACAACAATAATAATAATAATAATAACAAGAGAAGAAGAAGAAGAAGAAGAAGAAGAAAAAAACAAACCCCCGTAATGAAGACATCAAATCGAAACGCGGCGTGCTCCGGGTGATTTATCAACGGGCCGGCCGACAAACGAGAACGCATCGTATATATACACGTTTTTTTTTTTTCTTTTATTTCTTCCGTCTTGTTCTCGGGCGCGGGTATAACCTCCGGCGTTATAACGCGCAGCAGACACCGGCGGATCAGTGGCGCGTAGATATTACCAGGCTCGCGCCCGTTTTCCTCCATCGAAAAATACATTTTTTTTTTACGCGAAATTTCGTGTTCCGCAGGTGACCGCAGGGGACGGCGACCCGCGAACCCATTTCTTATGACCCCCCACGCACACGAACGTGTTAAAAAAATTATTTCGCCAATATGAATTTATGTGATTTTTTCCGAGAAATCCAATCTGGCGCATTACAACGAATATATAGCTGTTTAGTCTACAATTTTACGTTTTTAATTTTTAACCCAAGAGCAAATTTTTCCGTACAAAGAAACTTATATACATTTTTTTTATACTCGTATTTACAATGTAAAACAACACTGACGTGAACTGATATTATAAATCGAATAATAACGTTATTAGTATATTATATCGTACGTAAAATTTGTTTTTTTTTTATTAATGTGGCCCTCGATGATAATATGGAAATAAATATGGGCCACACGGTTAAAAAGTTTGCCGACCCCTGTGTAACGGTACAGCTGGTATAGCGTATTTTAGCGCGCGCGTGCAGTTCGAAACGCGCGAATTAAAAAAAAAAAATTCCCGCGTACCAATAAGTATACAGTTTTCAGTGGCGTACTCTCGGTTTCTCTCTGCGGTGATGGGGGGGGGAGGGGGAGAGTTTATATAAAACATTGAAACTGTCCGTCTACTGTAACAATAATATAATAAACGGAATCTTTATATATATATATATACAGGGTCGGCCTGGCCATGGCCGCTAGGCCGCGAATGCGGCCGGGGCCCCATCTTTTTTTTTTTTTTTTATACCAGTATTTTTGAACGCTATGGTCTCCACCAGTTTTGAAATCTTTGCCTTGTATTATTATAATGTATAAAAAGAAAAAATGCAAAAATTGATTTGAGAACAGCGGTTCGAACCCCGAATCGTACTCGTCAAATCGTGGTATTTATCCGTTATAATAGTACGAGCCGAAAGGCGAAAAAAATAAACCTATTATAAAGAAACACGGTAAAATTGTCAAATTTCAAATTGCTTTAATTTAAAAACTAAATCCGGCCACCAAATTCTAACTTCGACATAGGTTCTTTTATTAACCTGTATTAACTCTATATGAAAACAAAAGGCGCTAGTCCGAAAAAAAAATGAATTTTTTTTCAATAAGTGGCCCGGAAAAATGTGCCCGGTAAGAATTTTAGAGTCACTCCGTCGTTGGATCTGGGACACCCTATATAATGAATTGTTTTTTATTGATATGTATTTTTAAACTTCATATTAAGCAGGGGGCCCCAGAATAAAAAGATCCAGGGGCCTATGATGTGCCAGGCCGACACTGTATATATATACGAGTATAATAAAGGATGCGGGATGTTAAAAAACTTTGCGTCTCCGTATGAGCAAAAAAAAAAAAAAAATTGCGCGAGACGAAACGTTTTGTAAAACAGTGTCTGCGCGTATCGGATTACCGATACAAAAACGTTCGGAAATTCGCGTACTTATAGGAATATGTTTGAAAAAGTTAACCGGTACGGGGTTCGTATATAGCGAATGTCGTTGGGAAAAAAACCGAAAAACGTTGATTCTTTAACGCGGTTAATAATTAAAACGTATTGTTTTTTTTTTTTTTCGATTAATAAAACGAAATAAAACGATTTTTCGGTGTAAAAAAAAATATCCGTGTGTCATAATTTTTTTTTTTTTTTGGTAGTGTGTGTGCGGTGCCCCTTAAAAACTTCTGTTTATAAAAAATAACGGGGGAGGAATGAGTTTTTTACGCCGCTCTTCCACTTATAGTTCCTATTGCACCGAAGAATTATTATCGTTTCCAAAACGGGAAACTATATACCGGAAGAAATACGCGTAATAATCGACTTGACGCGAAAATATCGCTAATTTCAAAACGATTTATTAATACAATAATAATAATAATAATCATTAAGACGAGACGATATACACCACCACCGTCGCCCATATAATTCGGGCATAAAACTCGTTTTTCGGGGGAGAAAGTTTCGCGGATCGCGTATATTTGTAAATAGGATTTCGAAACTTTTGCAGTACGTAAAAGAGAATTTTATGATGCGCGTGTCGTAACGTTTTCACGATTTTCGTTTAACGTTATTATTAATTAGCAAAGTTTCGTTTCCGTTTTGGTTTTTTTTTTTTATTTCCCCATTCAATCGTCTATTTAAAATATCATATTGAATATAGCGTTATAGGAAAAAAGTAAAAATACACGAAATTCTGCTGTAAATATTATATTGCGAAAAATTTGGAATACTATTTCGGAGAGAACGCGCGGTTTCGTCCTCGTTAACAAACTCATTATCTTTGTAAAAAAAAAAAAAATTGTTTTTTAATAATTCGCCTGTTATTGTCCTTAAAAACGAAGTATACGAATTCGGAATACAATTTAATTTAAAAAAAAAAAAATTATTCCACAAAAAACGAAAAATTTTAACAAGTAGGTATCTAAAACTAGAATTTAGAATATTAATAATCGCGTAAACGTTTTTCTGTATTTCGTACATCGTTGCGAAACGTACGAGAAAATAAACGTTTACAGTATTTTGATAAATAAAAGAATAAAAAATAAAACGGGATACGTGAAAGAAACAGAAATAAAAAATATAAACTGAAACTGTATATACTAATTCAATTTGATTTATTATTTTTTTTTTACATACATCAAAATGATTAAATTCTATTGTCATCTCAGTAAATTCTCTGTGAATATGTGTAATATCGTCTTCTTGCGAGAGCTAACACCATTTGTAATCGAGGCTCAAATAAAAAATACACGTATAAAAATCATAAATCAACGCTGGTAAATAATAAATATAATATAGCCAACGAACCAAATTAAACGAAACACAAAGAAATAATATTGTATTCAATTTTCTAATATACATTATTCGTCTTATATAATATTGTGTACACTTTGGCTCGATTTTATATAATATTTTTTTTATACACATTTTTTTTTTTTTTTACATTCCGGGAAAACAATCACGTTTTCGACCGATTATTATTTATTTCCGAATCATTGAATTCTTTTTTTACATTTTCGCAGCACGTTCAGACAGTAATAGGACGGTGATTTTGGCTCGGACAAACTGCTTTTATATAATATACTTCAGACTGTTGCGGACAATGATCATAAAGTATGCAATAAAATACGACCAAAACGTTTGTAGGGGGCATGTACGATTCGGACGGACTCCCCTTTACCCCGAGGCTCGGAGAGCGAGATCTATGAGCGCGATTACGTTTATTATATATTGTTCGCGGCATACCGCGAATGCCGCCGTCAAGCGGTTAGGAAATTAGAAAAGTTTTTGCACATAGTAAATCCAACATCTTCCGCAAGGATCAGATTAGATTCGCGAAAAGGGTAAACAACGTTTGTCGTGTATTCGTGAATTGTCCTTGTTTTACACGCGGGTACACGCTATACCCGATCTAAACTCGCGGTAAAAACGAAAATAATAATAATAATAATTTTTTTCTTACGCGAAACGGAGGAAACGACATTTATTAGGAGTCAGAAACATCTGTTGATCAATAGGTAGGTTAGATACCTTATAAATCGTATTAGACACGGTCCGGACAGGTGTACACTGTACGTGTAGAGTAAACGCGGTATGAAAAATCGTTTGTTTTCTCCCTAAACCCGCGACGTAAATGTGAGTAATAATAATAATCTGCAGTGGCGTAACTAATAGAAAGAATCAAAGGGTGCAGATACTTAAGGGGCCCGTCGCTTTTTTATTCGTTTTTAATTATTATTAATTTTTTTTTTTTTTTAGTTCGATGCGAACAAAACGTAAAAAAAAAAGTTTTTTTTTAACCGCTATTACGACTCTGCTAGATAGAGCCGAAGAGAACGTTTTGATTTTTAAGTTTCGTGATTTCATAATAGAAAAAGTATATTAGAAACTTTAAATGTTTATTATAATATTATAACGTTTAAACGTATGTATATATATATATATATATAGCGAGACTGCTGTAGGGCAATATTACTATATAGGCAAAACGTTAGATGTTAATTCATTCGATAACTTTTGACTTCGGTTAAAACTCGACACCTGCGGTCACTTACTTATTTATTTACATATATTAACGGGGCTCAATTGACGATATACATATAATCATATTTCACACGATATATTTCTAAATTATTATGGTTTATAATTTATTTATAATTTAAACCATCCAGTAAAGACCGTTACAAAAATATCTGAACGTTTTAAAGACGATCAATACGTTCTGCAATAGAAATGGGGAACAGTGACGATGATAACCGTTTTTAGAAGATTGGGCACGTCATTTCCGAAAAAAAAAAACTAATAATTACATTTTCTTATCGCGATTTTCGATCGAGCTTTTGTATAACGCATTCAGTACTGCACTGTACCAAAAAAAAAAAATACGAGGCTACATATACTTCATAAAAAAACTCAATAAATATTTTCTATAAAATATAATAAATCGATAATTAAATATACTTATATTCATTCATTCGGCAAAAGTATAATCGATTAACTATATAATATATATATTATTCTTAAACGATTATTAATTTTTTTTTTTTATGTATTTAATAAACTATAACGATGTATAAATTTTCACCGACTCGGTCGGCTAATTTTTAATCAACCGACTTTCAACAAGTGACTTGAATTGCAGAGAATTACGATTTTTTTCATCTACTCCTTTAATTTTACTCGCCCGCGGCGTCGTTATAGTGACTAATGCTGATATATATTTATAGTGCTTATAAATATATAATATATAAGAATAAATAAAATGATAATAGAAAAAAAAAATCATAACGGTTGATAAAATACTTATCTACTTTATTATTAATTCTATTTTTAGAAAACCATTGAAAAAAAAAACATTTCGGTAAATAAATGTTCACCGTTCGATCTTACTGTCATTTGTAAATATTATCTATCGTATATAAGTACTATTTACTAGAAACAATTAACCTAACCTATAAAACGAACCGCGAAGACTACAAACATTAGCGATATCAATATTTTCACACTCCTATACCGTAAATCTATTAGTTTACAGAAATATTTCACTGATAACGTTGCACCCATCAGTTATTTTAATTGGCTACGTTTTACAAATTAAACACACGAATATTACGAGTTTAACGTACTGATTTTATGTTTATTGTGGAAAAAATAAATAAAAATCAGTTTTTTTTTTTTACATTAATAAATAAAAACGTTCGGTACGATATTACGTTGTAATTAAGAAATATTATATATTTTATTTACGAGCACGTAATGTATTGTTGTATAATATATAGCTGTTTTGTAATAAATCACTATTATCGCCCCCGACACGTGCGGCATGACTCGATAACATAATATGATTTATAAATGGTAACGTGTAATTTTCTCATTTCGTACAAATTGTTTTTAAAATTAATCTTTTCCAATCGTTCGGAGTTCAGTTTACATAAATTCCGTTTACGTCAAACGTAATTCGATTATAATTTTTTTTTTTTTTTTTGTTTCATAAATTTCCAGTAAATTCACTCGTATACGAGTAATTCCAATTGTCGTCAATTGAAGAAGAGAAAAGAGAGAAAATATATATGGACAATTTTACACGACTATATAGTGTCGAGTAAAAAATATCTTCAGACGTCCCGCGTCAGTAGACAGCGGACGATTGATAGCGTCTATCTAGAAATCGCAAAAAAAAAAATTATCAATTTATTAGCGACGGCTGCTCGTGCGCATATTGTGCACGATGGTTGTATCCATCTCAGTATATGTGCGTCGCAAAAGGAAGAACAAGTAAACCGCAAGGAAGTCGAAAGACAAGTGGCTGGAATTCAACCACCACGAGAACAAAAAAAATTTCTAACGATCAAAGTGCTAAACTTAAAAAATATATATAAAAAATAGTCCAATATCTCCGATGTTTCGCGCATAACTTTCAATTATACCAAAATTTAATATCTTTAATTTTTTTTTTTTTTTTTATCATATATATTATATACGACACAATTGTTTCAATTCGACTGTTCGAATTCTGTATACGTATAGTAAATATCATAAAATAACGAAACGGTTGTTTTGTAATTTTTTTACAGATGACGACACGAGCATAAAACCATCTTATCTTTGTGATTTTCAATAAGGATTTTAAGATTTATCAGTCTAGGACAACATGGGCGGGCCAAGTTGACGGTCGAAAAACGGGGGTCGCTGGGTGATGGGATGACACGCGAATTTCTCGCGAACGATGACGCGTCTTTCGGTAAATAGGTTTTGAAGTTCCGGGGCAAAGTGTGCTAGGGCTACGCGGAGTTGGTCCACACTTGGGTTTTTTTAATTTTCCATTCAACAATCAATCGCAGCAAACAGCTCGTAAAATACTGGTACAGGTTTTTACAAGTCCACGACTTGAAACGAGTGGGCTAACTCGAAACGGGTGGGCTAACACCGCGTACGTTTTAAACGCACAAATCCGGTCTCCGTTATAACTTAATAGTTATATTAATAACTAATAAGTTACACAATCGCTGGCCGGTTTCGAATGTAAAGATCACGGTGAGCGTTCTCACGCGCGCGCGCGCGCTAGCGGGTTCGATTCAATCGCGTTGTAGACGGAGACGTCGTCGTCGTCGTCGTCGTGGCCTCCGCGAGGTTATCCGATTGACATCTCAATTGGTTCTCGAGGCGGCGGCGGCGGCGCTGACACGCCGGGCGGTTTGGTGGCCCGCGGAGAAGCTGGCGATCGCGACGGAGAAAAGGGTGAAATAATAATAATAATAATAATAATCACGGTAAATATATAATAATAATAATATATTATTATTATTATTAATAGCGTCGGATACAATTAGTCGCTGTCACCGGATCGGAAAACGATTATTGTGTTATTAAACGCGTTATGCATTATTATTATTATTATTATTATTAACAGGTTAATAATATTATATACACTGCACCGCACAGCGCATTACCAATAATATTACACAGTACAACGGGGCACAAGCGCGTGTAATCGTGCGCGTTTATGTCGAGAGAGAGAGAGAGAGAGAGAGAGAGAGAGAAAAAGTGTTCGTTCGGCGGCGTACAGGGTGTCGGCGACCGACGTGTATAGTACACAATAACTGCTTGCTCCGGAATAATATTGAAGATTTTTTTTTTTTATTACGAATCTCTCTTGTTTTTTCCTCTCTTTTAGATCGTCGTCAATTTTTTTTTTATATAGATTCTGAGAGGAACGCAATGGATTTACAACGATGAGGTTTTTTTTTTATGTCTGTACCCCCAAAAATTCTACCAGAAGGAGTGCTCCTATCACACATGGCTGGTGTTCCGAATACTTTTTAAATACTTTTTCGAAAGTATTCTCAATACAGTGTTTTGAATAGTTTTTCGAAAGTATTCCGAATATTTTTCCAACGATCGATCGTATTTTAAACAGTACTCAAGTAAAATAAACAATGCAGACAGTAAAAAAAAAAAATCGCATTGCTACGAATATATTATTTAATCGCTTTTTCCGATATCGCGTGTATTATCTTCTTTTTTTTTTTTCTGGTCATCTCTCGATAGTCTTCGTGCTGCTGCTGCAGTTCTTCATAATATCGCGTTTACCTACACCGCGAATATCAAACGATTAAAAAAATCGATTTCGATTGTATGGAGATATCAAAAAAAAATTCTAAAACTCGACCGACGGAATTGTAAACTCAACAATTCAACACACTTCAAAAAAAAAAAAAATCTAAATTCGCACAAGGTGGGGAGAATGATAAATTATCGCTTTTTTTTATACAATCGAGTATAGTCGCCGTCGTCCGATTTAGAAGAAAAAAAAAAGAAAGAAATTAAACGATAATTTAGAGGAAAAAACGACGTAGTGTTTGTTTATCGCGGAGGTTATTACGATTGGGCACGAAATCGTAACTATGTAACACCCCGTACATAATACGTGGTGTGTATACAGTACCGTAACTATACTCTTACCCCGCTGGGAGGGGATTCTCATCTCGACTCGTCTCATCTCTCGAGATGGTAGAGTGAATAAAAAAAATAAAATAAAATAACATAAATAGTGACACGTCAAACTTCATTAGTCCGACGGCCGCCGACGCGGTAAGGTTTTTGATTTATTATAAAAAAAAAAAAACATATTATATTATGTTTTTACCTCGTTTTCTTTGTATCACGCGAGCGCGATTGTAATTTATATTTTTATATTCACGTACACGGGTATACGCGTTTTGTAATCCGAACTCTTTTCAATCGTACACGTTACCGTATGTAAATTAATAATATCGGTTCCAATGCGTAAAACGTGGGGGCAGGTTTATGCGCGAAATATCGGTAATTTTATATATATAAATATATAATTTTTTTTTTGTATATGGCGAATTCAAGACGTTTTATACGACCTCCAACGGGGTATTATATTATAAAACGCACTTATATAATATTACGCGCGGTGAAATACTTGTATTCCCTATTTATATATATGTACAAATATAGTTATTATTAATTTTTTTTCCCCCAATTTTTTTTTTTTTTTTTAATTTTTATTTCAAATATTATATATGGCAATGAAAGGGGGGTTTTTTTTATATATATAAACCGGTTGTATATCTCAATATTGTATAGTCCAGCGGATCGTCGGTTTTGCAAGGAATATTAAATATTGGATAGTTGACAGAAAGTATTTGTCTCGAGGCTCCGATTAACCGGTGAAAAAAAAAACCCGCCATCCCTCCGAGGTCCGCGAATGTCCGAAGTTTTCGATTTTAGATGAAATTTTATCATTTTTTTTTTTTTTATAACGTCTTTGAAAAAATGTCGACTTTACGATAAAAAAAAAAAATTTAATAAAAATTTCAAAACGCAAAAGTTTTCGAAAAGAAATTTGATTTTCGTTCGTCCTCTGTTATGTAAAAAGATTATTAGAAATATTTCGGTAAGTCTCCTAAGACTTCCCACCCCCTCCTCGAAAACGAAAAACCGCGGTATAAAATGGCGAAAACGGTCGTTATCATTGCACATTATATATTATGACGTCGGCTATATAAAATTACAATAAATAATCGGAATACAATAATTGTGATGAATACAAAAAAAAAAAAACACGGTAATTATGAACGGCTTTCGTATAAATTTAAAGTCGGATTTTCAGTCATTTATTTAATATATATCAATATATATTTGCGCTTACAAAACGTTGTGTAGTGTCACCGTAAATACAGTGTTTGTACATATTCCGTGCCACGCGTTATATGAGACACTCGGTCATTTAAATTTTTTTTTTTTTCAAAAGTTACTACCGTCTGTTTTACGGACGAAATAAAAAAATTCATGTTGGGTTTGCCTTCGCCGGGTGTTTTAATAATATTAATTTTTTTCCCCCGTCTTTCTTAACGCGTATACATCGAATAACTAGAATTTTTTTTATTCTTTGTTTTTCAATTTTTGATGGAAACGAAAAGAGAGAAAAAACAATTTCAAACGTCACGGAGAGAATAATGCGTAAGCCGTCTCCAGAAAAAAAATGAAACACCTATTCGAATCCGTCGCGTGATGACAGGCCGGGCCGGGCACGTACATATTATGTACGAAGGGGTGTTGGAATGATGTATATTTCGCCTCGGCTGCAACACCGACGCTGCCGCGGAGCTCCGTCTTCGGAGCTATACGAAGTTAATTTCCGTGCTGTCAATCAAAAAAATTGGCGCACGGGATCCCTTTCCTTTCCTCGGCGTGCGTGTGTGTCTGCATATTATTCCGCTCGCTCAGAAAAAAAAAACACTTCGAGAGAACGCCATTGAAAAGAAAGAAAAAAAGTAATTGCGTAGACCGGCGTGCATTATCCAGCCCGAAACATTTTGTAAAAGTTTTTAATCAAAACGTGTCGTCGTCGTTAACAACCCTTTTTGCGGAAAATCGTGTGCGCGAAAGCGAGAAAAAAAATAATTAATATCGTCTCGTCCTGCACGATCGAAGGCGACGTAATACGCGTACACGTAATACAATAATACGGAATTATAAAATAATTCCTAGACGAATAGTCATAAGCGTGCGCACGGGGTAGTCAGGGTAGGCACTTGACTACTCTGCGAACAACTCCCCCGCCCTCGACATAATATTATGTTTGACCATTTCGACATGTCCGTAAACGGTAAAATGTAAGAAATAAGAATATTGGAAAAATTAAAAAATATATATCGTCGTTAGTAACTGCTATGATAAAATTAATTTATCATAATTTTATTTTATTAATTTATTTTATCATAGAAACCGCTGTCCAAGCACTGAATCCTATCGCAAACCATGTTCATTATATATAAAATAGTGTTGTTAAATTTTTACTTATTAACTGATTTAGGTATATTACATTGTATTATTACTTATAAAAAATAATTTTTTACTATGGTAAATGCAGTTAAATAAAGTTACCCTATCTAAAATTTTTTTTCATGTTAAATGTCAATGTGTAATGTATCATTTATGACTACCAGCATATACCACCACTTACCCTGCCAGTAATATCTGCGCACGCTTATGCGAATATTATTCGATTTTTCGCTATACGTTGTCTCGTTGTGATATATAATATACACGTTTCGATATTTCTGATTTCCGGACAAATTATCCGGTATTAAATACGCCGTTATATCGAATCGAAAAAAAAAACACAAACAAACAGTTCTCGAATTCCCGATACGTATCGTTTACAAGTCATACGCGTGAATGTATTTAACGTTTTAACCGCGTACGTTTTTCGTATACGACATAATTATTTATATAAATTCGGTTTTGAAAGAATTACGTACATGTGTGCGCGCGTGTTAATACGTTTTGAAAATATTTTTTTAAATATCATACAAACTGATTAAAAAAAAAAAAAAAAAGTATTTTATCACAATATTATAATGACGAGACTTAAATGATTTCTAATCTATTATATTTAGATAAATAATACCGAGTTATGTATATTAGACGAAAATTTCACTTTAGATCATTTCTTTATTATTATTATAATTATTATTGTTATTATTATTATTGTCTATAAACTGGATTAAAATTTTTCCCTCCCTATTTTTATTTTGTATTTCTTTAGTAATTATTTTTGGCACGGTTCCGTTAATATAAATTCGCGTTGAAACGTATATGTTTTTCGGGGTTTTTTAATAAATAATACGTTTTTATTCGATAATTTTGCATTGCGTTTAAAAAAAAAAAAAAATTTGAGAATTTATAGGACTTTAAATAATAATTATATTAATTTTATCGAAATAAAATCTTAATATTGTATTTTTATTTAAATGTTTTCATCTCTATCTAGTAAAATTTACAAACACACCGTCGTTGATCTATAAATCATTTTTACGTTATCCAGTCCCACCAACACTGTTAATAACAAACTATAATGGTTTTTTTTTTTTAAACAATTCACAACGTACACGAGGTTTTTTATTAACTTTTTTAACACTATGTATTTTTCGCTCAACACCCGACAACGGGAGTTTTTGTCGAAACCGCGGTTGTAGTAAATAAGCAAATCTAATACAACCCGACTCGCTATTTTATATTCCTTTGCTTTTCATAATACATCCTTATCGTGACTATTCGTCGTATGTATTTCACATTTACGTGCGAATACTTTTTATTTTTTTATTTCTTTCGCGTACGCCATTTTCATTATTTCATTTATTTAATTCTTCGGTTTTACTATTTTATTAATACAATAATACGTAATCGACACGTATTTATTTTTCCGAATTATAACCAACACCAATTTTTATTAACGCCGGATAACCGGTTCGAAACGGTCTTATACTCTTTCTCTCTCTCTCTCTCTCTCTCTCTCTCTCATATTGTAAACCATAAACATAAAAACCTAAATAAGTTTACATTTGAAAAATAAATCATAAGCTAGTTTCATTTAAAAAAAGAAAAAAATTATTTGAGATTTGCATTTAATCATTTTAAAAGTGTACGTTATTACGTATATTATTATTATGATGAAACTCGTTGTGTGAACGATTAATGTTATTAAATGCTTTATAACGAACCTTATGAAATTTTGTTATGACACAACGTATCGTCTTTTTATTTCTCTCTCCTCCGTCGAATGTATTTAATAATATTTTATTATTATTATTATTATTATTATTATTATTATTATTATTATTATTATTATTATTATTATTATTATTATTATTATTATTATTATTATTATTATTATTATTATGTATTATTTTATTATTATTATTATTATTATAATCGTTATTGTGTTCGTGATGTGCACACGCGACTGGCTTGCGCGATGAACACGTGTGATAATGCGCGCTGACGAAATTTTCAATCGGGATCCACTGTCACGATGCCTCGAGATGATGACTGATGATGTAAAAGCGGACGACTGAAAGGAATTGAAAACTCAATTTATTTTACTAACGCCTACAGATGGCATATACACGCCGGCCGTGAATACAAATATGGGTAAAGATATTATTATAATATATTATTATGTTGGACAGTAATTATTATTGTGCATACACGCTATAAAGCTAATAGAAATACGATATATTTATTATTATTTTTTAATAGGTCGTCAATAACGCATAACGTATATTAGCCGAAAGGGCGAGGAGACGGAGGCGTTAAATGTTTATTTTAAAATTATTGTTTTTAATCGAAATAATAAAAGAAAAAAGAACTTGAGTTTTTTTTTTTTTTTTAACAAAAATTTGAGTTATTTATTCAACAAAAATGTGTGGAACTTTAAATAGTATGGAGATAAGTTAGGATGGGCGTGTTTGCAGTAGAAGGACAAATCGGACAAAATAAATAACAAAATGGAAACCAAAACACCGAGAGACCCAGCGGACGGTCCGGACAGAGATGAACAGACAGAATACAGGAAGATTTAATGTTACTGGGCGTCAGAAGGTGCAAAAGACAGAGAATAATGGAGACGATAAGTCGCTGCGGCAACGGACCTGAAAAAGGCCTGTAATAGCCGAAGAAGATGGAGTTGTTGTATTTTTCTTTTTCGCTTCATACCGACTGACTTTTTGTCGACACCGCGGTACAGTATAAATAAACAAATTCACACTATTCGCTCTTTACGGCTTCATTGTATTGCGATATCTTTTTAAAATGGATTTTACGTTTTGCGCGTATTGGCAAAACGAACGAATCGAATAACGAATTCTTCACTGTACGCAGGCACGTAGTCAGAGTGAGGGCTCAAAGAGCTGAAGACCTCTCGAAATTCCACAAATTTTAGCAAAGTCTGGCTTTTCTACGAGAAAATATTTTTAAATATATTTCAATTTTATAATGAACGTGATTTTTTTTTTATTGCTAGCGAGCTTATCGTTCTTTAATTACATGCTATTATTTACCAAAATCCAATTTTCAACGTATCGCCGCTATTGCATATAACAGTCGAGTACCATTAAGGGATTGAACCCTGTAATTTGCACGTTACGCTAAAAAAAAAACAGCCCTGATTTGGAAAGATTATTCATGTATACACGAATAAATATCACGATGTTCATATTTCTCTCGTACTTCAAATTTTTTTGATTCATTTCGAGAATTGTATTTTGGCTGATATATATATATATATATATTTAAACATTGATTTTATTATATATTATAAAATCAATGATACGAGCTACCTGTTTATATAGTATCGTTTATGAGTCTGGAGACCGGATTCTTATGTTTTTACATATTTTTATTGAGAGCATGCGTCTCCAAATGGATGAGCTTCGGCGACGATTCATTGTCCTGTGAACTGATGTACAAATCAGTTTTAGCGCATAAAAAAAAAGCATATTTCAAATGCAGAGTATATTTTCTGCACAATTATATGCTTTATATTGAGGTTTAATTTGAACGTTTCACAAAAAAAAAAAAAAATGTAATAATGGTTTTTAAAAAAATACAAAAAGAATTATAATATCCGTCTCCGTTTCTACTTCCCCCCGCGATCAGATCGGGCGAAGTTTACCGTTCAACTTCAAAGCGATATATTAATATTATTTAGTAAATTAACACATTTTTTTTCGAACACGTTATAATATTATTTTCGGCTCATAATACACCGAATATTATTTTTATCGCAGAATATATTATGTATATAAATTATTATTATTTCTTAATTATACCTAAACAATATACGCGTCACTATATCCGCAGCGTATAATAGATTAATTATAGCAGTAATTTTTTTAAAGATTAAAATTTAACTATATTATAATTTTTCTCTAAATCGTTACTTTTTCTCGGTATTTAATACATTTTTATGTGAAACATCCCGTATATTTCTAAAAAAAAAAAAAACCAATATTTATGCGCACATAAAAAATTATTTTGATAAAATTATAGAGCGTAAAAAACGTGTTAATTTTAAGATTTTAAACGCATTTATATAAATTCGGTCTCCACTGATGACCGTTTATAAACCATGCGACTAGAACGTAATAATTATAAACTGCTCAGAGAATTTATCATTGACTTTTTGACTTTTACGCTCCCCTCTATCCCCGGGAAAAATATCCTGACTTAAACCCAACCAAAACCTAACCTAACCTAACCATTTATTGTTACTGTACAACGACGAGAATTACGTTTGTATAAAAAAAAAAAAAACATGTATTTATACGTGGAAATCGCCTGACGAAATCGCCCGAACCGCGTTGCACACTCGACTCGGACAATCACCGTTGTGTGTTAAATAATAACAGAAACAATTGATTCGCGCTCGCAGTTTGCTTTTCAAACGGAATTCAATAGACCTAATGGGTTACTTTGATTAATAAATTTATCGTTACGTCTTTATATATTATATTATATTGAGTACTCGTTTCCCCCCCCCTCCCCCCGTAAGTCAATCGCTCGGCTTATGTATTAATAATAATAAATTATTATCATTATTGCGGTTTATTCCCTTTTAATAACTCGCGGATGACGAGCAATATGTTTTGGAACTCTCGCGCGCGCGCGCACGCAATAATTACATATTATTTAATTACGATGACAAGCCGATATTGTTTTTATTATTATTATTATTATTTCTTTTTTCGGGCCCGATACGGAGTTAATTGCCTTTGTGTGTACGCGATTTCCACTGCAGGCGCTGCCAGTGCGCCCAGGTGAATCGATATAAACGCGCGCGCGCGGTTATTATAATATGTGAAGACGATTAAAACGATTACACGATGAAAAGCACATCGGACGAGCGTGTGCCAATGAATAGAAAAGAATAAAAAATCTAAGCGTACATAGTATACGACGATTTGGGAACATTCAATAATCTTTTAAATTACTATAACCCCGCGGGTCGTCGATTAAAATATTTATTAACGAGCGCGAGAGCGCGTCATATATACGAGTATATAATATGTATGGAATCGTTGTAAAATTAAACGCGGTATAAGAATTTAAAAAAAAAATTTTTTAATGCCTGCGCAATCTCTGCGCAAAGGAAAACCTTTGTGGACGCTCGAAAATGTCTCGGAATTAAATTCTACGCGGAAAATGTGTTCGACGATACGCGAATTTTCTCTTCGACACGACATTTTTTTTATTTTTAAAAAGAGTACAAGTAGTGGTAAAAAAACGAGTGAATTTGTGGGAAAATATATTAATTTTTGTGTTGCATTGTATAGCTCCTCGGAGTTTCGAGATGCGGCGCTTATAAACAAAATAAACTATTGAAACGAGTAAAATCCAACGCAAAGTATAATAAATACCATCATTTAAACACATATTTTTTTACATATACCTATAACGCACGCTTTATCTGCAGGCACGCTTTTCTGTTCGTCATTAAACGCGCATTTCGTTATCAAATATCCAGTTAAAAATTCCGCACATAATTTTTCTTTTCGATTTTAACTCCTAAATATAGTGGGGAAAAAACGCTTTTTTTAAGCCTTAAAAATAAAAAATAAAAATTACTTCTATTATACTTGGAAATCTATAATTGCTAGAAACAGCCCAAAATTGAAAGAAATTTTTTGCGAAAATTTTTTTCGTTAACGCGCAGTGTATAAAGTCACGTATTTGGTGTGCGTATTTCAAGTTTCTATCATTATTATAGTTTCAAAAATACGAAGAAATAACGAGATAATCGATTTCGCCGTTTCGTTGTTTAATTATAATCGATAGTCTTTTCGGTTAATTTTGATAGAAGTATTGAGAAAATCGAAAAATCGCCTCTCTCTCTCTCTCTTTATCTAAAGTACCCCGCAACTATTTGTAAATTGGAATTTATTTCCGTAATAAAGATATTATTATTATTATTATTATATGCAATTTTCTACCGGGTAAAGAACGGAACACTATTTCTGGTCGAATTTTTTGGGTACGTACCTATAAAAAAAAAAAACCATAAAAACCAATACGTTCCCGGCTCCGGTCATAACCTAAAACAACATCGATTTTCATATAAATATAAACGTAAACGGGCGATGTACAAAATTTTCGTTTCCTATAAAATACAATTACAATTTGCGTGACTATATATTTTGTGAACGTTTGTCAGCAGTTACCCGATTATACTTGTAACTATGGTAATTAATAATGATTAATCGAATGGGAACAATATCGATTGTACGCGTTAATAATTTGAATTTTCCGATATCGTTACATTCGTAAGGATTTCCGATCGTAAAATCTTAATAATAATTATCAAAACCCGTATAATCGCGTGAAACGTTATGGCAGCCGGGAAAATTGCGCCAACGTTCGAAGGGAAAGTTATGGAAGACTTTCTATTTTTCATGGAACACTTTCAAGAGTCGTTCGATACGGTGACGTCCGACAGGGAAAGAGATATATGCCAAGTGATTGCGTCTATACACACCGTCATAGATAATCGATTATTTTCGTTTTACTAAAAGGGCGGCTCTTCGCATTTCCAGAAATGGTTGGACAAGCTGACGGTCGAAACGTATACGAGCGTGTACGAGAAACAGACGCGCAACATTTATTTGTCGCAACTGGTTTTGTGCATGAACTCCGGAAAGCTGAGCGCTCCGTTCGACGTGCCTCCCAAATCGGCACCGTTGTCCCTGGACGGTGTTTTCAACGGGATAACCGCAAAACCGAGAGCCGAGTTGGAAAATGAAACCAAAGTAAATGAGAATACGATCTGAAATAGCGTATAAATATAATAATAATAATCGTCTCGCGCCTTAGAAAAACGAAAACGATAAGAAATGGAAACGGTCGGTGCGGAACAGAGAGCTGGAAATGCCCGAACTGAACCATTTGTCGAAGGACGAACGAACGTACATAGCGTTCAAGACTTTGCCGAGAGACGAGGGCGTATTCGCGTACATAGCCGTGGCGATCGGCGGAGAGGCGGATTGCAAATGGGTCGATACGTGCGGACAACCGGTGTAAGACAGTTTGCACAAAATCAGTATTATTTTTATTTAATTACAAAAAAAATAATTTAAAGAACTCCGTCTCGATTATATATAGTATTGTACTATACGGAATTTTTTTTTTCTCGGTTAATATGTTTTTTTTTATATACTTTAACGAAAATCAATTAAAATTACAACGTTGAGAATAATATTCTTGATTTATCCGTCTGCTTATTGCTACAATTCGTATCGGCAAAAGAGATAGTTATAAAATATTCATGTACACATACCTCGAAATTATTATTATTCGCAAAATTTAAACTGAATATTATATTTCATTTAGAAGCTCACAAACGGTTTTTTTTTCGATACTAAAAAAATAGAATGATTATTTCTATAATATTTTTATATACATATATGTTTTATACAACGTGTTGAAAATAAAGGCCCCCGCCTCCCGAAATTAATCGATGAGTTTTCGCTGTATTTTCAAACAAGTGACCTCCCCAAGCCGAATTTATATAGAGAGAAATGCACAATACGCGCGTATAGTTTTTAAGGAAATAGTTTTTTTTTTTAAGCAATTTAATTGCCGCGCAATTGTCCTTATAGACGCGTGCGTTGCTGATGTCGTTTGTATTTCGTTTCATATTTTGATAATGCATTGTAGAAACGCGATATTTCGGTTTTATTCTTTTAGACCGGCGCCTGTAGTCACGTCGTTGGACCTGAAAGTAGAATCGTCAGTCGCGCGCAAGAATATTAGCGACCAAGCGGACAAAGCGCACCAAATTAAAGCCGCGGTAAGGTCGACGCTGTCAATGCGAAAGTCGCCGGAAGTCCGGAAGCTGGCCGTCGACTTTTTCAACAGGATTTACAGTAGTATCGAGCAGGAAATGTTGAGAGAAGAGGATCCAAACAGTACTGCTTGTCACGATCCTTACGTCGAGAAGCTGCTCGAAAAGCTACTAGTCAGTGTAGAAAACGATAGAAATACATGCAAATACGACGTACCTACATATGTATTATACGTTTATTATACGTTTCAGAATGATAGCAAAATAACGTGCGACAGAAAGTACAACCCGAAATTATTCAAACGAATAAAGATGCTTTCGCTGTTGAAGAAAAGAGTGAAGGACATACTGTTTGACGTACGAGATATAATTATTATTAATACTTAACGTCATCCTATTGTATTTATAATACCGTAATATCGTCACCTCGTTCTTTTCGTACCAGTGTGTCAATTATTTTGATACATTTTTTTGTTTTTAAGAAAAATCAATCGTAATTACATACATGTGTGTATAAAATATACGTGTAATATTCGTTTTAACGTCCTAGATCGAAGAACGTACGAAAAAGCTTTCGGAAATAGACGACGCGTCGACTTCGCCGATATTGAATTTAATGATGCCGGCGTCTGCGTGTCCGAACTCCATGTCGGAAAAGATGTGGCAAGGAGCTTTGGAGGAACAGCCAACCAGCAAGATGGCCGATGCACTGGCCAGAACATATCCCGTTTGTCTGGTTAAAATGTAAATATCGATTTGTGCCCCGCGGTCTCACACTGACTGCTGCAGCAGTTGTAAATACGCTTACGTATTTTACAGGTTGCTGGTTTTGTTGACGCGGGAACGTCGGAAAATCATAAACCAGCTGCATGTAAAACACGAAAAACTCGTGTTGTCCATGAAAGAAGACTTGAAAAGCGTGATCAAACGCGGCTTAATGTCCTATAAGGTATGTAAAATACACGCCGCGACGACGGGGTCGGACGTGAAACACTATTCAATCACCGTTTACATACCTATACATACGTACCTCGTTGTATGTATGGCAGGTGGCCAGAAGGGAATGGGTGGACGTCATGCGCATCGTGATGCTTTACAACAACTTCAAAGGAACGCTGACCGAAAACAAAATGGACGACGACACCGACAATTCCAAAGGCGAATACCTGCAAAACACGATCCGCAAGGAAATCGAGGCGACCAAGAAGCGGCTGGAGAAAGCTAACAGGAACAAGGAGAACATGCAAGACGACATATGCGATTTGAACAAGAACCTGTACGAGCTGACGGAAAAAATGGACAACTATAAAACGCAAAACGACGACCAGTTACGCGAGCTGCACGACGATATATGTCACGAAAAAGCCGCGATCCTGGAAAGAGCTCGGACCATTGAAGAACTGCAGAGAATGTTGAAAGAATGGGAACAATAATTGGATTGTGTCCATTCCGTATCTGACGCGGTCGTGTCGCGTGCGTATCCCGACCACCGTGAACACGTTGGCCCATCCGAATCGTCCTGGAACTTGGGAATTCATATCAAACGAGAGCTCGTGATTTTCGAGTCCACTTTCACGATTTGCGACTCGGTCGTTTTCGAGTTATTAACGAGAGTCGGCCAATGAAAACGACCGTATTCGTAAATAGTAAAAGTCCACTCGCAAATAACACTGTAGTGTTCGTTTGATATCAATTTCAAAGTTCTAAGACAATTCGAAAGGGGGGGGGGGCCAAGTTTGTGGACAAAAAATAGAGTTTGTGAGTGACTCGGAAATTTCGAGACAAATCATGGCAAACGATTACTTAGGCTGAGAACACACAGGCGTTATTTTACGGCGAAATAGAATACATTAAAATGATTGGAGCACAACACACGAGTGTCGCGCCATGATATTAACGCGAAACATACCGAAAACTGTCGCGTGCACCTTGACTTTACTGCGCGCGATTAGAAACTCTTGCTGGAATACATTATAATGAATGGTGGAAAACGCACGCGCTGCAATAAAACGCGCGACTGATGGTTATTTTATATTCAATTCTCATTCATTCGTCATTTGTGAGTCAAGCGTCAAAAGACAACGTGTCTGAGGGAAGATGTATCCGAAATTGACGTAGAATTAGACATAAAAATCTCTTTTGATATTTTCAAAAATCATATTAAACGCGCCTTCGGAAGGACTTGTACTATTTAAAGGACGTAGGTACACACATCTTCCTATATTTTTTTTAAAATTAATATTTGGTAACCCAAAAACAAAATAATATTTTCGTCTGCCGTGATGTCGTTATCTAGCTGAAAGATAGACACATACTGACATACTCTAACTGGTAGATAGTAATAATATTGTATTTATCGAGAATATTGTCGATACGGTAAAATAAACGAGTTGTAAATAAAAACGCTCGTGTGTTGGTATGAATTTAGAACGCGCGATAGACGTTTTTTTCCGCAGTAAAAATGTAACGCGCCCGTGTGTTCCCAGCCTTACTCGCCAAATTTGAAAACAGACTCGCAAATAACTCGTAAAATAACGATTTTTTTTTGAGTTTCAGACTTGAAACGGGTCGGCCAATTTCACGCACAGTGGTCTCTTCGCATTATTTAATCATTTTTAAACTATTCAATTATCGAAACTAAAATAATACAGAATTTTCGCGCGCGCTTATAACCGTATTATACTTCTCCCGCCGGCCGCAAGCAACGGCTTTTCAGATTCGCGCGTGTCTTTCGGATTTCTGTTTTTATTATTCTTTGAAGTAATTTCATAATTGACATACGTTTAAACGAAACGATGCAAAGTATTTTACTATTTTTTTTTTTTTAATTTCAATCAATAATCTTTTATTTTACGTAGATCATTTTAATGTGTGTGTGTATATATGGAATATTAAACGAGTGATTTGTAATGATTATCAATATTTATCGTTTAGAAATGGTGCAAAAATTACATATACCATATCTAAATGTTAACATCGATAATTAAAGTTTTACTCGATATATGCTATCCAATATACACACACATATTTTATACTATATACAGAAAAAATATTTTGCATATGGATATACGTAAGTCGTTAAAAAAAAAAATCAAATAAAAATCAGCGAAATAATAGTAAAAAATATTAGCTTCGAGTGGTGTTTGAAACAAAAATTTATTAACACCAAAATCGATTGAGAAAAATTCACGGGCCTTTTTTTTTTGCAGTCCGTAATACAAAGCAAAGTATCAGATAAAAAATACGAAAAAAATGCGACGTAACATAATGACGTGTTGTTGTTGTTGTTATTCATATTAGACGCGAGAACCGTTAAGTTAATAGTATTTTGTTGACTAGTTTTGAACTGGATTAAAAAATTTTAATCAACTTAATTTTAGCAAGTTAAAAAAAATTACGAACTCGCCCAACCTTGCTATTAATATATTATAATATACTCGTATATATTAGACGATGTTACGTCTCGTGTCGTTTCGTGTATTTTTTTTTTTTTATACTATAATTTAAAACTTTTAATTAAATAAAAGTTTTTTTTTTCGACATTTCGAGTCAAAGCCCTATAAAATTTAAGCGACTTTTAAACACTTAACTTGATTTATAAATATTTTTATATAAACTCGGCGAGTTAAAAAAAAAAAAATCAGTGCCCGGCCTTATACACAATTTTATTTATTTGTATAATAATAAAAAAAAAAATGTTTAAATAATAGCGGCCGTTGTAAATAATTGTTCGTGATATTATTCGTAAACGCGGGGGTAAATAAAACAAATTTACTCCGACAATAATCCCGTAATATGATTCTGAGCGAAGCGAGAAACTGTTGGGTTCTACAATGACGTTTATTATATATACTTTTTTCTGTGTACAAATTTTCGAGACTAGAAAAAATGCTCGTCACGCGTTACGTTTCCCGACAGCGAATCGTCTCAATATTCAGTTGGTATACTTTATTTGAAAATTTTTTTCAGTATTTTCCCGATGCGTATAATTCAAAACAGCCCGAAAATTGGAAGAAAACCCGTTTTCTCAATAGTTTTTAAACGCGTCGCGAAAAAAAAACAAAAACTACCGAATTAATGACTCTGTAGTCTTGAAACACTTTTTTTTCGATAACTCGGCTCGTTTATTTTTTTTTTTAACATTTTTTCTAACGAGTGTACTATTAATTTTTTTTTTTTTTTTTTGTAACCTTTGATCGTGTTCAAAATGTACATTTTATCCGAACTGCAAGAACGAGTGACAATATATTTTATAGACGGCGCGTATATTATTATAATAATATAACGCGTCGCGGCCCATATTTCATTAAGGGCGCGCGCACGCGCGGGAGTACGGGCCGCGGCGGCGGCGGCGGCGGCGGCGCGTGTATTAATATTAACGCGGTCCTTCGGTGCCCGATGCCGATGCCGGTGCTGCAAAGTCCCTAGCGGCCGCCGCGCAGGCCGTGCCACGTCCCGGCGTCTCTTTCCTAAGTGTATTATATACGTCATTTGCATAGCCAATTATGCGGCACACGATTATTAGACCGTTAAGACCTTATTTGCATGTAGCTCGTATTAAGGACGCGCACGTAGGCCGCCCGTCCGCCCGCCGGCGACGACGACGACCCCGTCACCGAGTCCTTCTTGCTACGACGAACGACGTGTAATAAAGACGACAAGAGCTCCGTGTGTGTGTGTGTGTGTGTACAAATAAGTCGGTGTATTTGTTAGAAACGCGGGTACATCGTCGTAACGTCTATTTGTATAGAGCTGTACGGGACCGTGTCGGTAAGGAGCGAGCGGGAAGGGGCGGAGAGACGTCGACGAGTATAATAATTAACCGCGGGCGTTTATTATAATTAAACCTCGTCTCGTGTGGCGTACGAGCGAATTTCCACCTACTTATACACGCACAGTCGTATAATAATAATAATAATAATAATATAATAATAAATAACGGCGAAATCGTGCAGCGTTCGCGAAAACGTCGTTGCCCCGTTTGTGTGTGTGTGTGTGTGTGTGTGTACGACGATTCGGCAACACCTGCACCGTTTCCGATCGTAATCCGGAATCCGGTCGAGTGCTCCGGGAAAAGACTCCTCGAATCTCCCGACCGGTCGTGATACTGCGATACGAGGCGATTCTTGTGATGATTCGAGTGTCCAGTGCGCAGGGGCCCCGGAGCTGAACTTTATCGTCACGGACGGGGCTCGCCTTTGATCGACACGACCAATCGTGTGGATTGAAAAAATAACGGAAATCCGTATAGTGTACTAGTGGGCCCCGGCTAAACACTTAATCCGACCTTTTCAACGCCCCCAATCGAGCAAAGGTCGGTCGAGAACGTTTTGGAAGTGAACGCGAGAAAAGTCGCGGGGTCAAAAAAAAAAACCGGTCTTGTCGAACGCACCGACGTTTTTGTGTAAAAGTATTTACACGGGGGAGATCAGTGAGATATGTCTCGGATTTTTTTTAAAATTCGATTTATTTGCTGCGAAACGGTCAAAAGCATATTTAAGAAACACCGTGAACATTACGAGAAACGTGCGATTTCGATGGCGAACCGTCACACGAACATATTATATAAATTATTCTGTTTGAATTTCGAAAGCGATAAGTTTTAAAATAATAATTTCCGTCGTAATACTTTTTTTTCTCAAATAAAAGTCACGATTAAATTAACCATTTAAAACGCACCTGCGAGTTTTTACATACACTCCGAAACGTCTTACAATCCGCACGAAGTGGTATAATTAATTAAAATTATCATATAGGATTCTCATTTTTTTTTTTTTTTTCGAATAAACCGATACGTTTCAAAACGCGCGCGGTATAATAAAAAAAAAAGAATTGAGTACGCGCGAATCGTAAATAACGTAAATATATATTTTTTTCTAATAAAAACCCGATAAACGCTCGCGTTAAATCAAAAAAATAAAATAAAAATTCGTCGTATGAAAATCATAAATTACACTGTAATACCATACAAAAAAAAAAAAATCACATTACACGCGCGATATAAAACGTGGAAAAAAAAATAAGAAAAATCCTTTTCTCGTTAAATCGACGATTGTTAAAAAAAAAAAAAACTGCAGCGCGAACGACGCGGAGTCCGCGCCGCACGGTTAAACCGACCGCGACGATAAATAATAATAATTTGTTATTATATTACCAAAAAAATATAAAAAAAATAAAACAGTTCGACGGTATAATAATAAATTTTTTTTTTTTCTGGTCCGCTAAACCCGATTAAATTGTTTTCGTTTCTGTCTTTTTCTCGACGAGAAAACAGCCTCGCGGTCTGTAATTATCGTACGCCGCCTCCTAGGACACTAAGAAAAAAAAAATTAGTATCCTTAACGGCGCTGGACGCTGTAACTGCCCAGCGCTGTTAAATACATCGCGCTGAGAAGTGTGTAAAAAATCCGACCGACCGACACCACCAAAAACCTAACCGCTGGCTATACGCAATACGTATACTAATACGGTACCGCATTAAACTATCATTACACACACACACCGAATGTCTCAATAATAATAATAATAATAATAATAATAATAATAATAATAATAATAATAATAATAATCGAGCCGTGCTGCAGTCGCACTGACGTCCAAACGACAGGTCGCCGCGGTCTCGTTATTACTCGTATATTTTTTCTAACGAACTCTAGTCGTCTCCGGTTTCGGGCTGTACTAACAGCATGAAGACGACTCGTTTTTTTTTTTTTGACATGTATATTATGTCTTATGGCTGGAGTCATTCTATAAATTTGTGCGACACCGAGAGCGTTACCATGACGTCACGAACCCGGCTCTACTCGCCGCCCGGCCAGGTCCCCCCACTTCTATACCGTCGTTGCCAGTTACATCGGAACGGCGATGGCAGCGCTATCTATAGTTATATATATATAAATATATAGATGTAGATATTTATAGATATAGATATGTCTATAGGTACGAGGAGACGAGGACTAAGTTATAGGTAACTTTTTTGTCACGTGTAAAAAATAAATGAGATATATACAAGACATATACGCATTGTGTACCGATGTATCTGCAATCTGCATGCAGTGTATTTTCGTTTCCCGACGACGCGACGACGACCTAACCAGTTAGGTTTTCCGGGGTCCTGGACGTAGGCACACGGAAGGGGAAGGGGCAAGATCCCCGTCTCCCTAGCTTTTTTTTTTAAAAATCAGGTTTTAAAAAAAAAAAATACCGTAGTATTAATATATTAATCCGTTACTATTTACACACGCCAATAACATTGATAATACGTAATAAAACAATCGTGAACACGTGAAAGCGTATTATACTGCGTACACGTGAAATATGTAGCTCTGTGGGCTAACGATAAAACAATAAATAGTATAACTAACCCCGATAATAAACGGTAAAAGAACCAGCACGTGGAGACCGCGTAAATTTTTCTTTGAAGAAATTTTCCGTCGGATGGGTTTTACCTCTTACCAACAACTGAAGAAGACGGCAAGTGACAGACATGAATGGCTACATCGACAAGGCTTGGCCTTTAGAAGCTGTTGGTGATGAGTATATAACTAACCCCGATACAGTACCTGTATATTATAAATTCGAATAATTATTTTTATAAAACGTACACTTTTGTGGTGTGCAGAAATCGCTGAAAAAAAATCTCTCCTCTTACACGTTCAAAATAATATCGGATGAGCAAATATTTCAAGAATCTCTTGCCCGTTCTATAGTACGGCTATACGCGGATATCAGCGTTTCCAAATAAAGAACAGAGATAACAATAATCTACAATATTATTCATACGAAATAGTATATTTATAATATATTCGTAGTTCCTACTAAGATGGGTATTGCCAAAATATAACTCTCTTGAATCGTCGTGTCGATAACGATTTATTTTGTACTATGGCTAAACATTTAGATATCGTTTTCCAAATAACCGGTGATAGCATCGCGCGTCTATCTGATTATGTTTACACAATATTTTGTCATAACACTTCATAGAAATCATTGGATCATAATATTAATATTACATTATTATTATATTGTACATTTATAGTATAGAATAATAGAATTATAGATTTATAATTTTTATTAAATGTCAATGTGTTTCACCGCGGGGCCCTGGACATATGTCCCATTTGTCCTCCCCTAGCGTCGGCACTGGGCCTAACCACCGTAACGCCTCAGATGTTTCTGCGCAAGTACGTCCAGAGCCAACGGATTGGCGAAACCGGGCTAGGCCAAGGGCGCAACGGAAAAGGGGGAGAAAAATCAAAATTCAAATACGTACACATTCTATATATTATAATATAATAAAAAAGCTAAGTGCTGTTATCGTTGGTAACCGAATCACTTGAGACGGGGCTGGACCGATTCGGCTAATTTTTTTTCTTTTAATGTTCTTAATAGTCCGAATACGGTTTTAAGGAAAGAAAAATCGGAAAAGTTCCTCGGAAAATTCGGGAAAGTTTTGTCGGTAACGGCTAATCGCAAGAAGTAGTCATGCAGTTTGAATTTGATTTGTAGGGTAATCTACATAGAAAGTTGTATAGCTATAGTTTGAAAAACATCAGTCTGGTGGCGAAACAGTGATCAACTCGGAAGAATATTTCACTCGAGGAAAATTTTTCGTTTACCGTGGTTACAGTGCGGCTAACATAAGGATTACACACTCGGAGATGCTGTGATTTCGTCAAATGCATATGCTTATCAAATGAACAAGTACGTCGTTTTCGATAATATTATCTCAACATGCTTCCCATAGAATGTGTATTATCCATAAATTAAAATTAAACATTTTTCATGATTTTATAGTTTTTTTCTATACATGTGATTGGTGGGGTGGGGTGGTATAAAAATAAGGGCGTAAAATCATTGACTTGCTAAGAGCGCTGATGGACCTCGGCTACGGCTCTGCGTATCTCTCGTAACATAACGGCCGCTGTCCGTGCACGGTTTTGAACGGATAATAACTCGATTTTTCGGTTGTCCTCGAGTTTTATCTGTAATCCATTAACGACACCGTGGGCTCCGAGTTCGGAATATGTTTTTCGAGGGGATTAAATCACTGAAAAACCCGCGTTTGTTGATAAAGTCCATAAACACTTGAAAAATCACGAGCGTCTAAACCAAAGACCGCCGTTGATAACGCGGATGCGCCATGACCAGTGATCCATTTTAAGTTCCGACACGAGCTAGTGAAGCGGGCGAGTGATGGAGGTGTCTGAGCGAGCGATGACTTTCGTTTTAATAAAAAAAATATTATTTTACACTTTTAAGAAAAATATTAATTTCTAAAAAAACATTGTGTTTTGTGTGCGTGATAACAGTGATAAAAAAAACATTATCAAGTCCTTACGCGTGCATGTTATCAACGGTCTATTCCTTAGCATAGACGCGCCTGAAAAATCACGATAAAGCACGATCCGCAGCCCGCAGGAACTTCGCAAATTTTTTTTTAAGATTTGGTTGTTATTTACTAGATGTAATACACTTGCCCCTGTGTTTTAAAATATGCTCCTTCAATGATTTGATTGATTGCTCCGAACGAGGTCATTTGAAATGCACCGTTGTAGGATCTTGTTGATAAAAATCTTTAGATTTTCGATGGCCTTCATTTGACAACGTTTCGAGTGTAGTCCCGATGGGTTTTTTTAAGCGGTGGCGAACGCGTACGTTTTCCGACGCACAGCACATGCTATTTGATTCCCCTTTCCACTTATTCCCGGCATGAAAGTGCGAACGTACTTCAGTCATTGCTGCCATATTCGTTCACGATCGCGGTACTTACCAATGCGTATGTTTAACGTATATAAACAGCGGCACTTTTTGTCTTTTAGAGCTCCGCAACGGCATATTGAACTCGGGAGAAAATTTCGACTGCAAATTTATCGCGGACTTCTGCAGCTGTTTCAGAAGACCGAAATCAATTTAGCGCATTTTGAGTAACGGGAGAGGTCACTCGTTATTCTAAAAAGCGTATACTTTTGTGATTTTACTGCGTACGCGGAAAGAGATATTAATCGCTCTAAGGATGTACAACGAGGAATAACGTACTTTAATAACAACTGTAAATAAACACTTTTGATTGTTTCCGCGAGCAGTCGTAGACGACTGTACGGGATTCGGACTAGTTTTCATCAATTTGCGCGCCTGTCTGTTACGAATATCGAAATTATTGTCCACACAACTCACACGTACCACGACGCCGACCCGCCATCAGTAGCTGCACTGCAGAGCCGGTACGAGTAACTCCCTGCGATCGTATTAAACACAAAACGATCATCATACTGTATGATATTATAGAAACGGATAGGAAAACAAACAGCGCGGATGTTTTCAGTGGTTTTTTTTTTTGCGTCCAGACGCGAAGAGAGTTACGACTCGTTTTCCCGGTACTGCTTTTAGTAACCTATAGAATCTTAAAAAAAAAAAAAGATTTCTTTAATCTTTTAGTAATCTTAGTAATTCAGTCCTGTCCCGATTTCCTATAGTAATCACTGTATTTTTCCGTAAAAAAAAAAAAAAATAACGCGTGAAATCACTCGGACATAACAGCTCTGTCCTGTATATAATAGACGGTATAATATATAATATTATCACGTAAGTATACGAAACACGGAAACCGTTCAATAATCGCGAGTAGAAATAAAAAAAAAAAAAAAATCACACCGCCGAGCGGATACCGACGGCCAGTATCGTCGACGGTAAATAATTTTTTCATTTTTTTTTTTTATTTTCCAATCCATCAAAACGGCGTATTATAAATAGAGAAATGGAAATTTTTTTTTTTTTTAACGCGTCGTAATAATTCCCCCGTTCGTCGTAATATTATATATACGCGGTTTTTTTTTTTGTTCATTTCAAAACTCCGGGAATTGTCGTAGAAAAAAAATATATACTGCCGATTCGTCATCGACAACCGGCAGCGTAATATATACCACACGTCAAGTCGGATCGGTAAAAAAAAAAAATGTATAAATAATTAATCGATGGAGGTTTTAAAAAAAAAATAAATAAATAATCGCGTATAACCCTTTGGAAATTACCTTTTTACCCGGCCGTACACGCGTTCGGTTATTTTATTTTTTTTTTTTTTATATTTCGAATCGTTTTTGTTTTCCTCGGCCGAACGTCACGCGCGGTCCTCGTCGTCGTCGTCGTCGTCGTCGTCGTCGTCGTCGTTCCCAAGGGCGTAATTCCTCTTTGGCACCTCGTGCAACGTACCCGCCGGGGGCTTTGGCCCAGTGACATCTGGCGGTTCCTCCGGACGGTTTCCGATTCGCGACGCCTGCCGGTGTGCGGCCCCAAAAGTCTGTGCAGCGCCTTTTTGTCACCCCCGCGGCCCCGTCTCGCCGATAGATAAATCGCTCTCTGCCAGCACACAATTGCGGCTGTACGGACATTTCATTACGCGCGCGCCGCGCCCAACAATAACACATGTCGTGTACCACCACCAGAGAAGCCTGCGCACAAAGTCTGTTGGGAACGAGATGTAAACATTTGAATTGTGTGTGTAGAATACGCCTATGGGCGCTTATTTCGTGTTTGTATTGTGCAGTTAACAAGAGGACGGGTTACGGCGGATCAGATTAAAAAAAAAAATAAAAAAAAATTAAACTTTTTTTTTTTACGAGCCGCCGCGCGCATAATCGAGAAATGAACTCGTAATGATACGTAATAATATCGCACTCGACTCGGGCCGGGGAACGCTTATTATTATTGTGCGCCGAGTGTCTGCTGCAGTGGCGGTGGCTGTACAGTGTTGCTGGTGTTGGGCATGTACGACGGAAAGGGGGAACACGCTCGAACAATAAACTCGGGCAGTTTTGCATACGCGTATGTGTCGACCGGATTAAAGCTATTTATCAATAATATAATATCAGCAGCGGAACAAAAAAAAAAAGAAAACAGTGCGAGGGCCTTTTTTATTATTGTTATTATTATTATTATTATTGTGAACGGTTTAAAATTCACGTTTGTCCGGCGCGCCGCCATAGTGTTTGATAAAATGAAAGCAAAAAAAAAAAAATCGCGCGTTTTGTTTGTTTTTTTCACAAATGGGGAACACTTATTTAGCGCTATAATAAATTACGTTTATATATATATATATATATATATATATATATAGAAAACAGGACGCTTTTATTATTTGTTTTCGACTTACGTTTCGATTGCGTATACATACGAGAAGCGTAGAGAGAGAGAGAGAGAGAGCGTTTCCTAAATACAGCGGCGTGTTTATGATGGGTTTTCGGGTTAAACTCATATATAATAATACATAATGGATATAAGACATGTGTATACAATATGTGTAGCGGTCAGCGTTCCTGAATAAATAAGAGAGATAGCAATATTAAAATCAAATCTCCTATCCTACTCAGCAAGATATTATTTTTTGTTCCACGAAATAATAATTTGTTCCATGAAATAATAATTGAAATATTATAGTACGTCGTATCGGTTATCTAAATATTTGCCGAGTGAGACAGAAGATTCGGGAACGCCTGATAACGAATATGGCCTATCCATTGTATATTATCTATGGTTAAACTATACCTCACGCGCCGGATTGTGGATCGAAAAATAAAATTTAAAACGTTATATTGCGCTTCGGTGAATTAATTTTTTTATATAAAATAATATTAACGCGTTCGCCCGCCGTTTCTCTATATTTAAAGAAAAAAACGGTCATTATTAATTAAGATTTTTATATATAAAGAGATCTGCGGAGGTGTGGGGGGAGAAAGTGGAGGAGTCCTACCATCATCAGATACTGCAGTTGACGATAATAAAACGTTGATGAACGCAGCTGAATAACACTATCTCATAGAAAACAATTTCGTCTGTCGCTGATTTTCAAATGCCCGTCGTAAATGCATCACAATAATAGTATCAATGTTTACTACGGACGTTACTTGTATTTTTTGTTTTTCTCGCTTAACCTCGTGATGCACACATTTTTTTTTTCACCCGATCTATTTTTTATATGATATAAGAGGCGAAATCGATTTACGAATTTTTTTTTCGCCATCATTTTCTTTTTTTTTTACTCTTCCTTTGAAATCTGTTAAAACATTCGTCTCCGGGATGGGGGGGGGGACCACCCGTTATATAATTTCATTAAGGACGACACCTGTACTGGATCGCGATCCGCGACCGAGCGAAGTGTTTACCTATAAAATCCGTACTGAAATCGAAACGTTTATTCGACAAAACTTTTGATAAAATTTTCAAAATCCATCTCATCTCAAGAGGATAGTTGGTTCCGAATGGGTATATAATATATACGTTCATCACGGCGATCCGATCTAAATTATATGATGACACGCGCGCGACGGAAATCGATCTATCAAAAATCGTATATTATAATAAACGCGAGCGCGCGCGAAAAACGGGGGAAAAAACGTGGAATAAAAAACCGAAAAAAAAAAACGGGAGAAAAAAAACGTGGAAAAAAAATTCGAAATTTCTCTCCCCCACCGCCGGCAATATCAAAATGTTTATTATAATATTATGTAATTATCGAGAAGAAATTATCGATTTCCTCCGATCTACGATACGCAGCCACCCCCACAAAAAAATAATAATCGCATCGATCACGTCCATACGATAACAATGTATAACGCACAGTGTGCGGCAGTCGATCTCTCTCAATCAATCGGAAATTTTTTTTTTTTTTTCCCCGCCGTATAATTTCGATACTGCTGCAAAACTGTGGTGTAATATATTGTTGTTATTGTATAATATAATATATTATAATAACGAGTTTTGGAGAGGGAACGACGTTTTTCGAAAACCGGCCATCTGTGATGGTGGTGCGGCGATACCGATCGGTAATTATATATAAGTCGACACCCCCGCTCGTATTTTTATGTAGAAATAAATAAATTATTATTATTATTATTTATACCGGGAGACCGGTATAAATAATTAAAAATCGCCGGTGCACGTCGAATCGTCGGTCGGTCGTTTCCCGATTGTGTGCGTATGATGTGTGTGTGTTCCTCCTCCCGCGTCTGTTCCACCGAATCGCATAAACATGTAAATGCAACAAGGGCGATAAAAACCCGGTCGACCGACCGAAAATCTGATTAACATTTCGACGGATCAATCCATCTGCCGCGCTCGTTTAACACCCTCTGCGCGATTTCTGTTCTCCTCTCTTCGGCTCGGCGACCCTCTTCTTATATTATATGCGCGTGTTAGAGCGGTGTCGACGGCGGCGGCGGCCACCACCGCCAACAACGACGACCCTCGAACGTTTTTGTACGCGTACACCGCGAGCCGAGCCGTCGCCACAAACACCGTGTCGAATCCTTTTAATCTTTTTTTTTTTTTTTTATTTCGCCACGGAGTTTATTTTGGACCCTCGTTCCTTCATCGCCCCGTCGTTCCCGCCCTCCCGGATTTACAATAAAAAGTATTTAAAAACCCCCGGTCGTCGTGGCGCGTGTAATTATATCAAATCCCAAACTCCGATTGTGCCGATGTTTGTTTGTGTATGTCGCGTGTATATAAACATTGTATTATAATATCCTATATTATAATATCATCTGTACCTACAACAGAGAAACGGAACGATACGTAAGAAGGTTTAATAACGAAGTGACACGAGAAGTGAAAGACTTGAACGGCTATAGGACGTGTATATGGAGATGGCAGATGACCAAATTATTAAACGAGGACCGGTGACGGAAACGAGAGGTAAAGTACCTCTGGGCAGACGTAGAACAAGACGGAGGGACTATGTCATGAAAGATCTGAAAACACTACAGGAAGGAGTTCAGATAGACGTATGGCGTGCAAGCGAGAAGAGTGAAAAGAATTTATGATGGCGACTATGGACCTCAATGGCCCTTCAAGCTGTATATGATGATGATGATGATGATGATTATTTATCCCTTTGCGCAAGGATAAAATATATTTTCGTGGATGTATATACGCGGTTTTAAGCAACGAACTTTATACACGTTCCGTGTTTACGATTAACCTAACTTAACCTAACCATGGTACGCGGTGAAATCGGCATTGCTTACGTATGTGTATACAGTTGATAAAAAACGCGGATTTTTTTTTCTCTAACTGACTCTTAAGCTACAATGTATGATTTTTTTTTTCTCTTAGAGTACCTTTAGCCAGAACGCTCTACGTTTAATCTAGAAGTGTACACCGTATCTAGATTCTGCGTCCCCTAACTATACCGGTCAGACTACAAAAATAACATGGCCGGGTCATGCGTGACGTAAACAACAAGGATCTCTGTTAGGCGGGTGATCGAAGAAAAAACCCGTACGGAAAAAAATACCTTTAATAGCGAGACCGAGGAAAAGGAATGTGTGAACAAGGACATTAAAACAGTGTAAGGCCGGAAATCAAATGTAGGGAAGCTGCAGCAAAGGACAGAGACAGCTGGATGGCAAGAGTCGTATTTAACGGTATGGTCTTAAAGACCGAAACCAAGAAGAAGAATTAAATTTTATTACAAAACAGGCAAGTATCATTTAAATTATATATATATATATTTACGGTGGAAAAAAATTAATTCTTTTCAGCACACGCATAAAATCGTTCGACGTGTTACCACTCTACAATGTGAAATTCCAACGACACGATTCCATCCTTGGCCTGATCCGGACCGAACTAGCTCTCGTAACGAGTATTCTATATTCTCTGTTTCGGACGTCTTCGGTCGTCATGGAACGGTATTTTGTAGCTGTCACGTTCAGCTCCGACCGTGTATTAAGGACGATCTCAGATTCGTTTGAAATTTTTTCAGACTTTTTCTTCTACAATTACGGCAAGAACGAGTTGGCTTCGTCTCCAAGGCCCCGGTCCACCGACGGCCACCAGCTATTGTCACCGATTTTTATCGCAAACGGAGGATGCCATAGCCTCTGCAGTTTACCGTAAACTTACGTTGTATTCGAACATAATGCCCAGCAACTATATAATATAATATGCTTGACTAGACGGCTCTAAAATATTTTGTGTGTTCCTTATAAATGTTCGTTTGTTTCTGTTGTACGTTTGTTACTCCGAGGATGGCAGATATTTGTCTACTTCCGTTTCCTCGGTATACCGATTTGGTAGGTGCAGATTCAATCACTGTATTAATTAAAGTGTATTTATACATCGATAGTGTCGTGAATTTACATGAATTCTATAGGAATTCACGCCGTGAAAAAAAAAGATCTCGGGACGCAATTCGTTCGTACAGCGAATAACACCGAATTCATGGTACGGGACGAAATGAATTCGTGTATGGAAGTTCATCATTATTTGCCCATATGTTGTATATTTATATTTTTTTTTTTTTTACTAAATTTGTTTATATTATCCAATTTATTTGGAATTGAAAGACACTCCAAATTTTGACCTACGGCTATTGTGTCTGAGCGCACTACAAACTTCTGTACTGCAATAAAGTGTAATATTTCGGTGGGTATACACATTACTATTATTACACGTAGTCGAGTATCACGTAAACACACCGAATCAAAATTCACCGCTCGATCCTGCTGTGCCGCGCAAATAAGTTTACCGATTACAAAAGTTATACTTACTGCAATAACCCGATCCTACACACACACACACACACACATATAGTAATAATAACGTGTCAGTTAAGTTTCAACGACAATATTTTCGTGTCCGCGCCGAAATGTTTTCCTACGGGAAACTATTAGAAAAGTAATACACGTGTCGCGTAATTTAATAGAAGAGACACGTGCGTTTTGGATGGACGAAAATTTTTTTTTTCTCATTTCACGAGCACAAGTATGTACGATAATAATCGCTCGCGTTCAACAATTATTATCGTGTAAACGAATTCCAATTCAACTTTGGCGGCGACGTTCGATAAATATAACATTACGTACTCATTATAATCATTCATACGCGGTACGGGGCAGGACAGAACCCATTAGCCGGTGTTTATGATTCAATAGCGAAAATTTTTGAAATTTTAATAGAATTCTTTATTCGTTTGCACGTATAGAAGTGGTACAGTATTTCTTATTTTTTTTTTTTTTTATGTAACTCGTCTCGATAAACGTATGAAAAATAACGTAAATAAAACGTACCCAACGATATTGTAGAAAAAATAAAATACACCATATAGTACACCGGTGGCGCGGCCGCGTAGGTTACCAAGTAGTGCAACCGCACTGTTAGTAGTCGAACGGGCGTGGGGGTCATATTGTGTATTTAAATGTTGAATAAAATTGAAATTGATCGTCAATTTGAAAGTGATATAAAAATTAAATATAATATTAACAGTTTTAGTAAAACGAGTCATCGTATTATATTTAACGCGTTCAATTGAAAACCCTCTAATGCGTACTAATACTTGTATTTTGTATATTATTTACGAGTTTAAAAATTTGAAAACGTATTTCTACTGGACGCTGAAACATTTGAAGAGGTAACAACATGACAACACGCGCGGTATTGGTTATAACTTATTTACCCGCACAAAGCTACGGCGGTCATATTTTCTTTACGACTTGGACTCTTATTTTAACTTGTAATGGCAGTGGCGTATTAACGGGGAGGGGGCTCCATTCTCAACTCCCTTCTCTGCAAAATCAAAAGAAAAAACATTTACGACTTACCAAATTATCTATTCAGCACTATCTGTACTTACGGGTTTTGCACATTTTTTTTTTTTTATATACGTTTATATTGTTTCTTATAGTTGTCGCCAAATTAAAGTACCTGTATAATATTATAATTCATAACGTTTCGAGAATTATTTAACCGCGCGCGCGATGAAAGTCACCCGCACAGTCCTCTTGGTGTCTTCGGTGAACTCTTGACACCGCATACTGACTCGTGTGAGCGACTTCACGTTGACTCGGGCCTTGTCGCAATCAATAGTATGACCACACACCAGCCGCTTTTGTGTCTGTTTTTCGAGGTAATATTCTTAATCGTCGATGATTGACAGACGTGTACCGGCCGACGTTTGACGGCCGACTGATCATCCAGGTATAGAGAGCCTTTTATACGACCTTATTACCTTATTATCACTGATGTCAATAACGAGCGTTGTCCTGTGTTTATCGATCACAACTTATTGTAAGGTAATTTAAAAGGTAAGGGGCTATCGCATATTTGACGTTCTCGTTGAGCTAAAACGTAGAATAATTTAAAAATAAAAAACGGTATATATATATAAGTTTTAGTTTTTGTGTCGGAGACATTTTACTGCGGATTTGCTGTCTGAGACTCTTTTTTTTTTTTTAACTTAACGAATATATTACTCTATTCGAAAAAAAACGCGTCATAATATTATCGCTAAAAATTAAGTATGTTTTTTTATTATAATACGCACTTGTCATTTCGAACACGGGCCCATAATATTGTAAAATAAATGAGGAGAGAAAAATCCCGTTGAATTTCTCGTAAATCTGCAGACGTATTCGACTGTACACGTCGGTTTTAAATTTTAACGTGCCAATCCGTGAGTGGATTTTTTTTTTTTTTTTGCTTTGGGTTTAAGACGTTCAAAGACTACGGTATATTGGGAAACGACGTTAAATCATAATATTTCGCTAATTTTCACTGGTTCGACAACCGAAACGATTCTGTGCGTAATTTTTTTTTCTACGTTATTCAACCGATTTTCCAGTATAGTATTATAAAAAAAATTCGATTGCCGCGTTTTGGAGTAAATCGCGACGGAGCCGGGAGCACATTTGAATTTTATTCGCCCTGCGCGTATCATCGACGGGTTTCTTCTCCAAATATAACGTTGTTTTTTATACGGTGTTTTTATTATTATTCCGTTTTTCCATAATAATAATAATAATAATAACAACACGCTGCGGGACGTGACAAATGGTTCGGCGATAAATTACACGAAATTTTATTCAGTGTATACCCCGCGGGCATTCGAAAATCATAAATCACCGGGCAGCAAACCGCGCGGTTTTTTTTCTCCTCGTCTCGCGCGCCGGGCCACACACAAAAAACATATTTCTATCAAAAACGCGCGTAGTAGTTATTTTAAATTACGGCAAAAACATATTTCATTAAAAGCTTATTTATATACACACACACACGCGTAATAATATTATAATATGTAATAATATGTAATATCTGATTTTTCGCCGGGAAATGTGTGCCCTCCACCCCGAAATACACGCGTGCCGTCTATATAAATTCAAATTTATCGGCTACACGCTCGTATATTAATACGCGTATGATACGCGGGAACGATTGTAGTCGGGGAAAAATCGACTCGTTGATTCCGTCATAACGATACCGAGGTGGTGGGGGAGAGGGAGAGAGAAAAACTAAAAAAATACTCGTATATAAAATAATTCGTTTTCGGAACACAAAAAAAAAAAAAAATGAACGAGTAAAAAATAAATATACAACAAGCGACTATAGTTTTAATGTATTAATAAAACAGAGTCAAATCAAATGGCAGTGTCGAATCCGAAAAGGACAAAACCATACACCGCGTGTATAAAAAAAAATAAAATAAAGTGTGCAGTGTAATTACGTCGTCAAACGATATACTTTTCAGCGTATTAAATTCGCGATTACAGGAGTTTTTTATTTTTTGTTTTTTTTAAAAATTAAAATCGAAAAAAAACGTTTTGATTTTCTATACTTACTGCACGTATAACTCTTTAATTTTAATATAAACTACTATCAGAACCGGATTGACATAGCTTTTGCTCCTATCGGCATTTTTCGGAGAGGTTTTAAAATCTCTTATTTCTAAAAAAATTACAAGTACATTGGAATTTACGTTTTCACTGTCCATATCCGATTTTAAAACGATTCCAAAACGACTTCGAATAATCGCTGTATGCAAATACAACGCACTGATGCATATAATATTATTACCTATTTTGTTATTTATACTTCGTAAAAAAATTATATACTATCATCAGGTACTTAGTAGAAATTCAACAATTCGACAACATTTAATTGTTCGTTTTCCGTTTTAAAACGTGTAAAAAAAAAACACTGAGATCATCGCCAGCGGCGGGTATACATGATGTTCAAGGAGTGGGCGAAAAACCCATTCTGCCAATAAAGTATCCACATCGACGAGTAATAACCAAGAAGAAAGATCTATTAATGTATCGAGACGAAATACAGATGTGGAAAAAGGAAGAACATCGTGCGTGTAACGTAAACGAAGTAACAATAAAACGGGAAAAGAAAGTAGTCACCAGATAGCGCTACGACACAACATAGAGGGCGTGGCAGAAAGGCGCAGCGGTCAGTCTCGAACACCACACACACACACACACACCGCAATCAGACGCGAACTACGTTGTTCACACTTGACCGCCGTGACAACACTGAGCGGTCCGATGGTTTCGGATCGCTATTTATATGCGCCTTTCTGCCACGCCCTTTATGTCGTGTCGTAGCGCTATCTGGTGACTACTTTCTTTTCCCTTTTTATTGCGGTCGACTGACGCACCATGTCGGTATATGCGGGTGTTTAGTTTGACGCTGACAGTTTGTGCGCGCGTACGCGATCTTTATTACTTATTTTTTTTATTATTATTAATAATAATTAATAATATTATTTGGCGTATTTCAATGAGATAAAATGAACGTAAGGATTTATCTTTCCTCGTTGTACACTCGTTTACACGTTTACTCGTTTATTTTACACTGTACACGACCGATCGAGTTTGTTGTCAGCTAAGCACTAAACGCTCGATCACGACCGATGATCAGCGCGTACCGTACGCGCTGATCGTCGGTCGAGCACTAATCCCAGCCTTATACATGATGTTCAAATGCGAAAATGGAGCATAACCATAACATAATTGACCAACTTACATGACGCAAGTCGGCGCTGTTGGGTCATAGATGTACTAAATTTAAAAATATCAAATACCATGGAGGGGATCCGCCTATCGTCCACTACCCTTATAACCGCCACTGATGATCGCCGCATTACAACGAGTAAATATCTGTTTATCGTATAATTGTATCTATTGTACGTATTGAATCGGTCAAACGTATTAAGTGGAAAGTGATAATAGCACAAGTTCGCTACGATAAAAACGAGGAAATTTAAAACAAGCAAAATTTTAAAAATTATTATTATTATTATTATTATTATTATTATTATTATTATTATTATTATTATTATTATTTGTCGTTTATTTTTCTTCTTTAAGATTTAAAACACATAATTCTCGCGTAACAGTATTATCATTACAATAAAAACTTTCCAATTTAGCAGTCGGTCTAAATATACAATACGTATAGTATATGAACGGCTTATATACCAAACCGTATAAGTAAGTGCACGCCATATAATATATCACGAGCGTATGTATATAAGTATACGCCGCCGCCGCCGCCGCCGACTTCTACATGATAATAATAATAATAATATTATTATTATTGTTATTACAAATCATAAATCACACGAAGTAAAGGGTTGACCTCATGAAATAAAACTCGCGTACACATAAATCTTTTAATTTCACTCAATTAACGGGCCTCGAAACCAGCGGTCGTGTTTTGTATACACCTATATAATATAATATACGCGTTAAAAAGCACATCAAATCCTAAGGCTTCACACTCCCGATACGAGGCTGCTCTGCACGGCGATTTAATTGCGCGGCAATTATAAAATAACGCGATGATATCGACGAGAAACGTTTGTACTACGTACTTTTGTACTCCATTACTATACTTTGTGCATAATATATATATATATATATTGTGTAATTGAGCGATGTCGTTTGGATTATTTTGTACATAGTAGGAGACACAGTCGTCCCCACCTGTTTATAAAATACAATTCGTTAACGTACATATAAATTATTATATTATTATTTTTATAATTATTTATTAAACAAGTAATACATTTATACGCCAATTATTATTGTTTTTACTATTTGAACGTAATTAAAAACAGGTAACACGTACGTGATTTAATCGGAAAAAACAGACTGTTTGTGTAAGATACTGAGTACGTGTTTTAGCAAGAAAGTTTTCAATTTTCTTAACGTCTCTTCGGCGTAGTGTTATTAAAGAGGATAGTAATTTTCGTATTAATTCTAATAATATTGCAAACCAGCCGTGTACGTGTCGGTAAGTGGCGCTAACCAGAGTACCGCACAACACTAAACCTCGATCACTTATCGTAACTTGACCCGTTTATCAGTCGACATTCCACATAATACGTACACGATAAACACGGTAAACGCGCGCGTAAAAATTTCTGTTCTTTTTCTTTATTATTCTCGCGCCGCAATCACTGTACATTTGTCGCGTCATCTGCTGAACCGAAATACCTAATTTCATCCGATTACGCAGCGTCTCGACATATGTATATTATAGTCTTTTTACATTGATTAGACCGGTGGAATTAGGCGTTTCGAGCGAGTTTTTACTGTATTTACTCGCACTGCGCCCCGGGGTAATATAAACATTTTTTTTTTTTTTTTTTAAGAAAGCGTAAAATCTACAGACCCGGAACTTCAATGCTGAAGAGTCACGGAATAAATTCCCGAAACGTTTAAACGTCGTTTTTCTCCGTGTCCGTTTCGTTATTTTGTATGTACGAACACAGTATATATGAGATTTGTATTCCGTAGCGCTGCCGACTCGGAACGCGCGCGAGCCACCGGATTCGCTGGACCGATTTTGCACGTCCCCGTCGGGTACAATGCATACGCGCTCGGACGTAACGCGATTTTATTACGATTCGCGCAGGGGCGCCGTGCACGTTTCCCGTGTATTATTACATTCGCTTGCGTACACGGTGACCACTACCGCGGTCACCGGCGGATATAATAATAATAATAATAATAATAATAATATTAGCGGAAATTCGGACGTATCGATTACACGACGCTGAACAATAATGTAATAAAACCGCTTTGTCGCGGGCGAACCGTGTCCGGTCGGTCGCGTTCAAGAGAAACAACGCGAAAATTCGACAATATTATTAATATTGTTGTTGTTGTTGTTGTTGTTCTACCGAGGAACATTTTATCGCCGCCTGCAGTTATGATATTGAATAAATTGTCGTCGGAAATAATGTTCCATAGAAATAATAGTATAATGCGCGTCGCGTCCCCCGGTCCCCGGTTTACCCTTTTTACCGGGCCGGCCGACGCCGCGGTCCCTATCGCATCCGTACAGCACCGCGCGGAATCGTTGATTTATAATACGCGGCGTTTTTACGCGTCCCTGCGCGCCCCGGTCCGCGTTTTCCTGTGTCGGTTAGGTGTCTGCAACGGCGGAGAGAGAAAGGGACGGCCGACGAAATAGAGGAATAATAGAGGTACGGCGCGCTCGTTTTCAGCTCGGATGAACACGCGAGCACGACAAGCGGCAACAGCGTACGTATAGCGCGTATTTATATGGAAAAATCGTAACGATCGTCGTCGATGTGCCGTCGAACAAAGACGCGTTATAAATATGCGTTTAAAATGACTACGGGACCACGTCGTCGTAGTGGTAGTGCGCGTGAAAGTCACAGAACGCGCGCGCCCGTGCAGTGTGCGTCAAATGAATGCAGTGGCCGCTTTAGGGGGGGGGCCCAGAGGGCCATGGCTCCCCAAATTCTTAAAAAAAAAGAATATAAAATAAGACTACTATGATTATCTATGGCTCTGTGACAAAAGGATATTGTACCTATGCTCATTGATCAATAGTTGTTGACTTTAATTATTATTAGCGAATAAACAAAAAAAAAAGGTCGTCAAGACATCAACTCAATTTTTTGCCCCCCAAAAAAAAAATTAAATGCTAGAGCCGCCACCGAATGAATGCGTACGAATTCGGACCGGGCGCGTCCCCGAGTGAGGGTAGGGAGAGGCGATCGCCCCCCACCCATAACAATTTTTAATTTATATTGATAATAATTACTTTTTTAGGTACGTAAACTTATTTGCAACGTAGTCGCGCATTATAAAAAAAAAAATTAATTCAATAAAATTGACTCGAGTTCGGCGGAACTTTTGAAAAATACGCATTATTGATTTAAAAAACAGGTTCGCCCCCCGCTCCTTGAAAACCGTCTAGAAACACGCGTTACAGAGGAGGTGGAAAAAAACGCCTGCGACAATTAAATTTCCCGGCGCGTTTCACCGCGGACTCATCCCGGTCCAAACGATACGCGAAAAAACAATGGACGAAGAACGCGCTGGAAGTGGTGGAAAAACACCGCCCGGGCTCTTTTTTTGTGTAGTATATCGAAAAAAAATTAATAAACGATTTTTAAATTCTGAGCGGAGCGAGGAACGCGTATTGGTTTTACAATGATGTGGTTTTTTTTTTTTTATGTCTGTACCCAGTGTCGTCCGGCCGCACTGGCGGTTTTACGGGGGAGCGACGGATAGACACCTTCAGGCTTTTTTTAAAAATATTTATCTAACACCGTCATAAGCGGGTTTTCGCGGAGAGACCAAGAACAGTTTACAAAAAGACACAATACGTCTGTAGGCGATATACAACATTTTTATAACGTTATCTTCCCCGTACGGTCAGTGCAGCTGGTCACAGCTGTCGATGTATTTTGATAACAGATACAATTTCCTGCGACATTTGGTCCTTTCGTATAGCATGTAATAACGTAATATACCATTTACTCTGTGTTAATACATGGCTTAGTAGCGAGTGATTTATCATCGAACCGTATCGTTTCATATACCGAGATAAACGTTGCTAAATTCTGCTAAACGTCTGACCGTTGTGGCGCCGGTATAGTGTTTTGGTAGTTAATGAAGGGAAAAAGTCGAAAGTGCAGGTACGAATTTTATTAAAGAATACTAGTGGAGGAGAAAATAGTGTAAACATTATCTTGCATGCAAACAAATTAGGACAGTAGGATCGTTATCAATTGGAAAAAAATCCACCTCCCCTTCACCGTGATAACTTCTTTATTGACCATGGTATATGAAAAGTATAAAATATGCGTGAATAAATTTTTCGCCCCATCCCCCCTTGCCAAGAACCGCCATTGCGTCCGGGCCCCAAATTTATTTACAAAATAGGTACCACATAAATTTTTTTCTTGGACGTTTAAAAAAAAAAAAAATCTCTAACGATAAAAGAATATTTTAAAATTATCATATATTTAAAATAATAAATATAATTTAAAATTATGATTATGGTTATATATTATATAATATATATTATATGGTCATATATTATTATGATTACGAGACGACAACTGCAGACGAAACGATAGAAACTTCGAAGGAGTTCGGGCGCTTCGAATAGACGACACGGGGTATCGCGGAGTAGACAGTATTGTCGGCCGTTACCGCGGCAGGTGTACGACTCCTTACGCGTTGCGTTCTCGCGATCAGTGTTTCTTTCAGACAATTTTCTCCGGGGGGGCATTTGAAAAAATCGGAGGGGCTGGGTATTAAACATCAATATTACATCAAGAAAAATACATTTTTAAACAATTTTTCAGTAGTTTTTAAGTTTTCTTTTTGGGCACATATGAGAAAATCAAAAAATGACCTCTCTGAAGTACCGAGTAGATGCAATTTTCTGTCGAAAACAAACTGTAACTGTAGAAATCGGAGAACTCTTTATGGTGGAATTTTTGTGTACAAACATAACGACAAAATCGCATTTTTTAAGTTTTATTTTTGGGCGCATATGAGAAAATCGAAAAATGACCTCTCTAAAGTATCAACTAGATGCAATTTGGGACCGAAAATAAACCAAGACCGTAGAGATCGGAGCACTCTTTCTGGTAGAAATTTTGTTTACAGACATCATTGTAAAACCAATACATTCCTCGCTTCGCTCAGAATCTTAAACTAATTATTTCATAAAAATGATGTGTAATTAGTGCTTTGAAGTTTAAATTGTACAAGAAAAAATTCAAATTTACATAAAAGAGCTACTTTTAAAATAAAACAATTATTATAAAGTACTTAAATAGGAACATAAATTGTATTTTCTTTAGTTATATTATGTTTTAAATTACAGAAATGCATACGAATCATCAGTTATACCGAATGTCTATTAATCACAGTGTAGTTAGCACTATTTACTACAATAAAAATAAAATAATATTTGATAAAAAAGTGACTAAAACTTATTTAAGATTTATTTTCAACGGAATTTTAATTATATTGTTATTTGGATATAATTTGGGCGTTTCGGCGTACTTTACGCCGAAATTGTTAAAGGGACGCTTTTAACCACCATCAGAGGTAAGGGGACTGAGTCTCCCTACGTTCCCCCTCACTTTAGCTCCTGTATATATATATATATATATATATATATATATATATGTATATTACGTATATTTACGTATTTGGTAACAATTTCAAGACTTTAGGACTATTATTTATTATAATTTAATAATTATTATTATATTTATATAATAATATTATACATATATCAATAGGAATTAGTACTTACGAAAATAAAATACTGCCGTTTGCTTGAGTATCAAGAGCGAAATTAAACGTATTATCCATAGAGTAAGAATATTAGTATTATCACACTACAGAACGAATGAACGAATGCGCAATGCGGAATGAACGATGCAAAATATGTGAAATTTGGAACAGAAATAAACCCGGTTTCCGTGTTATTTTCATCACGGTAACACACGATAAATTGATTTTATTGTTTAGTACAAATTTAGTTCAAAACGTGGTGTTTAATAATTTGTAACGATAAATTATCTATGGGATTACTGCTTTCCGTCGGAAAAAATAATTTTATAAATCGATTATTTTGTTGATTCATATCAGCCGCTTGTAGTTACGAAATATCAAAATTAAATTTTTTTAATATTATTTTGATATTTCTTTACTATTCTTCAAATTTTCTCCGGGGGGGCCTTGGACATTCTCCGGGGGGGCTTTGCCCCCCCGGAAACATGCCTGAAAGAAACACTGCTCGCGATTCTAATAATTATTGCTGAAAACATGAGACACGCATAAAAAAAAAAAACAAACAATTGGAGATGGCTTTGAAAGGTGTCACAAAACACCTCCAAACGCATCTGTTCTTTTTTTCTTTTTAAGAGTAAATAAATCTAAAGAAACGTTAAAAATCTGGTATATTCGCTTTTACACAATACTCGTACAGACTAACGAGCAACGATAATTTCAATACGTAGTGATGGCCAGGGCGTCGGATCATAGTGACGGCCAGGGCAATGGCGTAGCGGAGGGGGAGGAGATGCAATGCATCCCCTGTTATTTTTCTAGAGGTCCAAACATACTGTTTTCCACCACCACCACCACCAAGGTGTCAGTTACGCTGAATCGAATGTTTAAATCCATACAGGACGAGTCGATAATATAACAAATAAAATACCTTACTGGTCATCAAACGATTTTCAAACAGGGTTTAAAAATGTCGCGCGCATTATGAAGCTATTTTTTTGACAACACGAATGTGATGCTTACAATGCCTAAAAGACTTACTTAAGAACAACTACGGGACAAGACCGCTCATAAATAGTTTGGCACTATTGCAAACGTATAAAGATAGAAAACAAGATTTTGAAAAACGTTATCAATGAGTTCTAGGCAAACGGTGTTACTTTAAGGAACTATGTTTCTTTTATAATCACAAATAGAACACATTGAAACCTCTGAATAGCGATCACCGAAATTATGTCCGCTATTCGGAGAAAGTAAATGTTTGAAATTCGTAAAGGGTAAAGTTTTCTGCGAGTACACGAACTCCTACGTTTCCGTCATTTTTACAGAAGTCGAGAATTTCAAAAAAAAAATTTTCGCAAAGCGACGACCTCTTTCGCATCAACTCATTCATCGCATCATCGAAAACTAATGATTAACTGACAAAACAATATATTGGCATTGAAGACATCGATATATTTTCGTCATAATCTTATCGTTCCGTGTAACTAGTGTGTTTATTGAACGCGTTCGTTATCGTTAAACCTAATGCGAGCGCGTTTTCCTGTCCCAGTTTTGACATCGTATTCAAATTAAGATTGATACATTATAGTCGTCCGCTAATCAAAATTATTGAAAAATAGTGAAAATGTCCCCGTTCCTCTCTCCCCCAAAAAAAAACGTCCGCCACAGGGAGGTTTCACTGCAGAACATATTTTTAACGTAATAAAGTAGGTGGCACTAGTGAAGAATTATAGTGCCATCCAGTGGTTGGCGTGACGCGCCACGCATATTATTTTACACGAATGACCTTTTATATATATATATAAAGTGTAGAAATTAAGAGCAAAAAAAAAATAGAATAAAATTATTATAAAATATTAATTTTTATACGAATATAAAATAAAAATGGTTTCAAACGATACTCACTTGTTTTTATAGAATTAAAATTTGAAAAAAAAAAAAAAATTATAACTTTAAGATTTTTTTTTTCTTATAGAATAGCCCATCATTATTTAAAAATAATCACTGCAGTAAGTCGCAAATTGTCCCAGAGGAACTAGACTCGAGCACGGGCGATTTTTTTTTTTTTTCAAGTAAGTCACAAACTAAAAAGGTACCTGGGTATTAGCGCCAATGGTTTAGTCCGCTTAGTTATAGTGCCATCCAGTACGAATCCCTCAAAACACGCTGCGTTTTACGAATACGCGTATAAAGTATATATAAACCAGCTGCGATAAAACTACAATAGAACTGTATCGTGATTTCCGTTGAATTTCTTAAAACTATATCGACGTTATTGCGAGGTAAGACAATAATTGTCGCGCCTCCGGCGCGTTACACCTGCACTGGTCCGTCTGCAGGGCGTCGCAAGAGCTCCTTCCGAGGGCACTGGAACGCGCGCTGGAAACTGGGCGCGTGATAAACGAATCTCCGAAAATCCGCGGATTTTCCCTGCGAAATCGGTATCTTCGTGGCTTCGTAGCGCTCACTTTACACGTGCGCGGCAACGGCGGCGTAAATAAGCCCCTTTTTATGGATTATTAATAGCGCGGTACGTTTAACGCGTAACGCGACGGCACGTTTTGATTGATCCGCTAATACGGCAGCCGCCGGCGTTTTCCCCACGGCGTTATTGGGTCGGCCACGTGCGCGGGCACGTGTGTGCGCGTATATACACACAGCGTAACGTAAGGGACGAGACGGGCAAGGGTGAAAGTCCTGCAGATTTGTTGTATCGTATGCAAAGCACACGCCTCCTACACACACACACACGCGCGCCCTTTTTGGCCTTGCGCGGCGCGTTAATTCAGTCAATATTTTCCTCTTTTTTCGAGAGAGAAAGAGAGGGCGGCGTTCAAAATACCCGTCGCCGATCGCCAAAAAAAAACCATAAGGAAAAACGTCTTTTATTATTTCCTCCCTGTTTATCCGTGTCTCGTGTATTATTTATTGTATTTTATCGCGTTCCCCTTTGTAAAATCGTACGCGTCAATCGCGAATTTATTCGAGAAATTTTCTACTTTAAAAGTCGACCAATGACGCGCAGATGTGGCGGCGGTCTTTGAACTGTTCTCGCGCACAGCTGGCATTTCTCCTAGTGTTCGTACGTAATGCGTTGTATTTCACGGACAGCATCGACATGTGCGACACGGCCTCGTCCGAAACCTGCACACCGGTCGCGTTGTTATTAGATTATGCCGAACCGAACGGGGCGGGCTGCCGTTTTTCAAAAAAAAAACGTCGAGCAAACTGAATCGGCCGGATATTATTTGTATTCGAGACCGAATCGGACCGGAACAGATTTCTAAAAGACCGGACCGGACCGATATTTTAAAAGATTATTATTAATTTGTCGAGTTTTCGATATCGATTATCACCGCGTCGGACGAAAACGGACTGAACTGAAATTAATTATTTTGTGAAAACTGAATCGATACGAATTTGAAATGGGATAGGAGCGATTTTTTTTCGATATCCATCATCGATTACACAGAGCTTTTTTATTCGTTTTTAGTCCTTCGGACCGGATCAAATCGGACAGTGCAGAACGCTGTGTCGCACTCTGCGTTATTTTTCTCCGTATGTATTATGGAAAACCGATATGTGCAGCGACCGTTAAGTAATAATAATACGTGAGCTTGTGCAGTTAAAAACCCCCAAAATGTTTTCGACCGTGCGGAAAACTCACAGAGTTCACGAATAAAAAATAAACTAACACAATTGTATATGTTTTCCAAAAACACAGGATAGCATAGGACGAAATTAAAAAGGGGAAAAAATGAAAATTTTTAATTTTTAATCGCGGAATATCGCGTTATTTTTTTTTAACGGTGTTGGAAAAATTTAAAAAAGTAATTTCTCAAAATGTTTACGTTTTTGTTTTTTGTTTTTTATGGGCCCCAAACGCAGCGGTTTAACTCGACGATCTATCACATTAATAATAATAATAAATAATTAATAATAATATTTTTCAAAAGTATTTTTCCTCGTGGACGATGTATAAAGTGACCGCTATTTACATTTTCTATTAGTAATAGTAACCGAGATAAGTCAGTGTCTATTCAAATTATTCTATTCTGTGCTCGCGTCAATAAAACGTGGTGACCATTGGAAATATACGAATAGTTGTTGAATATTGCTGCTTGACAGTATACAAAGTACCTGTTACTTTTTAAACATAATGTAATAGCGCGCGCGCAATATTAAAAGTCTATTATTAAAATCAACTTGACGAATTACTTTTGGCCTAACATCAAACTAAACTTAAATGTACTGAAAGACGTACATTTTTTTTTTTCTAAAAGTATTCGGGCGACAAACGTACCATAATACTCAGAATGATAGTAGAGATGATAACGACTTTTTATAATTATCAACTGTCGAAAAAAAAACGCATTTCGCGTAAATTAACGATCGATTTGTTCGAAAAGAAAAAAAAAATTGGAGAAATTTGACTTCAGCTTTATAACAACTACCCATTGATTATATTTTGAATTAAACAAATTTGTGTAAATTTAGCTCCGAGTTAAAACCCGCCATGCAGCTTCGGTTTTACGTAACGATATGTCAAATTAAATGGTAATTAAACCATTACACCGTTTCGCGTAGTGTTTCTATTATTGGGTTGTGAGGAGGGGAAATGTAAAAAATATATTTGTGCCGCCGCCGTTAATTCCATAATACATAAACGATACGATATTTTTAAATAATAATAATAATAATTATGTAGATAAATATTAACTGTTTTCCATAAAAAAAAATGTATACGCCCAAGGAAAGACAATAAAACAACGTCCTCCGCCGGCTTATATAATAATAATACAACATCCCCCGGCATAATTAATTACCGATTATTCCGCTTATCTCGAGTTTTTTATTTCTTTCCGCGCGATAACAGCAGCTTAATTTTTAATCGCGTTTTAAGGCAGAGATCGTTTTAATACAATAATAGTAATAATAATAATAATAATAATCCCTGAAAACAAAACCGTGGGAAGGAGTCCCGGGAGACCTGTAAAACGGGGTACGCCGCCGCCGCCGCCGCCGCCGCCGCCGTTGTAGTACATATAATTCCGAAACGACCGTAGCAGAAAGTCAGGCACGTTAAAATTTCATTTCGTACCGTGATTAAATTAAAACTGAATTAATGACTATATAGTATTGTTTCGAAAACTTTTCGGGCGCTGCTCGTCTCGATTCCAGAAAAATATACATGTATATGTGTGTGTGTGTGTAACTTGTATACTTTAGTTTTTAATTATTTTGTATCATTATACGGCGCGCTGTGTACATTATAATAAAATTAAAACGCCCGTTTCGATAAACCGCGTTCGAGCGTACTATATTTATATATAAGACCGTAAACAGTGTTGGAGTAGGGGGGCAGTGGCGCGATTAAGGAGTTTTCCAAAAAGCCCTATGAGCCTCTGAATATTTTTGCGGTTGAGACGTGTCGGAAAATTAACGTTTATTGTCACGTAGTATTTAACGTAAAATCATAAAGAAATATTTGTTTTCCCCGCAACAGTCTGCGTCGTGCAACACCTTCTTTAGACCATATACACAAAACGTACTTGGCTTCACGAAAAGTTCACCGCGCCACTGCGCAGGTGTTGCGTATATTTTCCAAGTGACTTTAAAACGTAACGCTTTACGATTTTTCGCGAAATCGTAACCGAGTGTCTGAACAATACTCGCGTTGAACAGACTCGATTGTTATACTTTGAAAACATCCTTGATTTAACCGACTATAATTTACGGTTCTACGTGTGACGACATGTTTGAAACACTAGATCAATTTATTTGTATTATTATACAGTTATTTTAACCACACAGTTGTTTTTAAAAAAAACATGTTTATTACATTTGACTATATCAGGTAGATGATAATTAAAGTTTACCGCGTTTTATTAGTTGTTTTTAATTATGAACGCGCCACGTTTAAATAATAATCGGACGATATCGATACCGTATTCGTATCGTATACATTTTTTAAACATCTAAATAATTATTTTTAATTTTAATTTTTTGATGGCCGACCCCAAGTAGTTGGGATAAAGGCGAGGGAGAAAAAGAAGAAATAATAAATTTTTTTTTCAAAAACATGTCCACAAAATATTATTGTCTCTATCGATTTATAGTCTGTGACTTTCCCTCAAATTATATTTAACGCTTTCTCCACACGCTCTGCATCGGCGCATTGCTCATTCCAAAATCACCCGGACCCTCTGTAGTCGGAAAATCAGCCGCAAGAACTCTGCACAGTAACGGTGCTCTCGGGAATATTAGAAAACAATATTAGGATCTGCCGCATCGAAACCACTCCCCCACCACCTATTCGAGCACTGATATTTAATAAGTTCTAACCGTATATGCGTATTATTATATTTATTTTATTTTTCGATAATTTCCATTTAAAACGATAAATTTCAATATTTCTATACGTTTTAGTTACGATAATATATATGTATATAAGTTTAAAATGAACACCTCGTGCAAATTACAGTGCGGTATCCATTAGTTTGTCGCAGAAATAAACACCGATAAAATATAATGAATAATTATTTAAACGTAACTATATTTCGTCACTGCGACTCGTAACAGTTTCAGTGGCGGCAACTAATCGACCAGAGTAACTCGCCCCCGTCCCTACAGCGTACGGCGAAATATATTTTTAAAAAAAAATTAAAAAATTAAAAAAAATAACAAAATTCCTATGTGGATTTTCGGTCGAACGCGTTCGTACAATGAAATTGAACGGTTGAACGGCGCGAAATTATTATTATCATCGGATCGTATCGCGTATTTGATTATTTTTCTGTCACTTTGATTGACAATAAATAAATCACGCGCGTCTGTCAAAAATCTTTAATCTTATATTCTCGTCTGTGTGTGTGTGTGTGTGTGTGTGTGTGTGTGTGTGTGTGTGTGTATAAATCGAAAAAATAATAATAAAATAATAACCGCTCGCGGGAAAAAAATATACAGCAATTTTCGAATTATATATATTATATATTTCCGTTTTACTCGGCGGCGTATTTACGAACGAATAATAATAATAATCGAAGGTAAATAATTTTTTTTTTACTTCTATAACGAATTCGCAAAAAAAAAAAAATGAGATTAATAAATAGGACAATATAATTATTATATTAAATGTGACTTTATCTCATTTATACGAGTGTTTTGCAGAGAAATATCCGTACAAAACAACACGTTATTGATCTCTATATAACTCAACAATCTAACAATAATATGATGGATTAGTATTATGGATAAGCTGCTCTATACTTATTGAGATATTTGAAATTCGAACGCGAAACGTAATAAAGTCAACGAGGTATATTATAATTAATGCTATATATATATATATATGAATGATATCGACGACGAATAATACAATTCTACTCCAATCGTTGTTTCTATTTTTTTTTTTATTATGTAATAATAATAATATGTATTATTATTATTATTATTATTATTATTATTATTATTATTATTATTATTATTATTAATATCGTGGTTACGACGGAGCTGTCTGCTGATATGTACAAGTGTTGTTTATCGTAATGTATAATATATGACCTAAATAATAATAGTCACATAAATAATGCGCTATAAATCGCCTATAATATTTGTATACGGATATAAGTATCAGAGTGCGACGGAGAAAAATGTATCTGGAAAAAGCAACCGTATTGCTGCTTGTCACCGTTTTCACCAGTGCTAAATGGTACGTCATCGTCAGACCGATTTTGTCTATAGAACAGCGATATTTTTCTTTCGATAAAACTGTGTGTGTACGGAAACATGTACTGAACATAGAAAATATTATAATTATACGAGTTGTGGCTACTATTCCGTTCGCGATTTACTTCGGGTTTTTTTTTTTTTATTACAAATCGGAAAGCTAAATTACGAAACCAGAAACTGATTTTGAACAAGAAAATGACAAAAAGTATAACGGGATATTAAACGGGACGAGAAAACGGGCTGGGAGTTTCAAAAAACATGAAAATGGCTCGACGTTGAGAAAACGTGAAAAGGCGAGTAAATACACGCAGTAGATGAGAAATATCACACGTAGCCTGCAGCGCGGAGTGCAAAATGGGGAGAATCGTTCGAGGATAATCTGTAGGAATGATGAAGGAAGAAGGGTGTGGCCAATACGGAAACGACGGGGAAAGGAAACGATTATTTTATTCTATTAACATTTAAATTATTGAACCGTGTTCGGGATGCTTTTGTGCTTTAGCGGTAGAAAAGTTTGGTTATAAATTTCACTCGTAGGTAAGTAATTTATAGAAATTATTCTTGAGAACGGTACAGAAATCGGTCCCATCACCTGTATAGAAGGGATACAGTTCGTTTTTAATTGTCAACACGACGAAAAAAAAATATCCTAAAATAATGTTCTTCTGAAGATAATGTATTGTAGATCAATTATAATTATCGATCTTTAGCTGATCACGCAATGGACCGCCGGATACGGTGTGTCCTGCGTCTGTTTAGACAAACCGAATCGCGTCTGAAAAAAAAAATAGAATGCGATAAATAATTGAGTCTCGAGTCTTGTTCTTGAAAATTGTTCTCTCTCGACTTATTCTCGCCCTTTGCGATTTTATTCACGTACTCGATTTACCGTTTTTTTTTTTTTAAACAAATTCATTTCGCCACGCCACTGGACTCCAGGACCGATGGCGTGTCTCTAATACATATTTATATTGAATTACCGAACGCGGTCGTGATAAAACGGCACATAATAAATACGCGTTGGAATCGGTGACCACGTATGAATCCCTCGTCTTTTTGCTGAAAAAAAAAAAAGTGATTTGCTCGGATTTTATAAACGTCAACGCGAATGATTATCACAAATAATTGTTTATATATTTTGAAATTAAATATTTACGTTTATTTGATATTACATACTCCAGTACATATGACAATAATTATAGTCGGGAAAATTTAATTAAACATTTTTTTTTTCTCTAAAAAAAAAGTTAATAATTTTTTAACGTGTGCGTGTGTAGTTCGAACAAAATTCATGAAACATTGTATTTGCGCAGTGGCGTAACTACGGGGGGTGATGTGAGTGATATATCACATCCCTCAGATCCTTTTTTTTTCACTGTGTTGTACACTTGTTTTATAATTTATAATTCGTATTGTTGATAAAAAAAAAATCGATTTATATCCCAAATATACATTTTCTTCTTAAAATTGTGTGTATACGCTTTCTGTATAAAACCAGCGATTCCGGAACGAACGTTTCCGAGTTTAAAACGTTAATTAACGTTTAATACTAATAATTAATACCGGTTTTAATTTGTATATTTCGTTGTTCGACTATAAATCGAGATAAATTTTCGTTGTTGTTTTAGATTAGACTCGACGGATTGTCTTCCGTGACCAGTAAATAGACGTATTGAATTATTGAATGTAAAAAGGAAATGATTGATGCGGGAAAAAATAAACCGAGAAATATTATGTATAATAAATATTTTTTTTTTCTTACTACTCGTGACAATACAATATGCATATCACCATGTAGGACACAATAATAGTCCCATAGTCGAGCCACTGTATTTGCGGAATAAAAATGTCTTTTCTCGGGGGGGAGAAGGAGTGTTCTCTGTACGAATCGAGTACAAAAAAAAAAATGCCGTCGAGTTACGTGAATTGCGCGGCGCGGCGGCGGAAAAAAAAACCCTTTTAATAAACCCGCGTCCGTTTCCGGTGTTTTTTTCTTCTCCTTCTTCTCCTCTCGAAACGAGAGTAACAACTATACACGCGACCGCGCGGCGCATATAACGGCCGGTAGTTATAAATTTCGCAACGGTTATCCTTGGGGTTTTGGGGGCATATCAATGGGGTCCCCGGGTCTGTAGAGTCGTTTTGAGGTTAGGAACGAGTGAGGGTCTGCAGTGTTTTATACGGCGCGACTGCAGCGGCGATCGTGCAGCGCGTACGGGGACTAGGGGAGGGTAGACAGCCGCCGCCGCCGCCGCCGCCGCCGCCGCCGCCGTTGGCCCGAGAGACTGATACAATTTATTTAGTAATTATGAGGATGGGTCTCTGGTGGGCCATTCGGACCGAGTTCGTATATACGTATATAGCCGAGCCGCGTCCCGCGCACAAGTCTCAACGGCACCGCCGCCGCCGCCGCACCAGTTGCTCCTGCTCCGGGGCCGCTCATAATGGAAACTAATAGAATTAACAAACGCTGATGAGACTCTGCCGCCACACACCGGGTTAGTTTTCTCGGTTCTATATACACACACACACACACACACACACTCTCCGTACTTCTCTACTACTATACTAGTACTACTACTGCTGTACTTCACCCCGTGCCCACAAGCATCAAACACACACACACACACACATATATAAACTTAACGCATAAATGTGTGTGTAGAGAGAGAGAGAGAGAGAGAGAAATTCGCCGTATACACCAGGAGCGGAGGAAACTGGAAGGATGCCTCTGGTGGGGTCGGTTTTCCATTATCGGACATAATGGAAAATTAAATTGACTCGGCGCCGCCGAATTCGAGAGACGTATATAAAACAGCCCGGCCTATAATAGTGGTCGCGTGGTATATATATATATACTTTTATCTCTGCATCGGCGTACATAAGTGTATATCCTCGTTCGACAGAAAAAAAAAAAAATCCCTTTAAATAGAAATTTCGTTTCCAGGAGAGAAAAAAAAACGAAGGGAAAAAAACCGACGAACGAAACGTTGGCTACGATTTCTTTCTTTTTTTTTTTTTTTTTTTTGGAACACCGGAGGACGTCCGTTCTCGACTTCCTCCGGAACGTCTTCCGTCCGCGTCGGCCGATATTCCTTAGGACGTTGTTACACTGCGCGGTCGCAAACGAAACCGCCCCGGGCGGAACGCGCCCTAGAGGAAACGGCCGTGTCCGCGGTTACGTACCTCGTATATATATACACCGCGAAAATTTTTAACGCGAAACAAATCAGAGTTTTGTTTTTTAATTCTTTTTCTTTTTTCCATTTATTTAAGACAATTTACAATCCGTATAACAGTAACAATATAAGTAAATTCGATACGTTAAAATAGATTGTAAATATAACGTGGATAACGAGACGAGCAAATCGCCCGTTGGTGGTTTGACACCTCTTGAATTCTTAAAAAGTCGTGGAATTTAAAAAAAAAAAAATGGTATTTTTAAAAAGCTTATAACTTTTTTAAGATATTTGAAAAACGGCTATTGCTCAGTATAGGTGAAATATTTTATTTTGTGTGAAAATTCCGTGTCTAAAGTATGAGCGCGTACAGTATAGCCTTCGTATGCGTGAAACGAATTATTATAATTTAACGATGCTTTTTTTTTCGATAGAAATCGGAAAATGATATTTTTAACGCTTTTAAAAGTCCGGTCCGGTTTAATGTGTGTCGCGCGAAAAATGACAAACGACTCGCCCGGTCGTCGCACCGAGCCGTTCAATTTCCAGATTGGTCACCGTTACTCGTATTAACACTTTGCAAAATAAAGAGCGTTATTCGGAACGGAATTTTTTTTATTATTATTATGTACGCGCTACTAAAATAAGGTGTTCGCGCGATAAAACGAGACGAAAGCGGCTGATTTATAATACGAGTAATATGCTATCTCAAATGTATAAATTTTATCGAAGGTTTTTAATGTTAATATATGTATGTGTATAATAACTTAATATATTTATTTTGAATGTACGGCTCGTACGAATTATGAGTGGTTATTTAAACCGTCACCCGCGTTTCTTTATGAGATTATTAACGAAAATACAAGTACGTATTAGGTATTATCATCTACACGTGTTACACATTAGGATAACCGCGATTAATTCGAATCCGTTTGTTTCTAAAATAACGCATACGAAGACATCGTGGAAAAACGAAAAACGCCAAACGTTTATTTATTCGTTTTCGTTATATTCTTCTTCTTGTTCTTCTTCTTCTTCTTACACACATACATTGAGGCATTTTGCACGCTTCTGCCGAACGTTTCCATCCATTCCAATCCCATTGCATCATCCGATCGCCTCGACTCATCTCGGTGTCTGAAATATCCTTCGTCATCCTAACTAACCATCGCTATCTAGGTTACTGCCCAATGGCCGTTTTTTTTGGGGGGAGGGGGAGTTTCTGATCAGAACATTTCGTATGAGATTTTCACAAACGTGGCAAGCCCACTCCAATCGCTTTGCTTTTAGAAACAATTTTACGTTTGGCTTTCTGTATAACCTTTCTAGATCATCGTTCGTCCGTCACTCGTACTCCCCATCTCGGTTTCGAACGAGACCGTGAATTTTCCGTAAAACTTTCCCTTCGAAAGTGAGTAGCTTCTCTTCGTCCCCACAGTTTTGTGGACGATGTTTCACACGCGTACATCACTATCGGTCGCAAATAACAGGTACTTCTCTTTTGTAGCTTTGGACTGCATTAGTCTAGGTCTGAGCATCTTATTCACGGCAAAACAGGCGTTGTTTGCATGACTCGTTCAAAACTGGATTTCATTATGCATGTTATTTCTCGTGTTTATGTTTACCCCTTAAAATTCATCGACTTGCTCAGAAGATTAGGGGCCTACTTTTAGTGCAGCTTCGTTCGCCACGTGGCTAGTCATAACTAGGTATTCAATTGTATTCTCATTGATAGCAAGGTTCATTCTGTGACTAAACTCGATTACTTCTCTACGATCTTATTTACATCGTCCTCGGTATCTCCCAATATTACAATGTCATCCGCGTACGCATGCATTACTGCATTTTTGCCATTCAGCTCCATCTCGTGACTTACTTGTTTCGTTATATACGGTATAATATTATTATATCGATACACACGCCCGCGCGCACTATTCTTTTTTTATAAAATATATCGTTTTAAAATTATATTTTCTCGAAAATCTTATCCGGAACAGTAAAATATTTGACCCCGGACATGTGTGATCGAAAAACGTGATGTCCCCGTCCCGAGGGATCGTGGTGTATATTAGGGGACGTCAGGTATCATTAAATCGATGTCATTGCTTCTCTGCGACTATTCTCCTATACACACACACACACACACACACACACATATATATATATATATTATATGTGTGTATAGTGTGGACATAATATAATAATTTATAATACGTAATGAAATATAGTAAAAACGAAAAAAATATAATAAATAAAAAAAATAGTGAAAGAAATTGAAATAAAAAAAAAACTACGAAATTGATTACTCGTAAATAACGAATTTGTATATATAAAAAACAGTGGAGGTGATATATCCCCGAAGTGGACTAAAAAAAATATTATCAATATCGAAATTAAAATATAACAATTAATCAAAAACACCCGAGTGAATCACAACTTCAACAAAATTTCACAAAATCGAGGATTGGAAGGATATTATTATAGAATTTCAGTATTCAAGCCATATAAATATATATATATATTATATATATGTGTGTGTATGTGCCTATTAAAAAACAGATTATTTATTCATTTCGGAGGGAGGCTGCAGCCCCATCAGCCCCCTGGTTACGCCACTTTATAAGTATGTATAGAACGAGATAGATATATTTTATTATTATTATTATTATTATTATTATTATTATTATTATTATTATTATTATTATTATTATTATTATTATTATTATTATTATTTATTGTTAATTCGTTGAAAACGTATTCGCCCCCGAATTCTATCCGCGGCGCGGTATTACCAGCGGCAAAACGAAATTACACACAAGGTCCTGCAGCAGGGACCATGTGCATTATACGAACGTACCTAGGCATAAACGAATCAATTTCATCGCGAAGGATGAAGTATTATTCACGATCACCGTATCATCATATCGCCCTCTCTATCTCTACGTAAGTACTCAATAAATACTTAAATGACATATTTACAAATATGTACTCGGCGTATCGGAATGCGTAGTAAAAAGCCATAAAGGGTATATAGAGAGCACACGCGAGCTCATAATACAATATTCGTGCGGCATAACCGGCTCGAGTACCTGTAAAGAAATGCCGCCGAACACTGCATAGGACGAGGCTATATATTATAATATTTGCGAAAAATGACAAACCAAGTATCACTTGAGAAAAAAAATATCACGTGAGGAAGTACGGGGTATACACAATTCATACACTACAGGGGCATCCATTTACCACAGCGCGCGCGATATCTCTTCGAGGACGCGATGTATACAATTTAAATTATGGAAATATGACATGTGTTTTATTTTTTTCCCTCCGTCGGATTTACTGTAAAAAAAAAATGCGCTCCGAAATCGAGACGGATCGATATTTCGTTTATAATATATTGTCATAACGATTATATATTATAATAAACGAAGTGTTTTCGCTAACAAACCGACGAAATACCTTTTGCGCGCACGACTACAATCGTTCCAGCCACACATTGTGTGCTGGACCACGAAATCTTTAAAAACCCGTCGTTTATCGTCGTCGTCGTCGTTGACATAATATAATTCGTCTGCCGCGTACGCATGAAATACAAAAAGAATGATTTTCTTTTTTTTTTTTATGTGTGCACGCGGACCGAGTCTCTTTGAAATCTGCACGATTAATCGACCGAATAATCCGAATAATACTTCTTCGTTCATACGTATACGTATTCTCTATAAGTTTACAAAAAAAAAAAACGATACGGTAATGTAACGTAATTATAATATATATATTTCACCTGCAGTTTTTCATTAAATTCAAAATTAATCTAAAAATAATATTTGCTCGAATAACGAAAATGTTCAAACCCACGCGTTTAATTCATACGTTCATATAGTGTTAAAAATATTGGAAAATACTTGTATGTTCACTGTAGGTGTAGAGTTATTTCGAAAAAACAATGCGTTCGAATATAATTTATAGTTACAGGCAGCTGAGCACAGACGCGCTGTAGCCAGGATTTTATTTTGTGAAGGAGGTCTATTTAAAACGTATTGGGAAAAAAATGTTAATATATTAGTATTAATAATATCAATATAATAACGTTAAAATTTCGGGGGGTCCGGACCCCATGTACCTCCCCCTGAATACGTCACTGGCTGAGTAGCTAAAAATTATTTAAAGACTTTATATACACTTTTTTGTGTACAAATCGCTATAGACGTTTGACTCGACGAACATTTTGAACGATCGTCATCTCTCTTATTCAAAAAAAAAATCATACAAGAAATAATAAATCATTTTTCACGCGCTCTTTTGTACTGATCCTTGTGCAACTTATCGAATTTCATAAAAAATAAAAATAAAAAATTACTCTTACCGGATTCGCGCATAATTTAGCGTTAAACGTTTTTTTTTTCTCTATATAATAATATACACCTCACGTACATATTTTTTAATTTAACATTTTTACTAGACCGAATGCAAACGGATTGTTAACCGCTCGCCGTACAGAAATGATAAATATTATAACTTGGAAATAATATTGTAGTCCGTCCGACTCCGAAACAAATATACACGAGTTCGAGACAACAGGAAATCGTCGGGAGTTATTTTCTTTTATTTTTTTATCAAAAACCAAAACCAAATACTACAATCGTTTAACAACAACGACGAACGCGAATAAAGTCATTTTATCCGAACGTTTTGTGTTTATATTATACGTATTCACTTTCACGCGTATATAGGTAGGGTCGTCCTGACGTCGTGATTTCGGCTGCAGGACTACGCAGTCCTTATTTTTATATCTCGAGCAGCAGTGTCACGAATTTTGAAAATTTACATTTCCATCTACGAGTCTCGTGGCTGTATATTATATTATACTTTACGTCGCGCATCGTACGCGTTTATACGACGAGATAACGTAATCGGCTGCGATTAGCACACATAACAAATTGCACTCGAGCTAATGTAGTACGGCGTCAAATATTCCTGAATAATATTTTCCTAAGAACGAGGAGTGTCCGGATTCGGTTGTGAAGAACCACGGGGATCTACGCGGTATAATATAATTATTATAATTTTTATAGGAATTTTTCGCTCGAAAACGGTATTGGAACTCGGCGCGCGATAACAATTTTTTATTTTTTCAAAAGCGTCTTATTTACGAAAAACGTTGAAAACCACTGCTCACTCACACACACACACACACACACACACACACACACAAATCACGCATCATACACGCAAATCCTTATAGAAACAAACTCGGATTTCACGGTCGTTTAAATGCTCCTCCCTCTTTGTATCCTTACATCACGTCCTTCTACGCGCGTTTACATTCCCGTGCGTGGTGCGCTACAGCTAGGGCCGTCCGCCATTTCTACGATTCAGGATTTCGTGCGTGTATGTGTGTGCGATGCGGTTAACCGGCAATGCGGTAACTGTGGTAACTACGTGGCTTCGCGTTCTGTGTAAACGTCGTGACCGCGCGTCTAATGGCTTTGGAGTGGCCCCCGGCTAGTAATCCGATAAGTCGGGCGCGTGCAGCAGCGTTTGTTTGATATGCGCGCGTCTGTCACGCGGCCGTCGCATGGCCTAAAAGCGTGTTCAAGAGGAGAGAAAAACAATAGCGCGATACGGCAACGCGTCATATAAACGTATACTTTCCTGTATACGGTATATTCTGTTGTTTTAGTGTCGGTTAACGCGTATACACAATACGAGTGGAACACGGAGAGGAAAAAAATACGAAGAAAATCGAAAATTCGACCGGGAAAGAACTCGGCGGGTGTACACCTATATATGGTTAAAAGAGAAACGCTGTGGTGGAGCACTGTATACTCGATACACGGAACGCGCGTTCTGTACAATTCCAATATATGAAATATCTAGTAATGTCTAGTGGCCGCCATATGCGTTCCGTTTCCGTTTTTCTGTTTTTGTTACCAACTCCGTTGTGTGAAAATATTTCGGTGCTAACGTCGGCGCTACGAGCACGTCGTTTTGTGTCCCGTTATCTCAAGGTATAAATAAATAAAACATGATAAAATATCATGGAAAAAATTACATTTCATCGTATCCTCCGTGACTATATTGAATCTTATAGAAAGCACGTCATGTCGGCCTGGGGTCATATTTTGACTGATATAATATACGAGTTCCGTGTATTGAGTTCAGCGCGGTGGAGTTTCTCACCGCGAGACATTATCGCGGAGGAATTTTTTTTTTTTTTTCTAACACTCTCAATATATTATGTAATAATTTTCAAACGTCCGATAATAATTTGTTTAATTCTTGTAATACACGCGAGACGAAAATTAGACGAGCGTAAAAACCGAAATTTTCATTGACACATACAATCGCCCCGAAATTCTGAGCGTCAAACCTCTCTTTTTCCCCTCGCCATTCCCCCACTGTAAACGCCCAAAATAGGTACGCGAGTCCGGTGCTCGGGGGAACAAATCGGTAGACGACATCGTAACACAAAAAGAGATTATCCTCTTTTTTTTATATATATATATATATATATGGTGAAGAGCACTTTCGTTTAGAAGTGAATGTTTACTGGTAAATAATAAAGTCAACGTATATTAACTGTTTCGCACCGTTAACGACACGGAAAACGACTATTTTAAGTGCAATAAAAAGTGTAAAAATGAGTCCCTGACCAGCGTTCCGTTTACAAAATCGTAAGAGGGACACGAGAAATATCCTTAAAAAAAAAAAATCCTCCCACGTCCCGTTCCCAGATTCAAGCGCAACGTCGTGTGTGTGTGTGTGTGTACAGTGCTCGGCCATATAGAAACGAATTGAAATCCATTTTTCGCGAAGAAAAAAAACCTCGGTCTCGTTCTAAGACGAGCAGTTCTAAGAGATTGTGTTTAAAAATAATAATCGAACAACAAAATCCAATACAACCGTTTCCAAATGGTCGCCCCGCACGCGTTTTATTGATGCAAGCAGTTGGAACACAATAATTATCTATATAAACGGATTTTCGGTGTTCAATACCGTACGCCGCCAACGTATGTCATTTTCTCTCGAAATCGTCCTTTTCGGAAAAAAAATTCGTCAATTTTTAGAGATAATCGACATTGATTAACGACTATACTGTACAATATTATAATGATTATACCCACTGATGTAATAACAAGCCTTTTCGTCGCTCGTTTTTCTACATTATCGAAAAGAACACTCCTCGATTAGAAAAACTTCGTTTGTGAAAACGGTTTTTAACAAATTTTAATATACAAGTATATTATGTCATTTAGTATACAATTAAAAAAAGAAAAGAAAAAAATTAACGGGAACATCATGGAACATAAACAGTACAGGTATCAAACGATATCGCTTTATTCGTATCATATAATTTTATTGCTTGTTTTGTAACGCACTTCTTGCACATATTTCACAAGCTTTGAGATAATATCGTATATATGTTACCGGAAAAGATGATAACCAGTTAACGTCGACAATGACTACCTAGCCAACAACGACAATGCCTGATTTAACAAGGAGTTGTCATAAATGACTAGTAATTGACGTTAGTTCCTAAAAAAAAAGAAGGCAATGATGCTAAATATTGCAATAATATTAAAATATTAAATAAATTAATAATTTATTTATTATTATTATTTACAACAGCAGGGTAAACTACTATGGCACTTAGAGTTACATAATTTTGTAGAGGCGCGACAAGCACATCTATTAGTTTTACACTGTGTTTTACAGTTGCATCTGTCTTTATTACGGACTGTTACGATACGATACACAGAGTTCGATATACAATAACCAATTATTATGGGCAATAAAAATAAATATCGAGAAGTCGATAACATAAAACCGAGTTGCTCATATCTATAGTCTGTTCGGTCAGCCGTGTCAATAATTTACAACATTGCCTAAAATAATACGGTAATGTATAATACGACTACGAAATATTCAACAATGCCTAACATCATCAGTAACGGACAACAATGACTAGGGAATGATGACAATTCCTAAATGGTCATCTTTTCCGGTAACATATATTATAATGATCGTATATACCTATTAATATATATATATATATATATTAATTGTCATAAATAATTTTTATTTAATATAATACTGCGCGGAGCCTACACGTATATAAAACGAATTTTACACTGCTGTTAAAATGTCGAATTCGCGGTTAAACGTATTTTCACAGTTTTTCGTGACAATCACGATTATTGTAAAAAATACGCTTAATATTGTATAATAGTATCGCGTTTATACGTATGGAAATACATTTTTCGTAACAATCCGAATACGATATTATTTATTATAATCGCCATTTTTATTTTTTCCGAGTACAAAAAAAAAAAATTACCAGTAAGTACTCGTCATACTATTCTCAACAGCTGTCAATAAATGTCTATAAATATCTTTTTCGACAACGTTTTTATGCGTATCTCGAATATTGCTCCTTCGAATTGTATCGCTTTTACTGTACATACTATAAGTTGCTATAACGCCACATATATATATCGTAATCAACACTTTTTTTTTTATAGTAATTACTTTACGCTATATGGTGTGGTATATTATATTACATAATATTCATAATACTTTTATTAGTGAAATAAAATTAAGTAATTTATATATCAATAAATTAATTAATTTTTCGACTTACAAACTATTCGAACAAATTTTAAGAACTCGTTTTCGCGTCAAGTCAGTAATGTTATGTATATACGCGTAAAATGTGTGTTGTATACTCACTCGTATCATGAAAATTCGACATTATTAACATTCGTATAACTGTATATAAAAATAATTATTATGACCGATTTGAAATGTCTTACCGAAACATATACCTACACAGTTTAAATTTTAACTGAAGAACTTGGTTATAGAAAATTCGTCAAATCGTTATAGAAAAAAAAAAGGAAATTAATAATCCGAACGAATTATACATTCGTCGAACCATATATTATAAAACAATTACTATGAAAAAATTTTAAAAAGTGTTCCATTACGATACGTCATATGAGACGTTTGCAATTTATTTACAATAAAAGCGAAACATTTGGAGGAAGCAATATTGTCGAGATTTGCGTAAAAAAGTCGTCGAAAAGAAATTAATTATTATAAACGATAATACACTCTTGACATAGCTGTTGAGAATGATACGATGGCCGACGAGTTTTGCATTCGAAAAAAATAAAAAATAAAAATGGCAATAGTCGTGTAATAATAATATATTATGAGAAATGTATACATTTATATATATATATTTATTACAATATATATCATTTATGTGTAATAATATATCATTCATACAATCCGGTCGAGGAGAGTATTATTTATTTGTTGACGGTAATAATAATCGACGGGTTAAAAAGTAAATACATATAAGAGTATGTATTATAATCGCGTCATTTGTCCCGAGAACACATAAAAAACGTCCATATAACAATATAATCGAACAGCGATTAATAATAATGTTATCGAACGAAAATAAAAACAATTCTTATTGTTTAAAGAACAAAAACATCTTTTTTACATATACTATATTTTGTATATATATATATATATATAATTTAATTTTTGCGTTGAAAAATCCAATATACAAATTATACGTAACGCGTGAATCAAATGATTTTTTTTCATATTATATCGTATATAATATGATTGATTAAAACGTAAGAGAATCGAACAACTTGTATATTGGCCATTAATATAATATAATAATAATTAATATACGATATTTATGCACTCGCGTAGATCACTGTATTTTATTACCGGGTCCTTAGTTCAACGCAATACGAAAACGGAAAGTGTGCAGTCGTACAATTTATTTCACTACGTTTATGGAAAATATACGTTCGTGGTGTGTATAAATAAGGTCTCGAACTTCCAATTTTTCAATATTGTTCCAGAACGATTTATTATATTTTTAATAAAATACGATTTTACCATCAGGGGAAAAAAACGATATTCGAAAACGATCAAGTTTATTGACTCAAGGTTTTTTTTTTCTTTTTTTAACTCGAATTAGTGAAGAGGATTATTTTTAATAAATCTCAAAACGAACGTTTTAGGCTCTGATAATAATATAATCATTTACTGTATATCACATTACGCACATGTATTACGTATATAATTGTTTGGCATTTTTTACCCCCCCCCCCTTTAATTCCATCATATTTTCTCGTAGACACGCCAAGTCATTGATTTTATAGAATCAATTTTCGTAAATATATATGAATTTTTAAAAAAAAAAATTTTTTTTCCCCGAGAACAACAAGAAGGAATAACTTTAAAATTATACATTTCTTCAAAGAACAGTATTTAAAGCGTACCTATATACACACACACACATACGTATGTATATAATAGCAATATGTCGTATTGAATGAGTGCGCGTTTATAATAGCACGCAACGAACAACGCATATGATATATTTACTGTTTTGCCATTATCTAATCTTTTCGATTATAAGTCTCTGTGGTGAAACAACACAAAAAAAAAATACAACTCATTTTTCAAATTACTCGCGTTCTATTGTACTTATTTTATATAATTTTATCAAACGTTTTATCTCTCTCTCTCTCTCTCTCTCTCTAATATATTTATGAAGAAACGTCGTAATGTGTGATGGCTCATAAAACACTTGAACACGAACGCAACGTGTGCGTTTCAATCTCAAAAACACAATTTTTCGTGCGTACAAAGAATGATAACACATGGAATATAACTATTATTAGGTACATAGACAAATTTTTTTATTATTTTTTTTTTTTATATATAAAAAATTACTAGATAAATATTTTACTTCGATTTTTTTCGATTCTAAATTTAAATAGAGAAAATTTGTACGTATTTGACCTTCGTATTTCGCATTTATCGCGAAATATTAAAACGTCTTACATAATATAATATTATGATGGTCGAATTTTTTTTTTTTTTTAACGGAAAACGGTATACAAATATTTCCTGACTATTACATACAAAAACAATTACATTATATTTCAAATTATATTAATAATATATACGATTAAAATATATTTCGTTTCGACTTTATCGTTTCTATTTCCTTTGTGTTTTTATTTTATTTTTTTTTTTTCATAAAAACTACGAATAGTCATTAAGTACTCATTAGTTATATATTTACCTACAGGAAATAATAAAATATAACTATTTATTATTATAGCAAATATTTTTAAAAAATTTTGTTTCGTTTTTCGGATACTAGAGAAAAAAATTATTGTTTGCAAATGTCCTAAAAATGTTATGCCTGCAAATCGATTCGAGGATGTACATCCGATACGATATATAATTTCTGAATATGACAACTTGAAAAAAAAAAATAGAATATGTTTTCATCGCACATTTTATTTTACGTATATGTTATTTAAATGTTATATACGTTAGATATTTTGTCGAAAATTAAAGTGTCTTCCTTTGAATTCAAGGCTCGTCGTATTATTATAATAAATTATTTATTTTTTTAGGACCACGCGCTCGGTTTACTATAAAATTATTATTTTTCTTTTCTTTTTTTTTCAAATATGCAATCTAAAAAAGTTGACAAATTTTTTTATAACTTTATAACCAATAAATAATGTTTAACACCGACGACGCAAATAAATGTAGATAAATGTGTAGAAAGTAAAAAATAAATAAAAATCAAATGACAACAATATAATTTAAAGCCAAATGTATATACAAACACATTTTGTTTAAAAATATTTCGTGACATAAAAGTAAAAAATAAAAATAAATACTGTATAGTCAGAAATCTGGTGCGCCTCCGAAAAAAAAAAAAGAAATCTGTGTGGGGGAAGAACTGTTCAACTGCACACATTGTATTACATATTATATGAGCAGTTATTAAATTGCAGGAACGTAAAACGATTTTAAATAATTTTCTTTCTCTCGCGAAATTCTTACCGATTTCGCAATGATCGAAATAGTAATTCAGCTATACACGCGTCACCGTTATGAAAAAAAATCGCAAATAAAAACATAATATACCACAGAACTTTCCTCCAAAACCGACATAACTATATTATGTGTATACTATTTGGAAAACTCAAAAACCGCGAGGATATTTGGGACCCGGTGGTATTGTTCAGCAACAGTTCTGTTGGCGAGTTTTATTTCGGACATTCCGTGTCCTCCTCACGACTACATACGCATGTCATAAATCGTCTTAATTTCATTTCATTAACGGACCGTAGACGAATGTTAAGTAAGAAATTTCTGAGTGTTTTACTATTTAATATTATACTATATAGACTCTCCACTTATCTTATCTCGTATTAATTTTAAAATAACTCAATATTCACGCCGTTCGTTTATTCCTCAATGCCAAAGCGACTACATGAAAACTGAGCCAATAAGACGTATCGTGTCTATCGCCATTAAGGACCCCGCCTTTTTAATTTAATATTTTCTCTCTCTCTGTTATTACTAATTTGTAAATGTATATGCTTTTATTCAGTATTTGTCATTAGCATTACTATTTGCATTGTATATATCACATTTTTTTTTCTTATGTATTAATAGCGTTCGGGCCGTAAATTATAAATAAATACATTTGTCTGGAAACGTCTGTATTTTTAACTGGAAACGGACCACGCGTTTAACCGCGTAATAGCCTAACAATATAATAAACGATATGGTCGCCAGTACGTCTTACGTTAAAAGTCTTAAAACGAAATCGTGGCCATTTCCAAGAGCTAAAAAATGCGCTTAACCCCCGACCTTTTTCGTGAAAAAAATTCCTTCGAGCCGTTTTCGGGGATAGAAAACGAACAATAATAATAATAATATATGACAGGACATAACGTGCAAATCGACCGCGGCGCGGACGACACAGATAAAAAAAAACCCTCCGTCATTGTGCTCGATCCGCGGTGCAAATAATATCGAGCAGTCTGTTACATAGAAAAAAAAAAAAAGGGTCGTATACACAAAGTCCCCAGGGATAAACGGCGGACACTCCGCAAAACATTTATACGACGACTTCCGATGGGGTTTGAAGTATTTTTCCACTACATTCATTATAAATTTACAACGTACGTGTACATAATATAATAATACATTATATATCAATAATATTGGCTGTATAATGAAAATACGATTCGTTTTGAATATCGCGCACGTCACGTGTGTACTGAACCGACAACGGTAAAACGTAAAACGAATAAAAGAAGAAAAAAAAACGTATTCGTTTATATTTTTTAAAAACGCATATTATTATATTGTATATGATACGTCGCGTGGGCTAACGTAAGTATAAGTATTGATTTTAGACTCTGAGCGAAACGAGAAATTGCTATTTATTGGTTTTACATATAATGACGTTTTATTTTTTTTTTTACTTTTCCTACGTGTACACCATATTACATATATATATGTATATAGAAAAAGTGCTCCCCGATAGCGAATTTCATTCGGATGATAATTTTTAAGGAGGTCAATAGGTTCTCAATAGGTTTTTTTTTTTATTCCAAAAAGACTTTTGCAGAAAAACGGCAGACACGCGATTTCGTCTGTTGTCGCGTATATAATAATATTATCGATACGAAATGAATACCGAAGCTCCGCTCAGAATCGTTTTATTGAATGCGATGATTTATCGTTGCTTTTTTTTAATTTAAAGCACTAACAACACTCTTAAACCTTTATCCGAGCGACATCCGCAACGACACCCCGCGACTCGGTATACCCTTTTTTTCCTTCTAAAGTCGATTATTGCGGAGAACCGCCGTTTATATATATTATTTATACGTCTAAAGGGATTTTTTTTTTTGACCCGGAGAACACCGCCACGGAGTCACTATTCACAAACCACCCACAAAAATTTAAGTATTCGACGCGGGGTTATACGGCGGTATTTTTTCTATCGGATTTTTATTTATTTTACCCCGTTTTGGGAACGCTATTCTCGTTTCTATTGTACGGTTTAAAATTTACTAAATATAAAAAAAAAAAAAAAAAAAACGTGGCGCGTCAAAGACCGAGTGGTGGATATTTCACGAATAACGAGCGCGCATTTAATCGATACCCGTATCGATCGCAAGTGAAATGTAACGATATAGATTTAAATGAAAAAAAATCCGTTTATTATTTGCTTTTATAATACATGCCGCGGCAAACTTTTCTTTTAAAAACTCAATTTTTTCGAAAAATAACTCCGAATTAAACGTCTCAAATCAATCGACACCGATGTAAATATAAATGATAAAAAAACAGTCGAAAACAAACGCAACGCCTTTCTCATATATTCAACTAATAAATACGCAGTATTTTTATAATATAAATCTTATGTATTTTTTTTTTTTTATATATATATTTATACGGTATTATTACTATACGATTTTTATTCTCATATTTGTCCGTATACATAATATATAGAACAATAAATAAATAAAATTTGATTCGGGCGGGTCACCGAAAATAAAGAAAATTTTCGTTAAAAATGATTCGCACTTATAAAACGTTTTGGGAACCACCGAGACGTATCATCCAGATACGGAGGAGAGTGTGGCGAGGGGTTTCCTTCCTAAAGCTCTGAAATAACTTGTCGTTTAAAACGTTGAAATTTCGTTTCGTTGATTGCGCGCACGCGCGAAACCCGAAATTTAATACTCTAACTATCGTATTCTAATATATAAAAACAAAAATACTATTTTTTTTTTTTTTTAAAGTCCCTTTGAAACCCCATTTTCCTCGGGAAAAAATCCGTATCCACGCCACTGGACTTATCCCAAGACTCGTAACAACAGTGATACAAAATTACAACAATAATTTCTTCGTCGCACGCGTCGACTCGATTTCGTATATATAAAACAATATTATATGCGTGTATATGACGCTAAAGTATAATATGAATGTATATTACATATTTCAATAATACGCATTAAGAATAATACTGACACGGGACGAATCGACCGCCTGCTGTGTATATTTTAAAAAAAAACTCTCGACAATAACGCGCGGTATATTTTAATAAATCGCTTAAAAAATTTTTTCTTAAAAAAAAAAACGTAATTTTTTTTTTTTTATCGATAATTATTATAACGGATTATTCGTGCGTTTCGTTTTGTCCTGTTTATTTTTTTATTATTTTTTTTTTTTTTTGTAATATAAAACGCACTCGAAAGCCCGTTATCGCCGTGAGTCAGCCCAGTAATAATTCGAGTATTGTAAGTGTTCTGCAGCATAGTCGTTCTGGTAAAACGTCGTTATTCGGAGATAAGATTAGAGGACGAGTGCGCGTGCAGAGTCCGGGGCGTACGACGACAGTTTTGTACAAATACGAGCGCACTTGGACGCCTAACGCGCAGTAGTCGATGACACATTAAAAAGAGCGTTCAGTCTTCGGCGGAGAATTGTTCAAGCGGAAAATTTTTAAGTGTGTGTGTGTGTGTGTGTGTTTTGTGTTCTCTCGGCAAAACAAGTATATAAAAAGCGATTTATTAATAATAAACCCGTTATTTTGATTCACGCCGAGCGCATTCCTTTTTCTTTGATTTTCGTTGTATATTTGACGAGAAATCGACGAGATGCACAAAATCGTGTTCGTCGTGGCCGTGTTCGCGTTCGCGCTCCAAGGCGCTCTCGGCAGATACGCGGTCGATTCCGACAAGGTATGAAAACATTTTTTTTTTTTTACTTACTTTCTCGATCGTTGTTTACGCGACCGCCAATTACGCGGTGTACGGGACTATAATATTTCTGTTTATTTTATTATCAATGTTAAAATCGCGAATAAATTTTAGCTACGAACCGCAGATGTCAGACAGGTCGAACGGCAGAACTCGTTCGATTTAACTATACCCGAACGGAACTTCGGCAAAAAAACTCCGGGGAATTCAAATCGATTTCGACAAAAAAAAAACACTTAAAACGACTATATAAGTACTCGACAGATTAAAAAAACGTAATTGAATCGGTCGATAATAATTTATTGTTAATATAGGCGTTTGTTTATAGGCAATTATCAGCTTAAATATGTATTGATATTCGAACCGAACTGCGTTTCGCGTTTAGTTCGATTTTCGAACGGAAACCGATTTCGAAAATGGAGCACTTCGTAACGTCACTATTTAATATACGTCTATCGGGTAAACGCGAGAGAAAAACATTTTTACAAAACATATAGTACACTGACAAGTGTAGTTTTTTTTTTTTTAACAAATAAACGCGCATCCTCGCGCGTTTTTTTTCTGACCGGGCTGAGTTAATATAATAACACGGACCGATTTTAACAAATAATTACATTTTTTTTTTTAAAGTACGCGGTCTGAACGTATTTTTTTTTTTTTTACTAAGTTCATCCAGAGTCTTACGAGGCCAAACCGCGTAAACGCCTCTTGTAAAATAATAATAAACGAATCGTAAATTTTACTGGAATAAAAATAAATATTATTTTATCGTTAATAAGTGCAGGTGTTAACACTCGATTCGAAAATCACGTGAGTATACGTTTTTATATTGACTCCGATTTCGTAAACGTCCTTTCGTCTTTGCCTCGAACTATCATCTCCGGTGGTCATTATAGCGATGCTTTTTGGTTTTCCAGGGGGACCGTGTACTGTACGTACCGAGTGTAATGAAATTGAACGATTATCGTATTTTTTTTTTTTTTTTTTTAATAAATAATTCCTTCGACTCTTCTCACCGATTCTCCGCGGTTATAGCGCCGTCGTTCGCGTGTAAACATTTTTTTTTTGATATTTCAAAAGCGACGCGGAAACGTAATTTCGCAATATCTTTTCAATAAGATCGTCGTATATATAGATATATGATATCTTATATAAATCGGCGGCAGAATGTACACAATCTGCGCGGCGATTAAAGTTTAATTTAATTAACTATAAAGATTAAGACTAATTTTTTTTTTTGTCCTTAAAAGAAGAAAAATTTGGAAATATTATTGCGCCGCTGCAGATATTTAAAAAAAAAAAAAAAAACAAAATAAATTCTCGGTTTTACGCCCCGTTTTTTTTTTTTTTTTTTTTTGTGTGTTTATAGGTCTCGTCCGATTTGAAAGTGGCCGCCGACATCCCAGTCGCCGCCCCCGTCTACAAACCTTTGCCGTCGGCGGAAAAGAGCGCGTCCGCGGTAGAAAACAAGCCGGAAGAGACGCCTGGTACCACCGCCACCACGCCGGCAGTATCGACTTCGACGGAAAGCGTTAACACGACGCCGAAGAACGGCGGCGCGTCCAGCTCGGAAATTTGCGTGCTGCTCGTACAGGTCTCGTCGTTGGCTCTGGTCGTCAAACACGCGTTGTTGTAGAAACGGATCGTCTACTAAAATAATTATATCGTTTCGCTCGCTTTTCTCTCTTTTTTTTTTTTCTACATATTTCCACTCCGGCGAAAACGACGCGTAAAAAAAAAAAAACTATTGTAAAACTATATATTTAAGACGGGGGAAAAATTCGATAAACTGATTTTTTTTCTTTTTTGTTACGATTTTTTTTTTTTTCTCTGACACAGGTATTATACACGCTAACGACCCGTTATTCTATGTATTACTATACTCTGTTCAGTTTAAGATACCGTGATACCGGAACGCTGAACGAACACCGGCGACTCGCCCCGGGCGGTTATAGGTACATAATATAGTAGCTGCCGATGTGCCGATTGGCTGTCGCTGTCGGCGGGGCAATGGGCACACGACGGTTTCCGACACAGTCGGAATAATCTTAAACCGAATAGAGTACATACTGCGTTACACGCGTATTATGTTGGTTGTTTTTTTTTTCAGATAATTTTAACATTTATTATTATTATTATTATTATATTTCGCCTTAATAACTGTGTAAACCCACTGCTGTTTATATCGTTTTTTTTTTTTCTTTTTGTAACAAAATAATAAACGAATAAAATAGTATATTATTATTACACGCTGCAGACGGCCATGACGTCGGTATTTTATTACACGCGATCGTATAAAAATATGATATTATATATTATTATGTGTTCGTTCGCTCCGAAACGTTATGTTTTAACGCGTACTGACTATATATTATAATATCATATACAGCTAGATAAATCCTACATTTTATTTTATTTTTTAATCATAATTTACTTTTTATATATAACATATATATATATATATATATATACTTTCACAGGGAAAGATTCGTGGGGTTTTGAACTTCCTCCCTATTTATTTATGAAAAACCACGACAAAAGACGACAAAATAAACCTATTCCTCTTTCTATTATAATATACCAAATTAAAATTAAATATTTTTCTCTTTTACAAATCACTATATTTTATATTGTCCGAGTGTCCTGCAGTGCATATATATAGCCATTTATTTGTCGCGTATATAGACATTATCGGATCTTCGCCCCGCAGATGCTGCAGCGCGTTTTCAATAACAACGTGGTATAATAGTAAAAATTCTCGTCATTTTTCTATAGAAAACAAAAAAGTCCGAGATATTGTAATCGATTTGATAGAAGTAAAAAGAAAAAAATTATCACGTTCGAATTCACGAATTTCTTCAGAAATAAAAATAAAATTTTGAACAAAAACGTATACGGTCGGTAAAAGGTTTTTTTTAAAAAAAAAAAAAACGTATGTTAAACGCGTTCGCCAGCTTATTGTACTGAAGAGTTTATGTTTAATGCGAGACACTATAAAATATGAAATCGCGTACAATATTTAGATTTTTTTTTTTTAAGACACGACAAAGCATGTGTATTAATATCACGTTCCGGAAACCGCAGGACTAGAGGCGCACGACCCGCGGATGATAACGGGAGAATCGTGGAGAAAATTAGCAGAAGACAGACGAGGAGTAAAAGGCGGACGGTGAATCGGAACGAGGGCTTTGATAAAAAGGGATCTCATCTCTACTGCTGCGGAGGGAATCTATTTTTTGACGGAAAGTGTGTTGGACTCACGTCTGCGATGGTCCGCAAGACTGGAAAAGGTGTGCATCATATGTAATCGGGCGTAATCGCAATAAGGACGAGGAATGTAAAACGTGTAAACACCGATGCGCGTGAGAACATTTTCTCTCTGGACTCTTCCGATCTCGTGTTTTCGACTCGCGGTCGCAGGGTCCCAGCTGAGAATACACTCTGCAGCTGATCAGAGTTTGTGCTAAGGAATTTTCAGAACTATCCCGCGAGATATTTTTGTGCGAGCGGATAAAAAAAATTTGCCCGATAACCAGCGTATTTAGGAAACCAGAAATTAATACGACACAAATACACCGCGCGCATTTAATAATTACGTATATATTATTTGAATTTTTTACTCTTATAAATTATTTATCGCAGATTAAAATGTATTTTGTTCTTCTTCTCTTTCTTTTCTAAGACCTCTTCACCGATATCTTCGCACTTTCAATTGTTTTATATTTGTCCGACGCTTCAAAGAAACCACCATTGAAATAATCCACGGGATATTAATATTTGCCTTTATCTTTCTTTTTACAACTCTATAATACGCTTCTTTTTCCTTTCTACTCTACTCGTGTGTTTTACATTTTCAAGTACTGCCCATATCGGTTAGAACTACCGGTTACAGTGCAAGAGCTCTAGCAGAGTAATCTGACCTGAAGTATTCGGGGCGCAAGAGTCTTTTTTCTATATATCGTATACTCATAATATAAGGACGGTTGGTTTGTGAGTGCCAGTCTGCGATTCGAAGCGTCGACTCTTTTGAGTTACCGATGATGAATGAACCACTGAAATGCGCAGATCGAATCGTACAGAGTCGAGACTCGTCCAAGTACCGAGTGAAGTGAACCGTTTGATTATAAACGACCGCGGTATACCTATGAAATCGATACGATTTCAAGCGTATAAGCCAATTTCAGGAACTTGAGGCCGCAACGGTATATATATATATATACAGGCGGCCCATGTCGTTGTATAAAAATAATAAATGCAAAACAAAATACGCGGTGTGCTCGCAGCTGCAGGTCGGCATAAAAACAAATTTGCAAATTCTAAATATCGTAAAAGTTAACATACAGCGAAAACAAAAACGAATACTCAGATGCCTATAATTTTTTTTTTTTTTTTTTTTACTCGGTAATTTTAAGTTTCAAAATTAATTACAAAAAGTAATAACTATATATATATATATATACATATAACGACGCCATCGCAGATTTTATAATACATAATAATAATAAAATTAACAATTATAGTCGTTCTTTTCCTCGCTCTATATGGTTATATATTCATGATTATACATCATTTATTCTTACCCCTTAGGTATATATATATATATTAAGAGTTGTCAACATTTCCTTATAGGAATCGCCATTGTACGTCTCGCACCAATCCTCCTCGAGGTCGAAATCGACGGTTTTATTTAGAAACACTTGACGTCATATCGTGCGGTCCCTGCTGTGAATTTATGCTTGTGCAGGTGCGACGCGTTTAAGGAGATCGCGCGTACAAAGGACGAAAATTACGTGTGTGTGTGTGTGTGTGTGTGTGTGTGCAGGAAAGACAGGACGAAAAAGATAAAAAAAAAAAAAGAAAGACGGGACTAGGGTATAATATAATATAATAATGAACGGTGGCAGCGGTGTCGTCGGTTTTTCGACGAAGCCAATGAAACACACACACACACACACACGACGCGGGCCAGAGAAGCGCGCGCGCCTCGCGTCTTCAGCGCGGCGCGGCCATTTTCCGCCGCCGCCGCCGCCGCCGCAAGTGCTGGCGGGCGGGCGGCGATACGTCGCTGCCTGCAGCAGACGACGGTGCGGAACCGGGACGGAGAGAAAACCGCCGCCGAGCTTTGCGGTTTCCATGGCGATTTCCGCAGGGATTTACAAGTCGACCGACGCTATTCGTCGCTGCCCTCCCCATCACACGATCCCTTTCCGCCTCCCCCCTCTGCTGCGCGTTCTCAAAGTGATTGCGTGCGCCGAAAAAAAAAAAAATGGAAAGAAAGATTTAAACACGCGTATAACTTACGCCCCGCCGCCCGCGGTCGGGTTATTATATTATACACCGCGCGTTGTATACAGAGCGTTTAAAATAAACGAGTTTACCGTGACTATTTTCATCATTTCGGTCGGTGGTCTCTGCAGCAGAGCCCCAGACCGCGCGCGTATTCAGGGCGACTATAGAAAATAATAATAATAATAATAACGTGGCCCAAAAACCGCGTTACTGCATTTTTTTGTTAATAATAGATATATATATATGTATATTCCGAATTATGAATTATGTTCGAAAAAATCTTATTGTTTTTCTCAAATCGTATTTTCGATTTTATTATTTCGGGAAATTTGCCGCAAGGACCGCGGTCAAATATAATTAAACCGGTGGATTGTGTGCGGAGCGATCTTATTATATTTGTTAACGCGTTATTTGAGAAGAAGAAAAAAATGTTTGTCGTAAAAGAATATTGCATTGGTTTTAACGGCTGCAACAGCGAAAAAAGCATTTTAAATACCGTTTAATCCTGTACAAAAAAAAAAAAGCGAGACGTTACATAAATTACACTGAATTGTTTAAATACTTTCCGTGCATTGTGTATAACGATAATTATAAAAAATAAATAACTAAAACAGGCTTTTTCAATTAATGTGTACAGTGTTATTGTTGTTGTTGTTGTTGTTGTTGTTTTCATAAGTATATATTGTAGATGGAATTAAGTTAAAAACAATAGCTGGTATTTCGAAACGTGAAAAGTATACAACGATTGTAATAAGCCATATCGTACTATTAATTATTGGGCGGCTGCTTCAAGCAAAATCTCCCGGGACGCTCTAAATATGACCCAGTTCGCTCCTGATTATTAGTATTATATATTGTCGTATATGTACGCGTGTTATTATTATTATTATTATTATTATTATTATTATTATTATTATTATTATTATTATTATTATTATTATTATTATATGTGGTGTAAATCATTCTCATCGTCAATACACGGCGCTTAGAATGTTTTATATATATATATATATATATATATATATATATACGGACGATGCTCCTCGTCGGAATGATGAAGATCTGAAAAAGATCCATAGACTATATAAGACGATTTATATAGGATCATCGCCTTGGCCTGTATTAGAGTCGGATACTTAACCCGCGGTCAACGATGAAATAATTCAAGGGATAATTATGTAAGCGGACCGAGTTGTATTGCTCACTAACGGCATATACGATTCGAGGCAAAAACTATTAGAATATAAAAAACGGACAACCTTAAAGTGTGTATAAAACACGGTTTTAACGAGAAAATTATATCTTAATTACTTCGTGCAGTGGTCGGGTTTAATATGGCACGTTTCAATAACTCAAAGCAGGACCGGATTAAGAGTTTACCGGGCCTGGAGCCTAGTAGTCCAAAGGGCCCTTAGTCCTTACAATACTTATAACTAGGGTTCGGGACTTGTAGCACTTAAAAACATGAAAATAAGCGTCAAATTAATTGATTGTATACAGAAATATCTTTAAAAATCTTTAATATTAGTCAATTTTCAATTTCATATATCATTACGTATATTATGTATAAACAGAATGATTTGTGTGGCGAATGCTAGTACACCGCGTAATACAAATAATAATATACGAAAATGCCAAAATAAAATCTAAACTTAAATATTTTGAACTTGGTCTGAGATGTTTCAGGGCCTGGAGCCCGGGCTCCTAGGCTCCGTGCTTAATCCGGCCCTGACTCAAAGGCGTAATATATTATCGATTGTGATTCATCTACCGCGAACATATTACTACGAAAATATACTGCAGTACAATTGTAAAAAATAATAAAAAAAGAGTGTGTATATATATATATATATATGCTAGTAACTAATTACAAATATTACGTATAAAGAGAGAGAGAGAGAGAGAGAGAGAGAGAAATTTTTTTTAATAAAATATTTTATATTTATTAAAATAACAATAAAAGATTAAAAGTAATAAATAGATATTGTAATACTACGAGAATAAAATACCGTTTTTTTTTTTTTAATTGATGCAGTAAAAAAAAAAAAACGCGTTTATTTAAGAGAAAACGGTGATAAAATAAATCGGAATCCGCACGCAGACTGCAAATTTCGTCGTTTAATAATTTATTTTAAAACGTACGTTTCTTCTGCGGTCTACGATAATAATTGGAGACAATTTGAGAAATATAAAAATATTATTTACAGCCAGAATTTCGATTGTACCGCAGCTATTATTATTACTAACTCATATATTGATATATTGAGAAATCGTTGATTTTACACTCTGCGCGGACAGATAGGATAAACGTTTGTTCGTTTTTTTCTTATATATATATAATATAAGTGAAAAACACCCCGAAAAAATTCGAATTAACCGATTATTACTGACCGTGCGATTTGCAGGTGCGGCGCTGAAAATTGTGGCGAACGTGCAAAACATAATATTATATTATTATAAACCACCGCGCGCGACCGCTATACATATTATTATATAAATAATCGCCGAGAAGAAAGTAGGTATAAAATATTATGTACTTACACTTGCTTGTACTGCACTCGTATAAAAGCTATACACACATTAAACAGACAACACTTATTACTATAATATCCCGCCGAGTCGTTAAAACGACCGCTCGATTAAAACGCGTCATTTCCCTCCCGGCGGAAAAGGCGTACGCGTTCCGTGTACCGCGTACATATAATTGCGCGCCGTTGGGGAGATTTTTTCGTACAAACGCTCCTGCTCGACACAATTATCGACAGCCGGCGAAATTTTCGAAACGAAATCGCACGAGTAGATAATAAATCGTTCATAATAATTACCAGTAAACCCGCGATGAACTGTACGGTTCGGGAAAAAAATCGAACTATTTTGTGTACCTGAATATTTGGAAATATTCGACTAAACCCGACTAAACACAAAACACGGTTCGATTCGAATATTTATTAATATTTAAACGGCATATTCGAGACAATATGCGATATTCTGTAAATATAACGTATTACACTTTTAAATCTATACACTTATATATAGTCGTTTTAAATATATTTTAAAAATTAAATCCTTTAGACTCTTTTTTTTTTTTTTGAAGTTCGATTCGAGTTCGAATAAAAAAATCGTGAGTTCGGTTCGATTCGGATTCGACACCAAAAAATCCGGGTTCGTTAAGCATCACTATAAATTCTGACGATCGCCGAATCTTGGTCACTATTTTCTTTTTTTTTTTTTTATATATAATATAATATTATATATGTATATGCGTGGCACGCGTCGACGCGAAAACGCTGGAAACGCGATAAAAACGCGTCTAAATTATTACCGTATTATGCTGTATATAAATTGTTCAAATATTTGACAATATATTATGTCGGATAAAAAAAAAAACGTGATTTCTTTTTTTTTTACCCACAATGTAAATAACAAACGCAAAAGAAAAAAAAATGTTTAGTGAAATTATATTTGTATATAACACCGCTGTTATATAATTATATAAGGATATTATATATGTACAAATATAATAAATAATTCCGACTGACGTCGTTCGTTTTTTTTTTCAAAATTTTACATATTTTATCCAAACACATCACAAATCCACAGGAACCAACGTGTAGTAATAATACACAGATAGAATACGCAATCGCGTTTTCCCATTTTTTTTTTTTTTTTTAATAATTATTATCTATACTGCGGCATATACGTCCGTATAACGCATACTCATATAATATATAACTGAACGCGAATTTCTTCGATAAATCGCCTCGGATTCGTATAATACCGTATGAACAATTTAACGCGTATATACAGGGCAAGGGCGTAATTAAGGGAGGGAGGATGAGGGGGGATAGATCCTCCCCAGAACTTTTTTTGATATCGTGTATATAAAAAAATAAAACTGATAACTGTCATTATCATTTAATGCAGATGTCTGCAGATACGCGTATATTATTATTATTATAGAACACGAGTTTGCTATACTAGCGTTATTACTACTCGACTGTACACACACACACACACACAATATTAATAGTAAACTAGCTGAATTACCCCATTTGTCCGTACGCTGTTCTGAACGAAAACGTATAATTATTTATGAAAAATAAAAAAATAAAAAAATCGTAAAATTATTGAAACGCCTCGCCGAAAAACCGCGTGACATTTAATAATAAAATACGTCGCCTCCCCTTCCGTTCCTTCTTCGGACAAAACCGAAAAAAAAATTGGAGCCGAAAAAACGTCTATTCTCCCCCGGTAACCAGAACAAATTCCTAATTATACGCCACTGACACAGAGTGAAAACAGAGGCGTTTTCGCGAAACGTCGTGGTAAACCCAGTGGCGTACGCAGGGGGAGCTAAGGGGCTGAAGTCCCCCCTCGTTGACCTATAATTCTATTTTTTTTTAATATTACCAATATTACTAATGATTATAGTGGTCGTAAACAGTTTTATTTATTTTATGACGTTGACAAGACTGTAGTCGCCTGTCGGGGAACCGATGGAATGCGCAGTGATGTACCTACATCATACAAGTTTTTCCATTCCAATCGTTTTTAGCACAGAATAGACACAAATATAGTGTAACAACGCATTTACGATTGATAACACGAACGGTTTCTGGTTGATACTGTTCAGACTCCAAAATTGAAAAAAATAACATTGAACGATTAACAAAAAAAAAAAAAACAATTTATTACGCAACAAAACTATTTTAATGCTCATCGTTTTTTCAATTATTTTTGTAATTATATATTATAGTAAATTAAGCAAAAATCTTATGTCTACTGAATATTTATTTATTTTCAAGCTCCCGCCCCGCCCCGCCCCGCCCCCCCAATTGGAAAATTCTGCGTACGCCACTGGGTAAACCGATAGAGTTCTTGTCGCAAAACGCCGTGTAATACACGCGCGTATAATATATAATATTATAATACACAAACAAACGGCCGGGAGCGGTAAATTGACAATATAATCTACGACAAGCTGACGTAATTTAACGGTACGACTAATAAAACAAACCGACCGCGATAAAACAACCGGCGGCGGCGGTAGCGTAGACCTATTTACCGTTCTCTCACACACATATTTTATCGCCGCGGCGAGGGGCACGGCGTTTATACATTTTTTTTTTTTTTCGCACACCCTCCCAAAACACGTTGCAATGCTTCCCGCGAAACGAGGTGCGTTTTGCGTTGGTGTTTGTGCGCGACAAACGTTTAAAAACCCGTTTGTATCTGCAGCACGCCGCGGTACATTGTACATTTCATTCACGCGAAGAGTATAGGAGTCAATCGAAGAGGATACGCGCGCAATGGAGATGATGGTCACGACCTCTTCTTCTTCTTCTTCTTCTTGGGCTTATAACGGTCCGTTTAGGACCATAGCCGAAGTCTGCCTCTCGCGGGTCGTTTACTTCGTTTTCCGCGACTTTCTCGACAAGCGGTGTACCGTCTGCTAACCTGCAGACGTCGTTTCCTGCAGCCCATTCCAACCCGTTTCTGATTAAAATGCGCCGTACGCTCGTCGGTTTTATCGTGTATGCAGTTACCGCATTGTGTTTTCGTCGGTTATCTTTTGGAAACCTCTCCGGGTCGTCATCGCAGTACACCGATCCGTATATGTTTTCCTCGGTATTCCTATACAAAATGTTGCGAATGTCGTTTCAGTGAGTTACTTGGATAAAAATTTTAGAGTGCATTATATTGTTATCGCTATAAATTTTGAAAGCAATGATAAATCATTGCATTCGATAAAACGATGCGTATAATACAATTTGTCGGAAAATTTGAAATGGTTATAAAAAACAAATATTGCGTGACTTAACGATTTTTAAGATTTTTCGCGACAAACGTCCGACGTTGTTTTAAATTTTTAAGCCTTTAAACCAAAAATTACTCCTTTTATAAATTAAATACTTCAAAAATCTGTCCTCCTTAATACAGTCTAAAGTTACATATTTGGTGAAAATTGCAGGTTTCTATTGTACCATTATTTTCGAAATTACGAAGAAACAACGATGATAATCGGATTTTGACCGCGAAACTGCGTTTTTACCGTTTTCGCGTGATTTTTCGATAGTTTTTTCTGACGCTTTTTTTTTTGAGAAAATCGAAAAATGACCTCTCTATAAAGTACCGTCTGTCCGTCTGCATAAACGCAACTGGATCTCAAATATTGGGAGGTGCTGAAATTATGTAATGCCCACTAACCCCGCGTACTGTATTGAATAAGTATATCGATCACAATCTATAGATCCTTTTAGTATTTACAAATTATGATTTACTTTACTCTGATTCTTATATAACCTAATTTAATTAAAAATTGCTTTGAGAGTGCTAATTTTGAACTTGGGGCGCTATAGCACTTAGCACCCCCGTGCACCCCCCTAGTTGCGATATCGGAGCACTCCTTCTGGTAGAATTTTCGGGTACAGACATATAAAAAAAAAAAAACACAGCTTTGTAAAACCAATAGATTCCTCTCTCCGAATCTCAAAAAAAATTTAAAATCTAAAAAACTCATAAAACCGCGTGAAAAGTGTTGTAAGCTCTTCGGTTTTTTTAATCTGGCGTCCTAGTAAATAAGTAACCGGCCCCGGCGGGTCCAGCGGTGATGGTAGTCGTATTACGCTACCAGTCGTCGGCCGGCGAGTGTCCTCCCCTCCCCCCCCATCCAGCTACCGCGCCATCTGTCGGACGACGCGGGCGGTGACGCGACGATTATTCCCGTTGGGATTCGGCCGGTGCCGGGCCGCGCGCGCGCGCGATCGAACCGCGAAGGCCGCGGTAGGCGGACGGTGGGGAAGTCTCCGCGAGCTGATTTATTCGCGACCCTCGTCGTCCGCCGCGACGGAGGCGTTTTGATTATCAACCCCCGTGCCTCCACCCCCTCCCTACTGACACCGCCACGCGGCCCTCCGGCCCACGTCTATTGTCGCGTTATCGTGTAATTGGCTTCGGCGGCGGCGGCGGCGGCGTTTCTCCTCGCACGCGCGCCACCCGCCCCTCCGGCCACAACAACCCCAACCGTGACCGCTCTATTGTTTATCTCCGTAATTAACCTAACGCGCAAATATCCAAACGCGCCGGCCACCCTTCGCGGGTAGTACGCGTTTTTTTATTATTATTATTATTATTATTATTATTATTATTATTATTATTATTATTATTATTATTATTATTATTATTATTATTATTATTATTATTATTATTATTATTATTATTATTATTATTATTATTATTATTATTATTATTATTATTATTATTATTATTATTATTATTATTATTATTATTATTATTATTATTATTATTATTATTAAAATTCATTACTAAAACCGAAAAAAAATATATATATTATTTGATTGGGATAGTGGATCTTAGCATCCTATTGGCGCCTTTTAAAATATAGCGCTCTAGGCAATTGCCTATATTGCCAATACGTTAATCCGGCCCTGGGTATAACAGCTGGGAGCTGCAGGACTCCGTGGTTATGGGACCGCGGGCAAGTATATGATGTATACGGCTTTATCGAATGCCTCAATTATAATGTTACGCCGATTTATCGGCACTCAGACGTCCTTCAGTAATGGTTGAGCTGTAATAATATTTTAATTAGAAGCCATACAAAAAAAAAAAAATAATAATAATAATAATAATGTTATGCGTCGAGAAAAAAAATGATCCGTTAAGAGCAGTATTTGAATGGATAAGTCTCGAGGGAAAAGGCCACGCGGCAAAATATACGGCTGGATGGAGTGTGCACTGTGTATAGAAGAGGATCTGATAGAGTAGCGAATCGGAAAGATAAGGCGTACGAGATACCGCCGCGTAGGCTGGTGTGATGTTTTTGTGGCGGCCGAAACCCGTAGACACTATACGGTTGCTGAATAAAAAATGAGTCGTTTTACCTCGGCTTACACTACGCGTGTACGTACGCATATATACCATATGTAAACGGTTCGAGACTGCGGTTCATGAAAAGTGAAGGTGATTTTATTTTATGCGCGCGCTCAAAAGTGAAAGTGCGGAAGTCATCGTTCGGGGAAAGAATTTTACGCTGTACTGTACTGACGGCTACAGAATTTATACCCGTCCTAACTATTGTGATTATTACCGATACCACGTGGTGGTGGTAATCGAAATGTCCTGTAACCCAGTAAATATGAATGTGTGTGTGTGTGTGTCGGGGAACGAAACGGCAGACAATCTGGCTATATAGTGCGTATTAATTTCCACTCCGTCTTTGAGGAAAATTATCCTGGCTCAGACGTACGTTACGCCAATTCTTAGGAAATACAACGCGAAATTCATCAACGCGCTATGATGAATGCGGGAGGGGGGACCAAAACTGGTCCGGATCAGACGCATCATGCGATCTGAAAAACTGATACAGAAATATAATTCCACCGCCCTCGATTTAGTTTCTTAGAATTGTCTAGAATTCGAATCGTGCGAATTATCGGACTTCGACTTGGACACGACCAGCACCTACTACCTTCTCGCGCGCGTACCTCCTCTCGCTCAACAACTCTCGTTTACCGTGTACACATATTAACTCCGAAAAGTGTGATCTCGTTTGCACGAAAAAAGATCCTTTTTAGAGCTCTTGAGACGAATCGCGTTTCCGTCCGTACAGTGTTTTTTTACTATTTTTTACGCACTCCCATCCCGTTCGTCGTCGATCTAATATCAAACTTTATTGGTAGTCCACTGCAGGTTTGTCAGTGTGACAAGCCGTACACATTACATATACAATTGTAATTTTATACTTTTTTTTTATGTCGGTAATATTGTGTTATAGCGTATACACCGTGTAGTAAACAAAACTACTAATAATTTTTTTTTTTTTTAAAACGTGTCGTATTATTTTCAAAGATTTCTCTCTAACGCAACGAAAGCTGCAACGCGTTTATTTATATGTGAACACGTCGGGCGTCATATCCTTATATATACTTCAATGTCAAATTAACGTCGTCGTCGTCGTCGTCGTCGTCGTCGTGGTCGTTTATTGCCGTTTACACTACACGTCATGAATATTTCATGGCGAAGAGGACGCGCGCTCGGCTTTCGACACCAGGATCCAGGAAAACTACAACGGGACGAGAATTCGGGATAAACGATGATATACGCGGGTGTACTGCGCTTGTCATATTATTATACAGTTTGCTCCGGGGGGATGACTATTGCGCATTTCATTTTATATTGAACGTATAACTACAGTGTTTCCGCGGTTATATAATAATTTTGGAGTTTTGCATAAAGTATTACACACCGATGGAAACGCGCCGTCGTCATTGCAGACAATTTTCCAACAAATTAGAAACGAAAAAATAAAAATAAATCCGGCTCTTCTGTCCGTATTTATTTTTAACTAATTTTTTAATACAAGCCGGTATACAACAACCGTGTGGTGTAAAAAAAAAAATTTCATGGCACGAGAAAGATATTATACGACACCTTTATGGGCCCCCTCCCCCACTTCCATCGAGCACGCCGTATTTACCAGTGACGGTGCCTGCAGGGACAGGCTAAGGTGGGTAATGACCCGGCCCCAGAACGTCTCGGCCCGGTGTCCGTAAAAAATAGGTACATTATAGTTTTATAATATTTGTCAGTCTCGTGTACAACAATTTTAAAAATAATACGGAAATAAAATAAAATATATTAATATTTAAGTTTCTCTTGTTTTATTTCTTATCGTTATAACTGAAAAAAAAATAATAATAATAATTATTATTTATTATTATTATATAAAAACAATTGAAATATTACGAATTCATCGGTGTATAATTTTATACGAAATAAAATTTACAAATTAGTTAATTTATGAAAAGTTTTAACGCGTTATGGTGTGTAAACGTATATTATTACAATATTTGCTATTATATATATAGAATCTACGCGTTTACACGAATAATTCCCTCCCCCCCCCCCGCCCCGGTATCGATTATAAATTTAAATATAATTTTCCTTATTCTATAATAATCGTGTCCATTTAATCTCGTATAAAAAAAAATTCGTGAAATTTGAATTGTTTTTATATAATAATAATATATATATTTTTTTTTTTTTTTAGTCATTTTCAATTTATCCCCTCCACCACTAAGACAATATATAGGTGTGATTTTTTTTATTTTTATTTTTTGTAAATATTAGTGTTCGTTTTACGTGATCTAGAGATAGTTTCTACCGTCCTAGCAACTGCGGGGTTTGTGTGGGTCGAAAACGTTTGGCCTTCTCTTTAAATCACTGGCCGGTCCGTCCACCTGCAGCTGCAGGAGGCTCCGCTATACAAATATCTACAGCACGGCCTAAAATAGTGTGCAGTACGACACTGTTAGTGTACTACGAAATCGGAATAGTGCAGTACAAAATGAAAAAGTGTGTTGGTCTGTGTCTATTTAGAGAGGGAGAACTCGTATATTAAATTAAGTGAAATTATAAAATAGTGTAGTATACGAAGTTTCATTTATTTTAGGCCCTGGTATCTACAGACGTGTACGATAAATATTTCACTGTCGAATTAACGTCGCCGACTGCCGTTCGTTGTACAATACCCATAATATAATATATATATATATATTCGGGAAAATAAATAGTATATGATGTACACTGTTCCATGAATATTTCATCGCGAGTCACCGGGGCGCCCCCCGGTACACGTTTTGAACGCGCGAAAACCGAACGGATTCGCGATTTAACGCGGGAACCGGGAACGAGCTCGATCCGCGCGCTCGATTTATTTATGTATACGCTGCAGCACGCGGTCAACGATATATTCGATATATATATATATATATATATATATATTATTAGATATATATTGGATTTATATTAATCGAATCTTAGACGATATTATATTATAATGTGTCCGGAAAACGATTGCCGCGATAATTTAACAAAATATCCATAAAATAATATCTAATTATATTATAATATGTATGATGTCTGATATGTTTGGGCCGGGAGCGTAAAACGTAAAACGCCCGGACACCGTCAAAAAATATAAATGCGTGTCGTTGAATGAAAAAAAAAAGAAAATAATAACTATTTAAATAGATGACCCCTTTGGTCCAATAATTATAATTAAATAAATAAATAATTACGAAATAACTGAACAATAATTATACATCGGTTTGAAACGAATCACGTATAAAAATTAGGATATATAAATAAATAAAAATAAATATATAAATAAATGGCCCTTCTGGCCCAACAAATAAATTTTATACCTTAAAACAATGCAAATAAATAATAAATTACGTATATAAAAATTATAAGCCCCCTTGGCTCAACAATATAATAGAAACTAATAAAATTACCTTAAAGTACATACGAGTTACGACCATACATTTAAAACACGCCGCAGACCGGCCAGTCGCTTACCTACAGAGCCTATAATACGTATAAAAACCAATAAAAATATACGTACAAGGTAGTTTACAAAAAACGGAAACGAGTCTGTTATATAGAGACTACAGTATTCTAAATTCCAGTTATTAGAACTGTAAAATACAAAACAATAATGTCTGTTTAAGACAATTACAATAATATTGTCAGCTATTTGAGCTGCATTCAATATTATAAATAACGTTTACAATGTACAGTTTACACGGTTACAAGAAAAATCAACGGATTATAATAAAACACGACGCGTATTCGACTCGACGGTTTTTACGATACTTTTTACAAATATACTAAAAAATTACTAATATAATATAAACAATGTTGCGGCGGCGATGAAAAACGAAATGAATACAATATTACGCGACGACGATCTACGAACAACAACATTCACGAAACCGATAATAATTCACGTACGTCACGCCAGCGCCCCCGTGTTGGAAATTTACAATTTTTTTTGCACAGATATTTAGTATGGAATTTGTACGAATTAGTTATGACCACTTACAGAATTTGTATGCCATTATTTTTACCAGAAAAACTAAAAAAAATTTGGGGGCTGGTGTGACGTCACGCCAGCCCCCCAATCGTGTGCGCGCGCTGTGCACCGATCGACCGTTGACCGTCGACACGATTAATTTTGGTAACGAGAAAGAGAAATAATTATTGTTATCGGCCTTATAACATAATGTGTCTTGTCCGCGTCTTATTATGGAAATGGAAGTAACCTATGTACCTATATATAATATAATGTATACCACCGGAGTATATTCGATTTTTTTTCCCTGAGTGGGAGGGGGTTCAAATAGGAACTTTCGAAATGAAAATATTTTATATTTCTCTGTCTATACGGCCTTTTTAGATCACACGTCCAAACGTCACCACCGTCTCCATTCGTCTCGATTTTGCACCAAAACACGCCCATCTTTATCCGGGTAAAAGTCCGCTACGTCTCTCTTGACGCAGTCCTCCCATCGCATCCGGGGTCTTCCCAAAGTTACTTTCCCTCTCGGATTCTCTTGTAGGACCGTCTTCACTAGGGCTTCAAGATTTCCTCAACGCGTGACCCCAGCCCAGTCCAACCGTTTTCTTTTTATCTCTCATTTACTACATATTATCAGGTCTGTTATAGACGGGTCACGTATAGTGGCTCGTCGTTATAATATGTCTTTTAAGCCATTTCCCCCGTTTGTGGATCACCACGACTGCACGGTCCGCGAATCCTTCTTAGAATTTTTCTTTCCAAAAACCCCTCAGTCGTGACTCGTCCTCAGTTTTCCTTACAGTCCAACACTGTGCTAATTCGCGTAAACATTTTATACATATATATATATATATGTTATAGAGGTATTATAATAATTTATTTGTGTTTATTTGAGTGATTTTTAACGAAAGAATCGGAGTCCGATGCGTAAATGTATACTTGATCTTTCCAAAAAAAAAAACTGGCTGAAAATTAAAAACGCGTTGCTCGCAACGAGCACCCGTCGACGTTTCTATATTTAATTAATTTCCGTATATATTTTTTTAATTATTTATTACACAAAAAATAATAAATAATAATAATATGACGCGTATAGGCGTGGGAACCGAATTTCAAATTGCTCGCAGGCTCGTGTCGTATACGCACGCATTTCGTCACGCGACTTAACAACCGCCGTGTGTAGGCGTTTCGAAATGATAACAATATAATATAGTATATTATACGAAAACGATTAGCGTTTTTACAATATAGAATACAATATTTTATTTTATTTCTTTTTTTTCTTCCGCAGTTCGCCGGGGTCAGTTTTTTTGTATTATATATATATATATATATAATATATAAATAACAGTAGGAAAACAAAACGGGTGAATCGGCGTTATTGATATGTGCAGTATGTGTATACGCGTGTTTATATTATTATTATTAAATACCGATTTTATTCCTATTTTCTCGTTCCTCCTTTGTTATTACTTTTTTTTTTCATTGCCGGTCGCGTGCGCCGACGACGTGGAACGGATATTTCCTCCACCGTATAATATGATATATACGATGAATTGTATATATTTTTATTATATTATTATTATCGTTTATATAATATAGGAAGAGGAGGAGGAGGAGGAGGAGGAGAAGGACGACGACGCGTGTTGTGTATTATTCGTACATTTATTCCGTAGTTAAACGGCAATTAGTCATACGGAGGGATGGGGAAGAGTTTTTACGCCGTGCGCCGCACGCGCGAGCTGCTGTACACGACGGCGCGCGTGAAAATCGGTCGGTCGGTATACTACTATACGTATATAATAATAATACGCCTGCAGCGCTATTAAATGATCCTTGACGAACGCCGTGGCGGCCGTCCCGTATATTCGCAGGGACGAAGGACCGAACGGACGTGTGGGACGATGCAGCAGTGGCGTAATTAGGGCTAGCCCATTATTGATACGGAGGGGGATCAATATTTTTTTTCGTAAATACAATTTTTTTTGTAGTGAATTCGCAGCGTCCATTTTAATAAGATATTGGGGATGTAGATATATGAAAAAATTATAGTTCATAATATTTTTTTTTTTTTTTTTAATAAAATTTACAATCTGTATAGGGTACCTACCTATATAGTGACACAATGAAAACGTAATTTTTATAGAAAATATTATTTCTATTATTTTTGGCTTCGGAACCGATGATTCGTCGAGTAGGTACCTATATATATATATATGTTTTATCCTCGACATGTGTCGGTGGAACGTTTTTATCAACTGTCAGCGCATATTATAGACTCGATAATAGATTTAATCGATTATACAACGTGCAGAACCCCCTCAGAAATGTCTGAGAAAATTTGAAAGTTAAGCTGCGACATGGAATTATGTAAGATCAGGAGTACCTACCTAATGATTTTACATTTTTTTCGAAAACCTACCCCGAAATTTTTTCCTGCGTTCGCCACTGTGCAGAACATATAATATATAATATATAATATTTAACGGCTCGCCGTCGTCTCCAAAAACCGTTCCTCGTGGCTCGCGGTATTCGCCGTCTGTTTGTTATATTGTCATCAGTGTTAGGACTTATCTAGATAAATTTATCTAGATAAATTATCTAGATAAATATTTTTTTATCTTTTATCTTATCTAGATAAATAAATATAAGTTATCTAAGTATTTATTTTAGATAAAAATTTAACTTATCTAGATAAATTTACAAGATAAATTTTTTGGTAAAAATTCGGTGGATCTGTAATACAGATCTACCGCGATACATTAGATATTAAAATAATATTCAATATTTTTCTTGTCGCTATAATTAATTATCAATCTTTGAAACAAAATCCCGCGTTTTGAAAAAGTGTGGCACAAACAGCCCGCCACTCTATGTTCAGAATCATTGGCCATAACGGTGGGTGTAAACAACGGGTCGCGGGGCCAGCGCACATTTTCGTTAAAACCCGACTACAATTATTTTAGATTAGTCGAAACATACGTAGTTCAAAGTACAAAACAGTCAAACCCGTATATTTACTACCGAATGTAACCGCCGAATGACACAATAATTTCATTTTTCAATAATATTATTTAATATACACTATACGGTCTATACGCCATCTATTGTTAGATTTCGCTATTAAATTTATGTGTTTCCATATCGTGCATTAACGTGGGCTATCTAGGTATATTTAATCAATGGTATAGGCATTTATTATTTCTTTTTATAAAATTTACCTAATTTATTTACATTTAAAAAAAAGTTGTATTACTTCAGTTGAAGTATATTTTTTTGTTTCTATGATATTTAATTTTCTCAATAATATTTATATTTTATTTTAACTTGTAATAAATATTATTTCTAAAAATATTATTAGCTAGGTGTGTTTTGTTTTTGGTCCACTCGACACCTACTTTACAGCAGGGTGACTTCTCCCATTTTTATTTATACCTTTGTTACTCCCTTGGCTCTTATTGGTTCCTTATATAATATGTGTCAAAGTTAATGTTTGGTGATACACAACATGATATAATTAATGAAGCCAAAAATAAACATATTATAATATAGCCATAAACTTGCATGATGGTATATATATTTTTTTTAATTACTTAGTTGTTTTAATTTTAATTTCTATAATTATCTGTTATTTATCTAGATAAAATATTTTTATCTTTTATCTTTTTGTTAGATGAATTTAATTTGTTTATCTTTTATCTGTATCTTAGATAAAATTTAGTGTTGTTATCTTTATCTTTATCCAGATGATTTTTTTGTTATCTGTTCCTAACACTGATTGTCATACAAATATATACGTAACAGTCCTGCTGCACGCGGTCCGTTTTCTGACCGAATTTTCAACATTTCTGATCGTCTGATTGTACGAACGTGATCAGCGAAACACTTTTTTTATTTTTTGTTTCAAAATTTCATTCCGCTAATAAAAATAAAAACAAAAAAGGCCAAGGGGGGATTTACGCCAGCGGGACGACGACGATGGGCTGACGAATATTATTGTAACAACATCGGCTGTCGCAAAGAAGGCGAGACTAAACAATCGTACGGGAAGGCGGTACCTACCTATCGGCTGGTAACCGAACTAGAATGAAAATATGGTTCGTTTTGTAAACCGATAGAGGACGCAGTGAGCTCAGTTTGTCGATATCTAGGTGCTGCGGTAAAAAAATTTTTATTCGACAAAAAAAAAAAATCACAAACGCTTATTTTCATTCGGAATCACCATAGGTAGATATATGTATATCAAATAATCGTTTATCTTTTTCAAAATAGGTTCCATTCTCCCGCGCCATTTGTCGGAATGTATTTGCAAATTCTTCCGCACAGTGGCGCACTGCAGAGGTTTTACAACAGCACATGCAGTTAGGTAAAATTATACCCACCCACCACATTTTACTAGGTACCTAATTAGTACCTAATACCTAAATATGCATAATGTTTATTGCATTGTATTTTATTGTACATAGGTACTATTTCCTACAATACTTTTATAGACACTAGATGACAGTATAACAATATATGATAGGTATGACCAGCGTCAGGTTTCCCTACAAGCAGAACAAGCAGGTGATTGGAGCGGCAAAATTTTAAAGGGGCGGCAAAGAAAACTTTTTTAATAGGTAATATATTCATATTTATGTTTTGATGTCTAACTGTTTTATATATTTTTAAATAATAAATAATAATATACCTGTATTTTGCTAAATAATGCATTTTGCTGGTTAGAAAAACATTTATGAAAATAAAGGGGCGGCAAATTTCCTTCTGCTTGTGGACGGCAAATTGCTTAATCCGCCGCTGGGTATGACATACTATCCCCCACGGCCACACCCACCCACTACTGAGTGGACATGCAGTTGCATTACATGGTTAGCTCAATGGGCGCCACTGCTTCCGCAGGACTCCAAGTGAAAAAAGTCTGCGCTGCCGTGACAACCAGTTGGTTAGTCTCGAAGTTGCGCGCCCACACGGTGCGGCTTTCAGAACGGGAAAGAGCCACACCCCGCAGTACTCTGACCGACACGAGCCATTGACACGGCTGAGGATGTATTCATTAATTCCTCTTTATAATCAGCGTCGATTTTTGTCCAGGACGTAAAGCAGCAGATTCACGACCATCGCAGAAAGATGCGAGCCATCCGAATACAGTCGCCCTATAGGGGAATATAGGTACTCGGCCTATCTCTTACAGTCTTACATAATCGAATATGCTTCTTCGTTCAAGGCACAGGTCTCCGCTGCAGTACTCTTTCCTAGGCGCTGACAAAATTTTATAGCGTGGCGTTGTTCGTCGTGCATACTCACGTCCGAACAAACAACATACTTTGACAAAGAACACGAAAAATCTACGCGGGTTCACACAACTCATCCTACGTTACTGCTTATCACTGCTCAACAAAGTCATAGATAGAACGACGAAACCAAGCGTACGGCTACAGAATTTCTCCCCTGTACACATTCCACTCGTCGTTCTAGTCGTGTGCGCAGTTTTGTCATTTTGAAAAAAAATTGTCTCGCCTGCTTTGCAACAGCCTAAACTAAACTAAAAAGGTACCTGGGTACTGGCACTCGGTTTAGTCCCCTCAGTTACAGTGCCACCCAGTGCAAATTCCTTAAAACGTGCTCCGATTTACATAGGTATAAGCATTGATTATAGAATATAATAAACGAGTAGGTACATTGATTAAACAATGACGAGTGTACGTTAAATAAATAGTACCTATACGTGTAAAATAAACGAGTAAACATGTAACAGAGTGTACGAGAAAAGATGAATCCTCGGTTCACTTCATTTCATTAAATAATAATAAATACGCGAAATAATATTATTATCAATAATAATAATAATAATAATATAAAAATAATACATAATAAATATTCCATACACGCGTACAATTGGTCGCTCAGACAGCGTCAAAATAACACCCGCGTATACCGACATAGCACGTCAGCCGAACGTATGTTAAGTTAAACTCCGATTCAATACCTACTACTTATCCTGCAGATCATCGTCGTATTACTACTATACTTATACCCTCAGTCGAACATTAAAACGAATTAATCGCGTATTCGTAGAATATTCAAATTTTATTTGTTATATATTTTCGTTAATAACATTTTCTTCCACTGGATATTGAATCTATTCGTTTTATGTACATTTTATGCAAGTGTTTTCTCTATTATTGAAATTTACTGCTGCGAGGGGAAAAATATCTTACGTCACATTATTTGTATATACTATAACTAAATTATTCAAACGATAGTTATACAAAAAAAAAGAAGAGCATTTTATTAAATGAAATATGAATCGTATAACAAAATCTGACATTTGAATATTGAATACATGACTGATCGATGAGTAATATTATGTTGGATAATAATAAGAATGTTACAAGTAAACAAGTGATAATAATTATTACTATTATATGATTTATATTAATTATTAATATTTATCGAATAACGTTGTTAAGGCGGGGCTGGCGTTCTCCTTCTCTATCAAAGAATCATACACGAATTGCCTAACCACCGACAAAACAATCAGTCTAACGATATATATTATTTTTATTCGTAAAAAAAATTTATTAAAGTAAACGACAATAAGCAACTCTCGCTTAATATTAAAGGCGACAAAATTTAAATTGTTTTATTTATTGACCTATGTATATGTATATAATAATTAATAATAAATAAAAAATTAAATTGTACGTTTATACAACACAAAATGTATATATATTTTTTTCTTTTTGTATTTTTATTCTTAAAAAATAATGCGTAGATTTATATATAATTATTATATTAAATTATAATGTCGTCAAATAAAATAAAAATAATAATAATAAATAGTAGTTTGCAAAATTTTAATTTTAACTTAAGGATATGATTGCTTAAAAAAACTATTTAAGACCAGCTCATTCTCCGCGGTAGGTGAAGGCAGCGTCGACGACAAACACGACACCGTTCAGGACAGACAACCAAGCCTTGGTCAAACCAGTGTTGACGTACGACGACTTCAACGCGAACCCATTGTAATAGTTGTAGGACATCACTCCAGATGCGATGAACAGAGCGGCACCGATCAACACGTAGAACATGTCCTGAAAACGTGACAATCTTCATTAATGAAAAAAATATAAACCACAGAATATTATTATACTTAAAAGAAAAACAAACTTGATGGATTAAAAACATAAACATAAAATAAATTATGAAGTATTTGAAACTATTGCAAATTAGCCGAAAAACTGTTTACTGTTCATAGAAATTGATACGAGTGTACTCAAATTGTTTCAGTACACCCTTAACAAAATACAATTTTATCCAATTTAAATCAAACAATAAAAATATACTTTCACCTATAGCATGTAACAATTATCAATTTATGCCTCTGATCAACCAATGTCACAATTACAGACCATGCTGAAGACAAAGTTATCTTGTACTACGCATTATGATCCAGTAATCGTTGCAACCAATTTGCAATTTTATTACTTCAACCCTATAGAGCAATAGTAAGCGGAATGGACAATTAAATAGTTAAATCAGTTCACAACGACTTTCACTTTAAGACATGGTACTACCCAAACGTCCAAATGTCACAGTTAATACTATACCAATCAAATCAAAATCACACATGTTCCCATTCTGTATCTCAAACTTCCTTCACATTAAAACAATTGAAAAAGTCAAGTCATATTATAAACAGTTCTTCTTTAAACTTGAAAACTACCACCACAATCCTCTCACTCACAATATACAAATTCTTTGTTATATGTGAAATCCAAGCAGTGTTTTTTTTTTAAGTACTTATTGAAAAATATAATTTCGTTGATTTTTTTTTTTTAAATGTATTTAATATTTAAAACATCTTATGTTACCAGCTACTCAATACACAATTCTATTAAATCACTTGCCAATGAGAGAAGGTTGAAACTTGAAAATGTGAAACCTCATCCGATCCCCTCCCCCCATAAATTTGCCACTCAGTCATTGTATTGTAATATATATACCCACCAATCGAGCACTTATTGGCGTTCCCGTGAAGAGTCCAATGAAAATACCAGCCAAAATGATCACATAACCAACGTAAGTTCCAGTAGTGATCATAACCGACGTAGCATCACCTCCTGGGAAACTGTTGTAATGCAGGACGAAAATGATTATGGTCAGAGCCTGTGAATATAAATAAAATTATTATTATTATTATTATTACAGATAAATTATCTCTAAATTCTTAATATATCAAAATAGTAGTACATTATCTACATTTGAGGAGAATATATTGTCGTTTAATGTATTTGATAGACCATCATCGGTTGTATGGCTAATAAATAACTCAACACGTTCTTAATTACGACTCATTCGACATTTTTTTAAACACATTTCAACGGGATATAAATGAGCAGGTCAATTGTAAAAAACTGTATATAGATTAACGTACATATTTACAAAAAAAAAAAAAACTTCACAAGTGTTTATCGTAAATTATTTACAATGGAAACGACTGCAGAATAGTTGTCGATGAAAAAAATATAAAAAAAAATCGCATTACAGTCTATACACTGTACACGTATGCGCGTACTTGCAATACATAGATTGGAACAAACAAAACGAATTCTCTATTGATTTAGTTCGTTACATACGTCGAGCACAAAGAGAAAACGATTAATTTTATCCATATTTTATTTAAGTGTATAAATCATAATAACTAACTCTAAATGGTTTTTTTTTTTTTAAATAATACCTGTATATTTTTGCAAATTCTACTCACGAATAAACAGTATTATTCGATATTTCTGAACTGGGTACACCTGACTTCAGTCTTTAAACACTAACCGTCCACAGGTACTCCAAATACAATATGGTATCTAAATCACATTTGCTCGTTTTTAATATGCCATCTACCAAATCGTGCTAAATATTATCACTGCAGAAATTCAATTACATATAGTTGGTTATTAGGGCCATGGATTTTTAGTTGGCGTTTGTACGCATAACGGTATTTTAAAAAGACATTTTAAGTCGAAAAACAAGAACGAAATATACCTGTTGTTAATAATTACGATAACATAGTGAATCATTTAGAGCAATCATTAGAGCAATTATCAAACACATTAAAATTCCAACTTCGAGAAGAACGATAATAGCGACCAAGTGATGTAAATCTATTTGAACTGTGTGAATCATTTCCGAACGATATCAAAAAAATACACATAATACATTACAATATGAACCGCGTATAATATATAACAAGTACGTTGACAAAATAATGTATTACATAATAAACAGTGCTTTTTAATTGTCGATAGCGTGTATTGGAAGACGAGTTCCGTTTTCTATACACGCCGTTCTCGAGCGAAATTTAATAATATCTAAGCCGATTACAATTTTTCATACGCTAAAAATTCGAAAATTCGAATACGATAAAAAGAATATAGGGCTTTTACCCAATTCCGTTTTACCGAAATTCGGTTCACCCACGTGTGTGTGTGTGTGTGTATAAATAAACAGACCCAAACCTTTTGAGATCTTTTTGAGATTTTTTTTTATATTATTTACGAACAGAGTAAAAAATAATAATAATAATCCTATTACTACACTTTCGAATAAAATCGTTATTTTTCCGAACGAGTTTTCGAAAAATTCAAAACCGAACGTTCTCTATATACACAGACTTCTAATAATACGTAGGTACTCGGAAAACTTTATATAGTAAACGTTCCTCGGACAACAACACTTTCCAATTTCGTATCTATACTAACAAGTGTGTCGTTGTGCACACGATTTACACAAAGTCCAGCAAAACGGAGTATTATATATATATATATATATATAGATAAACTCGGTGGAAAGTGTACGAAAACGACTAAAAAAAAATATATATATATATCCATCGAGTGATATTGCTTTATATGGATTTAGTGCGGTATGCGTTTCTAAATATGACCATAAATAGACTACCATATAATATAATAATAACGTACAACGAGTATACTCTTGTGATATACATACCCACGTTTGTATACGCAGAGAAAAATGTCTAAAATGCGAGAGTAGACGACAAACGGAGAAAACGTATACGAGAGAATATTAGGTATAGTGTGTCAAGGATCTCCCCCCACACGCCCTGAGACGCGTAATATTCGATTCGTACCACGCAAGCTTTCACGAGAAAACAAAAATACAACACACGTCTACAGCAACGATATAATAATAATTATATACTTCATCGGCGTACGTATATAGAAAAAAAAAAACAATGTGCCGAAAACGATTCAAGGCCCCATTTCCATGTCTGTATGAGAACGACAAACTTATTTCGCATTTAATTCACACTGAACGTAAACTGTACGATTATATAACGTCGTATTATAATAATAAGATATTTTGAATAATATTTAAAATAAATAATATTAATTAATATAATATATAATATACTATTATAAACGACTTTTTTTTTTTAGGATTTTTTTTTTTGGTAATTTTTTGCGTCGTGCGCGAGGGATTCACACACACACACACAGTTTTCTGCCACAAACGCGGTACTATAATAATAATGTATTCGGTTTTTTTTTTATTATAACTAATTTTTTTTTTTTTTTTTACAACCTTACAAGATGAATCATCGTCGTCCGCGACAAGTGACCTCGGGCATAATAACATAATAAAACGATTGGCCTACACTCGGTGGGAAAACTTATTATATACCGGACACGATATTGAAATATACGTTGAAAAAAAACGGCGTCTTTAACACTGCAGGCGCACTTCTAAAATATGCGCGCATAGTAAAACGCGCATTGCAGTGTCGCGCGATAAAAGCGTAATATAAACACGTTATTTTGTTCGAATCGCAATTATTTTGAACCGCGACGAGTGCGTACGACGGCGGCCGCGTTGAACCCTGTAATTTGCAACGTGGAATATTATTCTTCAAACGTTCGTTTAAAATAATATCATCGAGGCTATCTGCAGACGAGACAAGGTTCATTCCCGTGGGCGTTTTCCACATTCGATTTTGGGCAATGTCAAAACTTACATAGGACGCTATTAAACACGCAGGAAACGCGCACGAATCTGCGCGCGCCCATGTTCCGAACCGAATACGTGTGTTGAAGGATAGATTCTCTCGTAATTTTAAAAAACAAATGCCCTCCAAAAAAAAAACCCCCCATTTTCAAACGAAATATATGTATTACGACAGATAAAAATTGTACATATATAAAAAAAACGCTCTTTTCCACGTCCTGCAATATTATGTATATATATATATATTACACGTAGTCATTGTTGGCGATTTTTCCCCCCCATAAAACCGATTTTCCGAACGGATACAATATTTTTAAGAACTGTAAACGTTATATTGGTACGCAGAACCGTAGTAAGGACGGGGGAAAGGGACGTGCGCCCCGGGCGCGAAATTTAATAAATTAAAGTACATAAATATAAATAATATTACTATTTTCGATTATTTTCAACGATAATTTATTCAAATTAATAAAAATACTCAATTAGAAACATGCAAAGGGCGCAATTTTTAAGTTTTTCCTCGAGCGCAATATTCAGTTGCTAGGTATACGATCCTGTTGCAGGTACGATTATAAAACGAGCAAAACGGCTCAATTACACATTATATAGAACGTATAGCGAAAAATAATATGCTTCGTGTAATACAACGTAATAATAATATCTATATATATTACACAGACGTGACGAATCGAGGACACTCCGTGTTTTATCGACGTAGACGGATTTGTTGTGCGATTAAAAAACAAAACTCATGTTTTTAACTTTACTATATTATGTTAAATTGAAAAATCTCGGGAGGCGCTTTTTAATCTTCTTGCGAGATTTCCAGGGGAAAGAGTGTAACGCCACGAATTCGGATAAACTGAACACACACGTGCCCAGATAATAATAAACGATTAAATAACTAATTAATATACATATAATATTATCACGTATACATGCCGTTTATAAATTCTTTGTTTACGATATTTTACCGCCAAGCATTTGGGTCACACGTCGTTTTTTTTCGCTTCTATATATATATATATATATACGTGACCGCGTGGGCACGGCGTTCAATGTTTTAATAAACAGTACACGCGCGCACATACGATATAATATCATATTCGATTAAAATATATTAACGTTATTGAAAATGAAAAATAAAAACACGAATTCTAACCGATAGTACGACATTATTAAATATTAGTTCAAAACAAAAAAAAACATGTATAAATATAATATTTATACGTACACATAGAGAGATAAATCATATACGATACGTTTTGCACACATCCAGTTGTTTTCGTATTAAAAAACCGGGTTAAAAAAAAAAAGTTTTTAAACTTTACGAATATATAATATTTAAAAATAAATTCACCGACCGGTCCAACGCTGGACGGCCAACGTTTTTCGGTATCTTATACATAATAATATTATTATGTCTTTGATCATAACCGTCGTCGTCAAAATAGTGACGGGAAAACTCCATTCGGTGTCTACGTATACATATATATATAATAAAAAAGACACATAAATTCCGACTAAAAATATCGTGAAAACGCGTTTATAAAAAAATAGTATTTTTTGCGCTCTCTTAGACGACGTGTACTGTTGTTGTTTATTGGCGCGAAATCGTGCAGTGACAAATAATAAACGCGCGTTTCCATATTATATAATATCCGATAACTCATATTATTTTCATATTAGTATTTTTTTTTCAACCCCAAGGTTGGTTTACAACTTCATTTCTCCATTCTGACCGATTGCTCGCCTTTTCTTTAAGGTCCTCAAAGGTTTTGACTCTTGCGTCACGTTTAATTTGTCCTTTATACGAGTTTCGAGGGCGACCTGCAATTTTCTTTCCTTCTACCATACCCTCCAATATTATACTATGATTACTATGCAGTTCTTCTGGGTGTCTTAAGGCATGCCCAACCATTTTCCAACGCCTTGCTTTAATTGCATCTATGAGCGAACGTTTTTCTTCCACAATTCTAAGTACTTCTACGTTTGTCTTTCGCTCTATCCAACTTATCCTTTTCATACGCCTCCAGCACCACAACTCAAAAGCTTCTAGTTTTTTTTTTCTTTTCAGCATCATTAATTATACGATTTCACATTACACGAATAACGAATTTAAAATACGGTGCAGTATAAATGACGCGATAAATTATTGTGTAACGGGACGCGTAAAAAAAAAAAAGTATAACTATCCAATACTGCGTACTTATATTAATAATTATCATCGTCATAAAGTATCGTCCATTAGTCAATATTACAACATTACAATAATAATTGAGAGACGCGATTTCCGTCGGAAGACGCGCGCTTTAAAAACGTTGCCCCAATGCCAATTTATAAACGCGTACTATAATACTCGTATGTACGCAATCATTGTAAAACGTATACTTTTAAGGCTACATTGTAAAATCGACCGAAACGACAATGTTTCCCCAACACAACCCATATAGCTGATGATGACTAATGATGTTAATGATATCTCCGAAAAAAAAAAAGTACTCGAGAAGGACGAGAGTTCGTTTTAAAATAGAATTTAGAAAGTACTGGATGAGGGGGGAAGGAGTCGATAAATGTATTTTATCGCGTATCTATATATTGTAAAAGAATAATCGTTTTGCTAATAAAAGAGTCAACACTTGGAAAGTCAACAGGTTTTTTTTTTTTGAAAAGAGAAAAAATATAATACTCGAGCTCGTACGATTCTCACAACCGTTACTGCACGGAGTCATTTATACATTGTACGCGTATTTTATTTTCTCGTAGTCGTGGTACTGAATAATACCTTTGTGACCGTAGAAAACAAATACGGTAAAAAAAAAAAAAAAAAAAGAACACCAGCCGTATATAGACAATATTAATGGAACGCGCGCACGCTATTCAAACGTTAAGACGGACTTGCCGCCACTCATTGCGCCGCGTCGTAATCAATTATGTATGTGAAAAACATTAAAACGAGCTAAAAACTTCCAAAGCTAACGCGTTCGCGCGCAGTAAAATCCAATTACATTAGACGTGCAGCAGGAGAATACTTACGAGTTCCAAAAATTTAATCATGGTGATTTTCGTGATTGCCATTTTGTCGGTCTGTTGGTGTATTTCTTTGCTCTATACAAATATATCTGCGGAAAAAAAAAAAGTCCGACAAATTAGCTGATTAAAAATAATAATAACAATCGTACGCCGCAGTCAGCACTCGGCACCGGTGGTATTGGGTAGGTTTATTTTTAAGGATGTCGTGTTCGTGTGTCGTGTAGGCGACCGTGTTAGTGACTGGAATGGGAGTGGTATCCGTGTGACCTTCGTGCGTATTAGATCATCGCGTTAGATCACGAGGACAAAAAAAGGATGAGCGAATAATCGAGAATTATTTACATTTTTGAATAATTTTCACGATTATAATGACGGAGCAGCAGCAGCAGCTACGGGAGACGATTACGATATAGGTGGGCATTGAATTTTTAATACGATTCCTGCGAGGACCTAGATAAAAAAAAAAACTTGACGGAAAACAAAAATTGGTATTTTAAGCGAGACGTATATGACATCTGGGTCATCCTGGCACGAAGGACAACAACCAGGTGTGGCTGCTTCCATCCTGAGGCTACGCTACTACTACTATGCGATAAATCAAATTTACGGTATACCGGCTATTCGTTGTTATTATATTTTTTATTACAAACAAAAACAACTAAACGCGTTTTTTTTTTTTTATTATTGTAAAGATGTTATCGTCGACAACATATAGTGGGCATAAGTTTCCAAAGAATCACGTATTACACACATAATAAGGCGAGTAGGCTAAATTACATACAACGAAATATTAGCAAAGATACACACACTTCTTATGTTCTTTAATAACTCTGCCAATTTTTTTTTTTTTTAAATATATAAACAAATAAAAACTACATAAATTCCCTCTCGGTTCACGGGTAATAAAAATACGTCTGCGCTCTAAAAAAACATGCGCTCTGTTACACATTTATATCATATATTGAGATATACCAAATGAATAATAATGCGTTAAATTATTCGTCATTAACCGGCCAATATGCCGGCTGTGTGTTCGCGTGTGTAATACCTACGATGATATTATAAAAATTGAAGTGTGAAATATATAAACATTGAAAACGACCGAAATATTCTGAAATAAAATTGATATTAATACAAACTGTATAATCTAAGGCATAATAATTTTAAAACGATAAGAAAAATATACGGTGTATTTTTAAAATAATTTTATTAATATGTAACATGAACTCATATAAACCCGTACGCACGTTTTCAAAAATAACGCGTTTGTGGGGCCTACTATAATATTCACTGTTGTATTTATAGAAAACTCTTGTCGATCGGATAAATCAAACACAGCAATATGGGCAAGCGTTTTATTTTTATTTTTTTTCTCGAACACTTCGACATTTATGCGTTTTTAAAAAGACGATATGGAATACTATACAACGATTTATGTGAAAACCATCCCGTCGTATAATATAATGAAGTGGATTTAAATTTAGAAACGAATACAAACGAGCGTAATGTTTTAGGAATTCAACTTGACGTAGTTAAATATAATATTACAAGTGAATCGTTTCCTCTTCGGGGAGTTTTTTTTTTTTTAGTAATTTTACATAATTTTAAACGACAATACGATTTACAACGGGAAAAAGAAATATTATGATTTCATTGGAAATCGAACGAGCAAAACCGAACTATCTTTTATACAATATAGAGGAGGAGTGATTTTTACAGATTTTCACTAGCGTACGAGCAACCGAGAGAAAAAAACAGTAAATTAAATTTCGCTTAAAAACGGTTTTTCGAATTTCACCGGGACGGAGTAACATTATTATTTTTTTAAATAAAAATAGTTGTTATCGGAATTAAATTACGTGCGAAACTAAAAGCGTATATATATATATATATTATGTATATATATATATATTATAATGCCAACAAATTAGCGAATAATTAATTATAGTTTTTTTTTAACAAGGTTGTGTCGACATAAATCCCTGTCACCCAATTACCACGACGAACAAAAATTCCGTGTCCAGGGACCGTTATGATATTTTTTTTTATAAGTCGCCTCAGTCGTTCAAAAACAGAAAAAAAACCAGTTTGTCGTTAAGTGGCCTTTATGGATGTTCCGACAGCTGCAGAATGAATCCGATCCGAATATTACCAACTTTGAGAATTCTTTCGGCAACATTTCAATAATTCATACTGAACCTCTGGAAATAGACTTCGAGGAAAGGAAACACGCCAACGCGCGGACGGTCATTATAATAATAACACGCAATTGACCTATTATACCCAACCCACTACTACCACCACCTAACGGCGGTTACAATTCTACAGGGCAATACGAAAAAATATAAACGTTCAATAATCCAAAACAATACTATATAAGAAATCGTATATGGAAAAAATTATTCATTTTTTTTTTTTTTGGTTACTACCTATATTGTAACATTTTTTTAAAAAAAATTGTATTTCCGATACTTTACGTTTTCCCTGCAAGAGTTAATTGATGATCTTTAACGCTGGTATATAATAAAATATAATGTGCACTTAAAAATGTAAAAATACTTTTCGTGGAAACTTAGTGAACATTAAAACGAAAACGGCCAAGAATTGAAACCGATATTAGAGTACACCGATATATATTATAGTTGGGGAAAAATCAATCGAAAACCGCACTCGTATATTAATTATGTACACTTGAAAAATACCCAACTATTATTATTAGTCCCGATTACGAGTAAGACAATGTCTTTGTCTTACACACATGAAACATGGCAAAATAGACGTTTCGTACGTTTCTAACGTACCGATCGATCTATTGGTGCGATGAGAAATTTGAAAACAGATTTGAATTCCTCTTGAATTTTACTACAAAACGACTTTCCCACTATTTTTATTTCTTTTTTTTAAGACCTTCAAAAATGAACTATTAACAATTTTTTTTTTTTTTAATTTGTTCGGTTAATTTTTTTAAGGGTTTATGAAAAAATATGAAAAAAGTGGGAAAGTCGTTTTGTAGTAAAATTCACGAGGAATTCAAATCCGTTTTCAAATTTCTCATCGCACCAATAGATCGATCGGTACGTTGGAAGTACGAAACGTCTATTTCGCTACGTTTCATGTGTGTAAGACAAAGAGAGAAAATACCCGCTTTCAATCTCCTGAAACAACTACATTACAAAAACCGAGTTATATACGATGAATACGTTATACTATACGCATTTATATATACATAAAAAAAAATTTTTAAATCGTTTTCTAGAAGAATTTAAAAAAAAAAAAAAGTTTCGGAACAATAAAAACGAAAAAAAATAAAAAAAAAAATCGCGAAATTTCGACATAATACGAGTCGAGCATATATTCATAATAACGCACGACGACTTGATTTTATACTTTAACCGAGTTTTTTTTTTTGACGATTGCTCAAATCGCGAATAAGTCGAGAGGGGGGAGGAAGATAATATTCTTTCTGAAAAATCCGTATTAATTACGATGACGCGCAATTGATATTATTATTAAATTATAACAACACAATAGTTTTATCATTTATCATTTATTAAAAACATCATTAAATCATAAACACGTATATTATGTAATGCGTTCAAAAATCAAAATGCACACACTGCGCACGTCATTTAAATAGCTGATAAAAAAAAAATAAATAAAAATACGTGGCTTTTTTTTTTGTTCGTACGGTACACGTGTAAAGTCGTAGACTTTTGATCAGACGAGTGGTTACACATACGTATCGAAACTATCTCCATGCAGTCTCCCGTTTTTATAATTAAACCAACGCTATCATACAGGAGTTAAAAAAAAAAAAGAAAAATATTGTACGTAAATATACGATATATTTGAAGGAGAAAAAAAAACAGCAAAATGTTTTTCAAAAATTCCGATTATACGTGAAATACAATACGAAACGACGAAAAAAAAAATCGATTTTATATACGTCGAAAGAAACCGTCGATTTACGACGAAAAACCACCAGAATCCATTTTTTTTTTCTTACTAATATTTTTCGTATTACAACGCGGTTACGCGCCCTGTTAGACCGAAACGATATTATAAAGCCACTTTAATTCGGATAAGTTACGCAAGTGTTTAGTGAGAACAAAAAAAAAAAAGCTTAATAAATAAATAATAAAGAGAGCAAAAAAAAAAAAAATATCTCACCCAATGTTTGCGGCAGGAACGTCGACGGCAGAATGCTGTGCGCAGGAATGGCTGCGTTTATATTATTATTGTTGTTGTTGTTGTTGTCGTTGTTGTCGTTGTCGTCACCGTTGCACGGAACGCGCGAGCGGCAGATGGCACGGGGAGTGGAGGGGGTACGGCGCGTCGGCGGCAGGGTCGTTTACACGCGGACGACCACGCGCAGATACGTCCGCGTTTTGTGGTGGGAGACAAGTAGGGAAAATTATGTCATCGCCCAAAACGAACCGGGAAAACGACGACGACGAAAATTTTATGGGCAATAATAACGTTACCACTCGTCCCCCGTGTAATTTTTCAAATTCCGAATTTTTCCGTCGCTGTCCCGCCGGACCTTTTTGAAAACCGTACGAGCTATTAGCGATTAGGTGGGGCGCGGACGGACTACGACTACGCCGCCGCGTAACTCGGGCCGTATACACCGGCGATCTCGTCATAATAAAAATATTATTATGATGTCATCGGCTATTATTATACGCGTTATTCATAACTGTTTGAAAATGATAACCGATAAACGCGTTGTTTTAAAAAAACAGAAATATTTACTTTTTTTACTCTTCGACACGGCGTACCGGCGGCGCTGAACGCGACCGCGAGCACACACCGTCGGCGGCTGGGGTACAACACAACTGCGTAATAATAATACGCGCACCGTAATTGTTATTTATTTCTAATTCGTTTGCCGTAGAGAGGCATACACCGGCGGCAGGTGGTCGTACTACGTGCGCGTTCGAACTGTCGGCACCGCGACTGCCTCAACAAAATTTTCTCGACATTTTACCGTGCCCTGTGCGCAGCTGTGTACACTGTAGTTTTTCGAACGGAATTCGTCGGATAGGTACCTATTATGTCTCATTCGTCTCGTCGTTCCGTCACGTTCGAAAACGGTATTCGGCGTCAGCGACCACGAGTGTAAAAAGTGATTTGGGGGGCGACGCTTTCCCCAGTAATAATTAACCCACGCAGTTCCACCGTCAGGGGCGCATTAAGAATCAATATTTAGGGATGGGAGGGGGGGGGGCAAATATAATTTGCCGCCCCTAAATTTACAGTACAGATTAAAATTCCAACAGACTAAAACATATAATTCCAAATGTCCATGATCAGTGTGCCGCCCGGGGCAAACGCACCCTTTGTCCCCCGCTTAATGCGCCCCTGTCCACCGTATATACTACTGCCGATTCGAGCAAATCGATTCGTGCGCGCGGATGAACTCTCCGAGTAGAAACGAATTTTTACCGCACAATTATATAATATATTATGTATTATCAATAATTAAAACGTTTGGTCGGTGTCGTCTTAAGGCACGGGCCTGGAGGGCCCGGGCCTCCGAATTCTAAGGGCCCCTAATTTGTTTACAAAATACCGTATATAATAATTTTTTTTTTTTTTTTTTTTTTACTCGGATATTTGAAAAAATAAATCTCGAATGATAAAAAAATATTAACATTTCGAAATTATCATAATAAAGTAACGATAATAAAAATTGACATTTTTATTATTATTAATAAAGTATAATTTTTAACAGCTAATATGTGTATGAAAAAAATATATATATCATAATTCAAGTATTTAAAGGCCCCCCCCCCAAGTATTTCGGACTCTTGGGCCTCGCGTAAACCGAAGACGGCTCTGCGTTTGGTCCGGAGCTTTACGATATTATGAAAGATATTATGTTTTAACCTGTAGTTTTGCACTGCATGCGTTTCTTACGGTGACCACGTGGACCTCTGGACAGAGGTAATTTTCAAAATTAAAACTTCTTGAAAATTATCTAAGAAATCCTACACCTCAACAGATAGACTTAGTAATACAGTACTATAATGTGAACTTGATATTGATAATCATCAAAGAACTTTGCCAATGCTAAAACCAGGAAAAACATTTTCTTTTTTAATTTTCATTATTAAAAATGTATACAATAGTTTAAAATTAATTTGCATATTATTAATACGTGTTTGTTTATTTATATATACTGTTATATTTAATTTATCGATGACAATCGACAATTTTTATTCGTCAATTTACAAACCTTTTAAATGTATAGTTTAAATTTATAGTTCAAAAATAAAAAAATTAATTATTGTCATTTTTTTTTTTTTTCATATCAATTACACATGCCTATGTATATAATCGTTAACGGGCCTAAAGTTTGAATTTACACCGGAGTCCCAATGAATTCTGGCCATTATATGTTTTTATATATTTGAGAATATGTATAAAACGCTGTCATTTGCAGTCATTTTTCGATTACTTACTATTTACTATATGTTACGAAAAATATACTTTTTTCCCTTCTAGTTCACTCGAATAAACTTTTAATATTTAATATTTATATTCATTCGAAACCTAATGGAACTATAATGAAATATTTAATCTATCCCGACGGTTATAAATATCGATGTCGGTGCACAGGCAGCAAACTTTTGAAACAAATTCTAAATGGTACAGTATAATACCAGCTATTATTATTAAAAACTAAAAATAAAAAAACGTTTAATGTAAGTACCTACTGTAGGTATTTTCGGAATAAACAACAATGGAAATAGCCTAACCCGAATATTAAATATAACATCATAATTATTAGGTATAACACACCACTGAAAGTAGAATATTTATTAGGAGGTTTTTTGCTGATCGATAAAAAAAAAAAAATAGTTTTTTTTTCTCTTGGCCGTTTTTATTTTTTCACAAAACTGTCACATCGATCCAAAATATATGTAAATTATATAGACAATATATGTATTATAATTTATAATCATCGGATGGTAAAAATGAATAGTAGTAGTCGCCCGGAGAGTCACTATAATATATAGTCATATATTAGTATATTTCAGATTGAAAATTTAAATCAACTATTTTTATCAAGGAATATGTTTGGAATTAAAAACGAGAAAACTAATGAAATGTATAAGTCGAAAGATATCAAATTTTTAAATTTGATATCAAATTTTAGTGTTATACGAACTTAAAAAAGAAAAAACTTGAAAAGACAGAAGAACAAAAGATGATATGAAAAATAACATTTATAATTTATATGTTTTTGTTACACGTTTAAGGGGAATCAGTAAAAAAAAAATTGAAAAATGTAACAAAATTGTTTACAATATCTAAATGTATCGTGTCATGAGTAATATTTAAAAATATGAATATAGTTATATAACTTAAGAGTCTAGAGAAGTTTAAAACTAAACTGAAACTAGAATATAAACGAAACAATTATTATATAATTCTGCAATACTACATTAAATAGACAATAGTAAACACTTGAAAAAATCATTTCTATACTAGTATAATGCAATATATAGATATTGTTTGTGATGACCTCGTATTATTGAACATATTAAAAGTATACTCGCATTTATTGTTAAATACTTAAACATTTTATGAACAGTATTATCCAATAAAAATGTATGAGCCAAAAAAAAATTGTAAAAATACAATTTTACAAAAAGGCATACTCAGAACCCTGAAAAATATTCTCCATTTTAAATACGGTCATACCCTATATGATTATTTACTTACGTCACTGCATTTTGATTTTGCCGCAATTCCTGTTAGAATAGGACAGAGACATCCTTTTAAAAAATAATAATTGCAATGTATCGCATGACTCATATCCACGCAAGTACTAGAAATAAATGATGTGATTGTAGAATATATCACTTGGTTAGCTTTAAACAATTACAATAATATTATACGTAATATCATATGAATATATATATATGACTCATGTAATATGTATACAGATCATTTCTAAGTGAATAACTTATTAAGATAAAATATATGTATTGTTGTATCTCATCTTACAGTTTCTATAAGTGATTGGTATAGTTTTAATAATATTATAACTCATACACAACTCCAATGAGCAATTAAATCTGTATTAATATAGTAATTGACTAGTTTTCAGATACATGTTATTATAAATAGCATTTAAATAATTTGAAAATTACAACGATACAAACACTTTATAACTCTTGATTTACCTCTGCTAAACTGATAGTAAGGTAATGTTTTTAAAAAATGATTGTAGCAAATCATTACTATTAGCATTGATTATAGAATATATATGTATATTCTATAATCAATGCTATTAGTATGTGCTGCAAGTGGCTTGCATATTTTTCGTAATTTATTTTTTAAATAAAAATGTGTTTCCAAGATCATACTTAATATAATTTTGTGTACAAAAATATTCTAAAAATTATACCAGACACTTTAGTGGGTTTGTAATAAAGTTGAATCATGAAATTAAATCTAATCCAGTAACGATAGTAAGTACATATTTACTTCCTTTTACTCATTATATACATGAACCATTAAAACCCTCTTCTCAATAACATATGTATACCAAATGCTTTAGTTACACAAAACTAGATGAAGCTATTAATCTTCTGCTGGATGTTTTATAATGCTAAAATATTTATACGTCAACACAGATCAGACATTAATCAGTTCTTAAACACATCAATTACTTTACAACAAAAACAATTAATAGCGATAATAACAAAAAAATATTAATATTACATTATTACTTATTTGGTGGAATATTTTATTAATCTGTTTACAGACACTATTAGAAATTATTAGTCCTAAACTACTCGTGACTTCACAAAACCAATAAAGTTGTAGTATCTATGATTTTTTATATTATAATGTATGTAGAATACAATTAATGTTTTTGTCAAAATGATTTAAAACCATAAAATGTACAACTCAATTGTAATTTTTTTTTTTAAGAATGAAAAAATACACAATATATTATACAGACCATTTTTTTCTTTTATTATTTTTTTCTTAACATAATTCTAAACTAAATTAAATTCTATAATTTTCTAATTTCATTCACAGTTGGCAAACAAAATTTTATACAGAAAATACTGAGAAGAGCAAAAATACACTTTAGACACAATTTTTAAATTTGTTTCTTTTAAGTTAAAATATAAGTCTGTACCTTTCATTAGGTGGATAACAAAAAAAAAAAAATGTACGATCATTGGAAATAAATGTATTAAAAAAATAAAAATGTGTGTTCTTGTTATTTTCAATTGGGTGGCCCGTCATTATTATCATACCGAATTTGGCCATTGTTCAACGTGGTTATGCCCAAGCCATACAAATGACCACAGTACTTCTTACTGTCAATCATTCCTTCAAAATACATGTCTCTGATTTTGAAAAAAGCCATACCTGTTAATAAGGAATCACTACCAGCTTGATGTTGTGGTCCAATCCGTTTAAGTTCCAACTGATCTGCTACTTCTTGCAAGCCACCTTTCAAGTTTTTACAGCTCTTCATTAGATATTTGATGTCATACACACAAGGAAAATACAAAGAAAACATATCAAAGAAATCAGACTCTTCTTGTGGCAATTTTTCGTCAGTCAACACTTTGACTAAGTAGCCGAAATCAAAACTGCTGTGAAACGTCATCCATTTTATATTGTCCATCAACACTAAACCAGATGTGATTATACATTCAGCAAAAACTAATGGTTCGATTCCATTCTCTTCGTGCTTCTTAAATTGTATTCTGAAAAATAAAACAACATGTTTACGTTAAGTAATTTATATACAACAATATTCATAAAAAATTAACTGTTACCTGGAATTTGTCAATAATTCTATACTGTCTTGGGCATACATGTCTTCTGATAAGTTAAATTTAAAATTGAATTGCCATGTTGTATACGGGCCAGTAGGTGTTTTACCATCTTCATCAAAAAACGAAAGCCCCAACTGAATAATCCTTAGTAGATCGACGTTACACCTCAATAACTGATATAGATAATCTGCAGTCGTTTTGAAATCGCCAATAGGTCGGGCTACAACACCTGGGAATTCAGTATCCATGGCCACATAACAATACTTTGGCAACAATTTTCGTATTGCAGTGAACTCTTCTTCCAGATTATGAGCCCAGACATCTTTAATACCACAATCAGGTCCAACTCCTGTTTGTACTTCTGGCTCTCTTTCTTTTGCCTCTTTCACAGGAGGTGTTTGACTGTTACCGGGCATACTTTTCGTATCTTCGCCTAACCTATGCAAAACGTATGAGAGCCACTTGGGATTTTTATCATTAGTATCTATCAAAACGTTATCATTGTTTTCTAATTTAGAGGACGAATCGACAAACAACGTTCTTCGTACAGTGTTCCGTGCTTCTGAACTCAACTCAGTTTGCTGTTCACCTCTACTCTTTCCCCAAGTTGTATTTAATTGACGCAGATTTTCTGATGTACCATCGACAGCTACACTTTTCATTGGGAATGCTTGGAGATTGTTCAGTGAATAAGCTCAAATTCTAATGATTACAGACAATTCCATAAACATGAACTGAAAAAAATAAATAAATACACATATTAAATTGGTTTTACAAAATAAAGCAATAAAACCTAATAATATTATAGTACATTTATATAGTTTAATTTAGATAAAAAAAAAATATGTACCTATACAAATTTAAAATGTATTCATAATAGAATCTATAAAAAAATATGTAAAAAAAAATTTTAATTTTGTCAAGAATTTACATACATAAAATCATTATTTTACTCAATATAAAAAAGGCAAATATATTTTTATTTTTTTCTAAGTAACATCTCACACATTATGATTTTATACATTTATTTATTTTAGAAGGAAATTTTTTTTTGTCCTATTTATAATATTTGGATAGAATTTTCATCATACCTAACATACTGTCGTATACATAATAAGTGTTTAAATATTAAAAAACATACTGGAACGTCTAACAATAATTAAATTTTACAATATTTAAACCGAAATCATAGCGATTAAAAGATATTTTGTGCTTACTTCGCACACAATACAATCAGTTGAAATAACTATGCAAATTTGCACTCTAATTATAACACATTAATAAAAGCTCAATATCTAAATGAAAACATTGCTAACTATTTTTAATACGCAGTTAAAAAATGATTATCTCAATATACTATTAGATATGGCTGCATAAATATAATTTTTAAATAAACAATTTAAAGTTTATTATTGAATTAAAGTTTATGTTTCTCAAAGTATTATTACTATAATATACTGTAAAATGTTATTTATTTTAAAATAAATACGATTCATAAAAACGCATAAAACAATAAATTGCGTGCGATTTTTAACAATTTTACACAATTTTATACATATATATATATATATATATATATATATATATTTAGATTTCAGTACGTAATTTAACAAACTCAAAATATTATTTAAAACAATTAATTTACCTGTTGGAAACATAGCCATGAAAAATGTAGTCTTGGACTACCGATTTCAAATTAATAATCTTCAACCATTTATCGATCAAATAGTTATAGAAAACTGAAAAAAAAAAAACAAATGTTAAAGAACATACATGTACCTAATTCGTTGAATAAAAAATAATGATTTAAGCGACATTCAGTATTTATATTCTACATTATAGCAGCACTACACTAGCAAATAAATTTACTACGATTCAATCGACATAATAGAATACAAAAATAAACATATACATTCAATCGTAGATTAGTTACGTATTAAAAATATCTATAGAAGAATTAGTAGTAGGTATGATAAAAAAAACAAAAACAAAAACAAGATTATAATTTACGCAGTTAAATTTAAAACTGATTACAACAGAATAACGATGTATCGGTAAAAAAAAAAGTATACCTAACCCAAAACATTTCCTATTCGACGTACCACGAACAAATGCAAAAAAATATTTATCGTTCAATCGACATCATGTCGGTCGATTAATACGCAACGTTTTTGCATTACGGTAGAGTTCCGAACGATTTTTACTGTACGCTGAACAACGGTTCCGTTATGCGGAACGGAAACGTTACGACGAAGCAAAAGAAAAAAATTAACTACTGTAACGTCGTTGCGAACGTTTCAACACGGAAATTTCGAGTTCTTCACTCGTTTAACGTTCACGTCGGACGGGACGCATACGTTTTCGAATTTCCGGTGGCGGCGTCCTTTCCAAAAAAAATTTACCGTGTACCCTCCCCCCCTTGACGGTACTTACATTCACGTGGCCGCAGTTTATGGTCCGTTTACCGAAGTGTATTCTCGCACGTAAAATCATTAAAAATAACAAATAAAAAAAGCTAGCAAACGCTACAGTATATAAAACAGTTATAAAAATGTTTTCATTTATTTACGAGTGTGAAGTTAGCAAGAGGCTCCCAGCAAGTGATAAGAGACACACACACATATATATAAATACATAGATTAAATATTTTAGTAATTACTCTATGGTAAATGTGTATAAAATATTTGTAGCGCTATCTATCGTATAATTATTATTTTGGTACAAAGTCCTGATTAGCAGTGGCAACTGGCAATTTATCAAAGCACCCCCAAATTTTTAATTGCATCATTTTACTTCTTTTGAAATCTAGCACCCCCATAAATTTAATCCAAATTGCGCCTATGTGAATTTATATTATACGTTTCTTTTTCGCTTTGCACTGGAGCCTCTCGCGGAACTTCACACCACACGTATTTTTATTCACAATACAGGTACGGTATTTATATTTATTTATTAATATATATTACGGGACGAGTCCTTGATTAATACAGATTACGATAGAGTAACGTTTTGTTCGGATCATTGCGGGGTTTTGTGAATGTCTTTCGGTTTTGTGCATACCAAAACAATGGTTTTGATTACGGTAGTGATAACACGCTCATGGAATCGAAAATTTTTTCCCGTAAATAAAAAACGATATTTTCTCGAAAAAAATAAATCGAGTTTCGGAAAAAAATCAAATTTCCGCAAACTGCTTGTCTTTGGCTTAAAACGAGTATAATTCCAAAACTATTAGTTTCGTACTTCCGATCAAATAATAATTTTAAAAAATAATTAGAAAATTAGAAAAAAAATAGACACCTATTATATGAGCGGTCGCGAACCGGTGGTCAATGGAATTTTGCTGGTCCGCTCAGACAAATTTGTACATATTATTTGCAATTCTATTTCATTAACCTTCCGTCAAGAGCTCGTCGTTTAATCGTGATGTATAAATATAATAATAATAATAATAATAAAAGGATTTAATACAATTGTATTATACTTATGTGTATTTCGTAATTCGTGTTAATGAAACGTAATCATCTTAATTTTTTTCTCTAAATTTGGTTTAAGTGAACCGCAGAGTTTCGAGTTATGAATTTACTGGTCCGAATGGTTGGCGATCGCTGCTAAATACGAAATAATCGACGGATTTCGCAACGGAACACAATAATATAATTGCCTAAATAAACCGATCGGATTTAAATCCGTCGACATTATGAACACCGTTAGGTTAAAATTTTAACTACATAAAGTTATAAATATTGGAATAAAAATTAAAATTCGCCCAAAATGTCAGCACGCAGTAATAATATGATATAAATTATAAAGCACCACTGACGCCGCGCGCATTGAGACACGCACGCTATTACTGATGTAATTTAATTATAATTTTTCCTTTTAAATAAAATAAATCTATTTTTATGGCGAAAATTTTAAATGTATTAAATTTTATTTAAATATTACCATTTATACCCGTGTCTGTACAAATTATACACAAGGGAAATTTCGTTTTGTCCCACTACCAATTATAGAAAAATCGAAAATTCCCGCGTTTTCATCAACAATTTTCGAATTGGTGTCCTCGAGAATTTTTATAAAACAAAAAAAAAACATCGAATGCGAATAAAATATCATAACGTAATATTATTATATAAATTGCCACGAATAATTTACATTATAATAAATTTACCTATTAAGATCGTATTTCTATAAGGAATATCAATTCCAAAATAGCTTTGTACCTATGTAAAGTAACATTATTTATGTCACTACTTAAAAGAACAGATTTGAAAAATTTATCCGAACGCGAAATAATATTGTTACCAGAATTCGTATATTTATCGTAATAAAATTATTAACATTTTTTCTCATCCCCTTACTAGAAAAAAAAAATTCCTTCGCCATCCCTGTATAAAATACTAACTCACGTGTCGTGTTAAAATATTAATTCCAGTCGTATTAAATACGTCGTATTATACAAATTATACAATAATAAAAATTTTACAATATATGTTATTTAAACAAATTTAAAAAAAACACATTCATTAATAATTAATTAAGGTAGTTTTAAGTATAGAATTTTTTAATGCAATGTTTTTCGTTATTCCTGAAATACGTACTTACATTTCTTCTTGCATTGAAAATATTAAAAAAATAAATAAATATACATATAGCTATAACTGTTATATTCTACACTTAAAGAAATGTTTTTATTATACTTGTATAAGGATAGCGTTTTAAAAATGATACCGGATATAATTACAATATTAAAAAAAAAAAATGTTTAGACAAACTTTCAAAAACTGTGGTTAGAAAGTCGGACATAATTTAAGCGTATACCTAAAACTAAGAGTGAAGGAAATAAAAAAGAAGACATTTTTGAAAATTAAAACATAGAAACCTTTCATCATTTTTAATTCGAATGAGAAACAAACAACAATCTGTAATAAAATGTTATAATAAGCATGTTAGTGGTGCAATTGGTTACTTTTTACAATACAGAAAAAAAAACCACCCGATTTTAATGGAACCTTGATTACTATATATAAACAGATTGTACAAACTAAACTCTATGATAAAATTATAATGGTATTTCAAGTACAAATGATCTGATGATTAAAGCAATATTGTAATGATGTAAATGGTTTTTACATTACAAAAATGATTTATTATTAGGTATGATATTGATAATTTACAATATTAAGTAGGATTAACAATAGTAATAATAATAATATGGTACAAATATTCTACGTACCTATAGCCCTAACCTTTATGTTCAATACTTAGAAGTTTAAAATACACATAGACTAGTATTGCATTAAAACGATGAAGCTAAATAAAATACGTTATATGTATTCAAAAAATAAGTTAATAATTGTTTTTCTTTTTAAAAAGGAAGGAACAACGTAAAAATGTGGAACACCATACCAGGTAGCATGCTACTTGCATCTATAATAATGCAGGATATTTTTTTTCATATGACTTGTGTGGTGTTAAAAAATATTAATGGGAACAGAACATGGTGGATTATTTATAATATCATTCAAGAAGACTTGTAAATAGCAAAATTACCTACTATTTTCTTACAGACAAAAACCAATATTTTAATTTAAACCAGTTTAAAGAGTTAAATAGTCATATAATTAAATCGAATCAATGCTACTACTACTTAATCGTAAAGGTAACTATTATACACAATAAGCAAAAACTTATTTTGTAATACTTTTTTTTTTTTACATTTTTGGGCAGATTATCAAGTCAATCACTAACTTATGTTCAACATTTAACACTTAAGCTGACAAAAAATAAATAATTAAAATATAATAATTACTACAATAAGAAATTAAAATATTCTGACAATGAACTAACTTAAAATGTCCAACAATAAATAACAATAGAGAAAAAAATTGATATCTATTTAAGTCTTATTTAAATAATTAAAGCTTCCATTAATAACAATATAGAATTTATTTTTTACTAATCTGTATTATGTAATACTTAAAAGAAATGTTTTCACATAGGCCACAGAGAACAAATATTAACTTATCATATTATTTAATTACTGTCAAATTGTGTTATATCGCTTTTTGTTTTAAATGGGCATTTCAAAATTGACGCCCAAATGTTGTTCACGAGCCAGATTCACGATTTCAGATAATTTCACTGCTAGTCGAGCAGCTTCGTCTAAATTGTTCACTGGTAAAATCTTCATACCAGAATTTGCAATGCGTAGTTTTGCTTCATCTACATTTGTACCCTGTAGATGAAAATAATGTTGTCAATATTTTTTTTATTAAAATTATATTTAGGTTTTCACAATATTCATTATCACAATCAATAAATAATTATATAATAATATATACCTGTAAACGACAAATGATCGGTACACTAAGATTTAACTCTTGAGCAGCAGCAATTATTCCATCGGCAATGATATCACATCTCATTATTCCTCCAAAAATATTCACCAAAATAGCACAGACCTATATTTGTTCAAATATCAATTAGATTTAAAATACATTTTAACAGTGCACCATCCACGGTACTCATACAATTGTCAAGACACTATGGGTAATAATACGAATGATACAGAATAACTACTGTACATAAAGTATACTACATGTTATTACATTAATGAAGGAACTAAACTATTATATAATAGTACACAATTTTAGAAAGATTTTTTTTTTAGATATTTAGAATATAACATCACATTTTTACTAAAATTTAAGGTGATGCACGTGCTCCTTAACATCATTATACGAGTCACCACTGAATTTCGACCATGCAATTTACGGAACATTATCTGAAATAGAAGTTATTGGTTGTGTCTGGTCGACTACCAAACATATATAACTCAAATATAATTATTATAATAAAATTTAGTAATCATAATAATTTTGGACAATGTCCACTAAAAAATTATCAAGCTTCAAATGTTAAAAGTAAAATATTTGATAATCTGTAATATAAAGAATGTACCTCATATATTTTTTTTTGGTCTTACTATAATAAATTAAATTATAATCTAAATTGCATGATAAAAAAAATATATGTAAATAATATATTAAATTATACATACTTTAGGGTCAGATGTGATGATTTTAAAGGCTTCTTTCACTTGAGAAGCAGTAGCACCGCCACCAACATCCAAGAAGTTTGCGGGGTTACCTCCGTGCAAGTTGATTATATCCATAGTTGCCATTGCCAAACCGGCACCATTTACTAAACAGCCAATAGTACCTAACAAAAACAATAACACAATATTTAACAATAAATCTAACATTAAATGTTTACTAATCACCATCAAGCGCAATATAATTAAGATTATGTTTTGAAGCTTCCACTTCTTTCTCGTCTTCTTGAGTCCAATCACGCAATTCAAACAATTCTTTTTGTCTAAACTCTGCATTATCGTCGAATCGGAATTTGGCATCCAAACAAAAATCTACACCAAATATATTACACATTTTTTTTTTCGAATGGAGAAATTTAATTGAACACAAAAATACTACACTTACATCCTCCAGTAGAAATACTTTCAGCATACGGATTAACCTCAATTAAGAGAGCGTCTTTTTTTAAAAATAAATCGTATAACTTCAAAATAATATCCGCAGTTTCTTCTTTTTTCTTGGTCAATCCAACTTTATTAACAACATCCAAGGCCAACTCCTTAGAAACACCTGATAAATAAAATATATAATTAAGATTACATAACATTTAATAATTCAATTTGTAATCAATTACAGTGCTTAAAATATAAATATAAATTTAAATAAAATATATAAATAAGTTATATGCTACAACTTGATTATAATAATATAATAATAATAATAAAGTATTACATCATATTCTGAACTTTGAACACATTTAAATTACAATACTTTGAATTATAAATGAGATCATAACCTACACACAATTATTCGTGTAGACAAATTTATTGACCTCAGATATCAAATTTAGTTGTTTTTAACGAGTCAAACGAGTATAGTACTTTTAATGTGTATAGCAAATAATAATCTAATGAATCACAAATTTATTACTCAATACAAAGAATATTATAATTATTAATTATTTTAACTACGCACAAACGTAATTTAAAAATATTGTTAAATAATGATTTTTAGTATAATAAAAGATTAAATTAATACAATACAGATAAATTTGAATGATTATTATTCTTACCTTTTGTAATATCAATAGGCATGTAGAAAATAGCATCGGGATTTTCAGCAGCGACTTTTTCTATGTTGACACCACCTTGAGAAGAAGCTATCAATACTGGACCCTATAAATTAACAAACATGCAAACAGTCGATAAAAAAATAGTTTGAACAATATTACCCCAAAAGCTCTTTCCATCATGACGGCAAAATAAAATTCTTTTCTAGCGTACACCCGTTCAGCAACCATAACAGCATTGCAAATGCGTCCCTTCTCTCCGGTCTGTTTCGTTATCAAATAATCACCCAACATATTGTTTGACACTTCTTCAGCTTGAGCCGCACTAAATTCGTAATGTTTTCATTGTGAACGCAATACGTCAATGTTATCGATCAGAAATTATATAATATAGCAACTAACGTGTCGACCATTTTAACGCCGCCTTTGAACCCTTTTTTAAAATGACCCAAACCACGACCGCCGGCCAACACCTGAGCTTTAATGGCAATGTCTGTGAGTTGCAAACTTCGAACCAATTCGGCAGCTTCCTTGCCGGTCTTGGCCACGCCGAACTTGGGCACGGGTATGCCAGCGCCTTTGAGCAGCGAATAGCTGATGTGTTCGTGTACGTTGAGGTTGCGCTTCGGCTGGCTGTTACTCCAGAGAGGACAGACCGGCAACGACGCGGCGAGCAACTGATGAAATAATATTACATCAATTAGATCGTCCAATTGTTTTTTAAAAATTACGTCTACTACTCACCTTAGGAGTCCTCTTGCCCAACGTCTCCAGGACGTACGAAGTTTTCGCGACAAAATTGGTCATTTTATTCGGCGGCAAAGACGAATTTACAAGAGTACTAGCGATCTTTGCCGAACGGGAATCCTTTCGAGTTCCTTGCCCTTCAGTCTTCACAGTTGTAGGTGACAAAAAAATTTTTTCGCATCGATTGCCATCTCTATGATAAGAAAACGACAGCTGGCGGAGGGGGAAGTCTTATCAAACGTTACCAACTGTCGTAGAAAAGGTGTTACATAAATAAATTAACCGTCAAAGCGGGGGAAATGCGATGTTAAAATATTAAAACTGGATACAAATATGTACGGCTTTCAAATATTATTAAAATAAAAAAATTATTAATAATTTATTAGTGCGTGTCTAACCGTAGGGCTGAATTACAAAACGACATCAAAGATTAACGACACCTATTTAAAATGAATATATTACGCCGCCAATTAATCGAAAATGTCGAAATTCTTCGACAAGAAGTCGTTTCATCATAATACAGGTTCTACGTCGTGTTGTAAACTTTATTTTTCACTACAGTTTTCACCGGACGAACTAATTTAAGTCACTTTTAACTAATCTAAACGACTACAAATTCTCGAGTCTTTCAACACCAGTAGTTGAAAATATAAAAATTCTATCTCTATAATATCCTAGAAAAAACGGCAGTTCGAATATTATTTTAGAAATTGAATTCGGTTAGTGATCGAATTCTCGACTACCTTTTTTACGTGTAAATGGTATAGAAAAAAAAAAATCACAGCTTTTGACAATTCCCTTAATATAATTAATGTTTACCCTCAGCGTACTACGCGACATAGTCAATATACTAATTATTCTTTTAAACAATTCATATTTCAAATCGTTTTCTTTAGTTTGCGGTTTCCAAAAATGTTTTAAGCATTTTTATCCGGCAGTATATGTCTATGAGCAGTTATTTTTATTGGAGACCAATTTGATACTTATATATAGCTAAATGATTTTTGCATTTGTCTTTCAAAATAAAAATATTAAATAGAAAGACATTAAAAATGTACTATTGTACACCAATATCATGGATTTCAGACTTTGCAACTACTCAGTTACAACTTTTATGGAAAATCAAACACACTTTTCATCCAAACGGTCTGAATAATGCCCGAAAACGTATAAAATATAAGGTAAATGTTTTTGCTTGATAATTATTCAAAAATCACAACAGTTATTGTATCGATATAAATTTATTGGATCCTGAACAAAAATGTATAATAACTTAAGTTATCGTATACCATGTCCAATAGTTGCAAATATTAGCTTCCACGTTTAATGATTATTTAAATTAATTTTTCAATGAATTATTTTTATAATACCAACGTACTACAAGCTTAATGTCATTTTCTATAATATTTACATTATCATTACTGTCATAATATTCGTTATACTCAAAATACAATGAAGTATTTTAATATAACCAATGGTGTATGAAGCAACGCGATAACCAGGAAAAAAAGCTAAATTTTATCGTTTAAAAAAGCTTAATACTCCACTGACATTTCAAGCAATTTAATAAAATGAATATTGATTTGAAGATTCTACTGAATATAATACTGACTGAAAGGAATACAACGACCTTTTTTAATATCATTGTATATTACGTTTTATAGAAAACATGTAACATTGAAACCTAAAGCCAAAACTGATAACAGCTGAACATTTTTTTTATTTAAATCGAGACAAATTTACCAACAGACGCTAAAAAATGACATAATAAAAAAAAAAGTAATAAATAAATGGATTCTACAATAAGTATTTATTCTATTTATATATCTGTGAAATATACAAAATAGGAAAAAAAAAAACAGTAGTCCAACCTAGGCATTTATTTAATATGTCTACAATATGAGGCAGTTTCATAAACACCTAAGTGCTGTCTTAAAGTTAGTATTATCTAGATTTTATTACAACAGGTAATTTCCCTATCCGAGTGTATTTCACAGACAACAGTCTTTCGCAATTCTTTCGGTCGTGTCAATTTTGAACAATTAAAAAAAATTCATTATTGGTTTCATATTTTGAGATGTTTTTTTTATTTATTTATTATAATCTGTTGCTTAATGAACGACGAAAGACATCGTGAGACGACTTAGAAAGCGAATAACAACAAGAAAGCCATCATAAGACAGAAAAGACCCATGGCTTCAGACAGAGCGAATCCCAGAATGGCGTACGAGAAAAGTTGTTGTTTGAGTGACGGGTTACGCGCATAACCAATGATTAGGGAACCGAATACTGTTCCAATACCAGCTCCTGAAAACATATAAAGCAAAACAGAAATTAATATAAATATATACACATAATTGATACTTTTATAACAAGTATTACAAAAATCGACAAGTGTGATGGTCCAATCTTGTTAGCATACAGGTCGATATTAGATTTTTTTTATAAAGTTATTTGTTTATTTTCACGTGCAGCCTAACAGACCTAAAATTATGCATGCAGCAACAAGTTTAGACCACAATGATATTAATGTCATTACTCATTTTGCGTTAATAGTAATTAAACAAATACAAATGTATATTACAGTTTACCAAGCAACTTATTTTACAATAAAAACTTTTGAAAAATGATTTAAAATATGACAAATTTATGTTATAATTATTAATGTAATAAAATTATATATGAGTACAGACATTTAAACAGCGTTTCCTAAAAAATGTTTTCATTTCAAAAGCAGTTGTGCGAGACAGAAGTTGTGCTACATTATAAAAAAAATAATATACGTGCCACGTGGAAAAATTTAGAAAACACTGCCATTATACAAGAATTAAAAAAAAAGATATGCATAACGCTTTTATAAATATGTAACTTACATGTTTTTTACCTGCTTTATTTTGCTGAACCAATCACACACTAACCAAAAATAATATTATCATGCAAAGCTTCAATCCATAATTTAAAATAGCAAAAGCTAACCCATTCACCATAAAAACAAACAATAGTAAATAATTAAGTTTCCTTAAATAATAATATTATAAGCATAATTAGGAACATGATATGATCTCAAGTGCACAAGATTTGTACAGTAAAAATTGTGAGAAAAAAATATTACAAATGGATCGCAAAATTGAAAATATTATTACCCTTACATTTATTGAAGACAATAACAATATTATTATATTATAGAAATATAAAATAGTAATTAATTACAACTATGTATATATATATAAAATAAAATCTCAACATACGTTTTCAAAGAAAAAAAGATTGAAAAATAAAATAATGTTTCCATTAAACCCCAAATAACAGTAAAAATGTAACCATAATACACATGAGACCCATTGCTTCAGCAAGAGCAAATCCTAAAATTGCGTATGAAAAAAGCTGTTGTTTTAGTGACGGATTACGTGCATACGATAACAATAAGCAACCAAAAACCACTCCAATTCCAACACCTACAGAGATTAAAAAACAATAGATTATTAGATAAAAATACGTAATTGGCACAAAACATGAATAAAACGTATAAAACTATATCCATTCATTTAAAAGAGAAACTCAATACAAACAATTCTTAATTTTAAGAATTATTGTCATTAATCACTAGTATCAATAAAATAAATATAGTTTCATCAAGTGTTGGCGAAATTTTAAAAAGAATATATTAAACATGCTAAATATTTTAATGAACAATGAAATTATAGTATCTAATTAAAAAATAAAGGTTTAGGTTAAAAACGTCCATAGATAAGGTATAATTCTTATATTTAAAAAAAAGCAGTGTACGTGCATTTAAAATAAATGGGCACATTACAATACGATTTTAAATACCTGATCCTGCAATTCCTACAGTGGCGGCACCAGCACCAATGAATTTGGCGGCAGAGTCAATATCTCTTGACACTGCGGAAGTTTGGAATCCTCTGACAGCGTTTACCTAATTTTTATTGTACAGAAATTTTGTATTTTAAAATTTCTGTACATTCAATATTGAGGTTAAAACATAATTTACCAAGCTTCCGTTGGAAACGACAGAAGTCTGTTGGTTTTGTTGAAACGGAGTTCTGGCATCGTTTGATGATACAATGCTGCTTACTGGTCTGACCAAAGAAGCTCTGGAGTTTGAGAGGATCTATAAGGACAATTACGTACAATCAATATTATAGTTTAATTCCATAATAATACAATCGTTTTACGTATATAAATGAATTATGATACAAATGACCTATATATGAAACTACTAATAGCATTCCACACCAAAACAGGAATATAGAATTCAACTGCAAAACAAATTTAGTTATGCTCATGGTTTTGCTGCCCAATTGAAATTTATAAAAATAGTATGTTATTTTCGGATAAATTAATTAACTGTTAAAAATCAATATACAACAGTGTCAAATTACAGAAGAAAAAAAATACATTTAAAGATTTTATACGAAACTAATTAGAAGAATGAAAAAAAAAACCTAATCTATAAAATTAAATAAATTTAAACGTTTCTTATTTAAGTATTAAGCGTATAAATAGCGTTATGATGGGCTACAATGGGAGATTTGGTTTACTTTCATTAGATTCGTTTTCAAAAAAAAAAAAAATTATTTGTATTATAACTTAAACGACCACAGAGTTTTCATTTCTCAATGACTTACCAACAAGCCATTCCGTTTCTAGATTCGATAACCTATACTTATTCGTTTTCCATCACGCAACATTTAAAGTGGGTTTACGTCGTGAACACAAGAAAATAAAAACGCCATCTAAATATACTATAGAATTTATGGAAAAACGGAACGATAAAAGAATAAACGCGATAGTCGGATCGTCGAACGAAAATATAATTAAAAATGTCAATATTTAGGATCGGAAATGCACGAATAATGTTTAAAATTTCAATAGAGCGAAGAATCGAAAAAAAAAATTTTTTTTGAAAACCAGTGCCCTTGCAATCACCTTCACCCAATTTCAGATCTGTAACCTTTCGAGCCACGTTTTTCCTTTCCTCCCCGGGAATTATAAAACATCCCCGCGAGTCGCCGGTATCGCGTGTCGGAATCCTAAAATCATACCGTTTACGCAATAAACGCGCGGACGGTAGTAGTAAGAAAAAAACCGATACTTACGGCGGAACGGACAGCTGGAGCGATGACTTTGGCTAAGGAGTACATTTTGATGTGTTTGTCGATTTCTCGGTTCTGCCTGGAATAGGTGAAATGTTGATAGATCTGAAAACACACAGAAGAAAGGCACACGGTTAACTGCGAGAAATCGATGCGAGAAACCTCGTGCCGGGAGGGGAAGACGAGGAGGCGGCTTTGCACCGAAATTTAACCTTCGGCAAGGGCAAACGGCGGTCGGGCCGAACGCGACGGCGCTCCGGACACGAAAGTGTGCGGTGAAAACCGGTGACGCGGATGGGAAACGAGAGGAGAACGCGGACGGTGAAACGTCCTGAACGGTCCCGAGCAGCGTTTAGGCGTGACCCGGCCGGGAGGTTAAGATGGCGGACGACGGGCGTCGATCCGACGTTTCGGCCGCCGCGTTCGAACGTCCGTCGTCCGCGCGCACAGCGTACACCGCGTTCACTCGGCGGTGTACGACGGCGATAATATCCCGTCGTACAGGGGAAGAATTCGGCGTGAAAATCACCGACGGCGTACTTACCGGACGTGGAGCCGAACGGACCGGGACGAAACGAGCGACGGCGAGAAAGAATGACAGACAATACGCGAAACGAGAACGGATAGACACGACGACTGAGTTGTGACCGGGTCGTGCGGCATTGCGACGGCCCGGCGCGGCTCGCCGGCGCCGACCAATCACAAGCGTCCGGGACGGTGAGCGCGGCAACGTCGCCTCCGCGCCGGTCAAAATCCCGTCGGCCGACGGAACAGCTGCTGACGGTCGGCGTGCGGGTTACCAACGCACCGCGGCGGCTGGCAGCGCTGGCCGACCGGCCGCGATCCGCCAAAAATAATTTTTTTCAAATATTGTCCAGAGAAACATTATTATTGATATATTATATATTACAGAATGAATCTTTATGTACACTGCAGCGGTTTGAACTCGGCGTTATAATTTTTCTTTTTTTTTTTTTTTTCATTGGAATTTTATCAATTTTCCCGTTGTTTGTAATAAGTTTTTCGAAACATATAGTTGATTAAAAAATATTATCATCGACAACAACAGAAGAATTATCGATATTTATTAGAAATGACTATACTTATACGTAGACTTCGGATTACATTAGATCGCCGCATACGAATCGATAATAATAAATAAACTTTGCGCGTAGTGCATATACTTAGAAAAACTATCTGGCGTTTTTAAATTCTGGCCCAAGCGAGGAAGCTATTGATGGTTTTGCAATAATTTTTTATTTTGTTCTGTGTAGAAATTTCCGATTAGAAAGAACGCTCGGATGAATCTCAATTTCGAAACTGAGAAACGTTCTTATGTAAGTGCTTATTAAGAATAAAATATATATATATATATATATATAGCATTTAGATCCATATATATAACTTATAAGTATATAACGCATATATGTATATAATAATATTCGCTGATCGCTGTTTATTTTTCAAGTATAAACTAAAAATTAAAATATATTTTAATTATATTAGATTTAATATATTTTTTACTTTACTATTTAATATATATATAATATTTACACAAGTTGCCGTCGAAAGGCGAGTGTGTACAAATTATAAAAAAATATTTCAACTTTTCGTTTTAGATGTTATATCGTTATTATACTATATAAATTTTAAAGCGATGATAAATCGTTTCGTATACAATGAAACGATTCTGAGACGGAGTTTCGGTGTAGGTATAATACTTTGTCAAAAAAATTTTAAATGGAAATAAAAATAAATTATGACTTAGAATTGTCAAGAGTTTTTTTTTTAATACTGCAGTTGAAAATATAGTGACGCGTAGGACCTATATATAAAGCACAACATTTTTTTAGCCGTTAAAACATCAAAAATTACCTTTTTTTTATGATTTAAATTAGCTCAACATCTATATATAATAATTGTTATAATATAGCCCAAAATAGGAGGACAATTTTTGAAAAAAAATTTACGTATATATACAGTGAAAAATTATACATAATCGGTGAAATTTTCAAGACTCTGAAACAATTATTTTTGTAGTTTTCTCTTTTTGTGTCGCAAATTATGTGCGAAAGCAGTTTTTCTTCCAATTTTTGTGCGTTTTTTTTTTTAATCACGCAAAAGATAATCGAAAAACGTTCCAAAATAAAGTACCCCAAATATATTTTGCTTTTTTTTATTATTATTATTATTATTTATACATTTAGCTTCTAATTACTTCAAGTATAAATTATACGATTTGCTACCAGCCGAATGTATATATATATATATAAAGCACGACGAGATCATCCGAGCATTCTTTATCTAATATAGAAAATTTGTACACAGAAAAAAATAAAAATAAACGCCATTGTAAAACCAAGAGCCTATATTTCACCTATTCTGTGCCTATACTATCACTACTTATCTAAAAAACTTATATACATATATACGTCATGAACACGATTATATATAAATATAAAACGACAATTTCGGTACTGTTGAAAAATTGATTTACTGCAAATATATATACCACGCCCTATATACGCGTTTACTGCACATATCGCAAAGTGCGTTAAACTATCCAGAGAGCTAACTAACCTAACCTCCGTTTTCGCCCGTGCACAGTTTTGAACGAAAAATTATAAAAAAAAAAAATCGTAATATTATTGAAATGCTACGCCGAAAAACCGTAACATTTAAATCTCATTTCCAATCAAAAAAAAAAAATGAAAAAATGGGCGACGTGGGATCACACACGGGAAAGTATAACAACTCAGTTGTGTAAAAAAAAAAAATAATAAAAAAGTTCAATATACGCATATAGTGTCTTCATCGGCAGAAACTTAAAAGTCTAACCAAAAGTGAAAATATAGAAAAAGCCGCCTGTATTCTTATTTACATAAGGATTTCGTGAATAATTTCGGTTATCATAATATATTATATAATATTTTGCATCGTATACAGTATCCCTTTGAATAATAATAATAATAATAATATTATTATTATTATACATAAACCCGATCTGCGTCTATATATTATAATATACGCGATGCCGACAATTTTTTTTTTTGATTTTCAAATACCTATATTTACATATACGTTACTCAATAAAGACATTGCGCAAATGTTATCAAAAACAGTTTACGTTGAAAATAATAATAATATAGTATATACATATTATAATGCACGAACTTGACATAATTTCATACGAACAGCTATAAACGATTTATAAACGCTCGTCTATATAGTCTATATACCATTGATTATATATTACTAGTAGGTAATATATAATCAATGGACTACACGTATTTATTACATGTATAATTGCCGCGTGTTAACTCGGTTATTAAATATACATTTTTTTTTTTGGGCGTGTCTAAAAAGACGAAATTATTATTTATACAATACACCGAGAAATTACCAGCTACAATTATTATACGAACGCGTAATTTTCGAACCATTGAATTCCGGAAAATTACCGTATAATTTTTGAGGGCGGAAAAAAAAGTCTCTTCGAGGAAAAAAACAATTCGACTTCCTACGAGTCTAGAATAACTAAAATTAATTAAATATATACAAAAAACAAAAAATTCGTCGTCGGCCGCAAACGCCCGCGTCAGATTTTTCAATGACCGCCGGTCGACTTCGACCGGAACGCTCGCCGCGTTACGTCGTCGTCGGTCGAGGTCGTCCGCCGCCGCCGCCGCCGCCGCGAAACGTTTCGCCCGAGTCGAATATTTTCCGCCGTCGTTTTGACCGACGCGAGGCGACGGCGGCGTACACCGGCGGGCGGTGCGGCACGCGGGGGCTGCGCGCACTCCGCCCGCACCGCAGCGATCCGTAGCAGCCGCGGCGTAGTGATCAGCTGATAATCATACTGTTAAGACCCCGGGGCAGGCCTACCTTGTGACTTTCGTTCAGCTGCTGGATAAATGGCCGTATTCCTGTTAAACGAATGTAAATTCAACAACTGCGGCCTGTGTTTCAAAAACTTATTCGATCTCATCCAGCACATCGAAGACAATCACATAGGTAAAATGTATTTTTCAGTTCGAGCGACTCGCGGTGTGTGTGTGTGTGTGTGTGTGTGTGTGTGTGTGTGTGTGTGCGTCCCTTTCGCGCGATCGTCGGCTGGTCTCCCCGCGGCCCGCGCCGCCGCGATCACTTAACTTGTCGTGGTCACGGCGGGGGCAGGCGGGCTCTTGTGAGCTACCAAAGCGATTTTTGTAACGTTTCGTTCTTTTTTTTCTCTCTCTCTCCTGTTTCACCCGAGTGACCTTTCTACGTTTCTGCGATCTCGTGCCTATGCGCCTCCTCCGCCCGACGACGTGTGACCCAATTCGCACGCTTCGATTTAAATTTAGACGCCCCCTCCGCCCTGTATCTAGTGCCCAAGACGAATATTAATAATGAGGAGGAGGAGGAGCGCGCGTCTCGTGCTTTTGACTTTCGACGGCGGTCGTCTGTCGCTGCGACTTTCGTAAACCAGACTACTCGACGGCAGCGATTTCGCTGAATTTATCGCATCAAAGGAACCAAACGCGCACACCTATAGGCGTGACCTTTCCTGTATTTTCAAACACGTTCCCAAAAGTTCTGGATCGTGCCGAGATTAGAAATATGTAATAATTTTCTTGACCTGTAATGTTCATTTTTTTTTTCACGTGTAATACAATGGTGGGGTTTTTTTATTTCCTTAAATGAACAACACAAGTGTCTTAAAAATTGAATTCAATATATCCGTAGACGGATGGGATGTAGGGTGAAAAAACGATCTAAAACGTGAAAATAATTGTATTATTACTTAATACTTATATGTGCCTTTTAGCTGTTTCTGTATTATACGTGACTAACGTATTATAATAATATTCATATAATTTAAAAGTTATTATGACTGTACATTAACGGTATTTTTTTAATAATAACAAACAGAAATATTATTTACATAATAATATATAATATACTATTAACTATGTGTGTAAATATACTATTAAGTACTTCATTTATTAGATTCCTAGTTTAAATTCCAGTAAGAGGCGGTAAATTCCAAGTACACAATTGTGTTGACACTAACGCTTTTTTTCTATTTAATTAATTCTTTAACTTGTAAATGTTTAAAAAAAAATAATTGTTTTTTTTTATTTATTTTAACTTATTGGTTAATTTAATTAATAATAAATTAGTCGTAGAAAGAACAGTTATTAAAAGAATAATAATAATAGTCATATTATGATTTTTTTTTTTTTTAATATATTGACTGATTAAATCGATATTATTTAGTTTGTACTTAATTGAAATTTCATCAAATATTGTAAGTTTTACTACGATGCAGTCTGAATCTAATATTTTATTAATATTTCGGATGTTTAGATTTGTATAATATTCATTTGGATTTGACACATAGATACTGATCCAAAACCGATTGAGTTGATTGACCGCACTGAACAACAATGCTTGCCGCTCAGTTGCGTTATGAGGTTTTTTGGCGAGAATGTCGACAAAACCGTCATCGAACCGGCAGAACCCGTCATACAGCCCAAATCCAGTATTTTACCACCAGCTCCCAACATATTCCATCGACCGTTACGAACAGGTATTATATACATTATTAAAAAAAAAAAATGGTCTATTTGTATGCAAACGTGTAATTGAAACGTCTGTTTCTTCTTAATAGGTTACGAATCTGATAAAGGCGAAGCTGACCATCTCGATCATATTGGTGATAGCAGCGACTCTTGGTCTACCACATCAGACGCAATTGATGATGCTCATAAAAACGGTCCCAAGTAAGACATAATCATTATTGTTACGATTATTTCGTTAAACTGCTGTTATTTAAGTATATTTTGTTTTTATTACAGTTCACAGCAGAAAATTAAAATTGAACAACCCGTGAGACCTTTCGCCTGCCCGATTCCTGGTTGTACCAAAAGGTATAAAAATGTTAACGGAATAAAGTACCATGTGAAAAATGGACATACAAACGGAAAGTGAGTCTCTTATTTATTAAAAAATCTGTATTGCGTGCGTACTGTGATAATAAACTGTTTCAGAATTCACAAGAAGTACAAATGTCATTGCGGCAAAAGCTACGTGTCTATTCAAGGACTCAAATCGCATGCGAATAGTATGCATCCTGGCACCAAGATGACATGGTTGACAATGCACAACGGCGAAACCATTCAGGTGCCTGCTACGCCACTTTCACCGGATACAGTGCCCATTCGTGCAGTTACATTGAAACATGTGCCCCGCACTACAGCTGATGCAAACTTGCCGCCTAAAACATTAGTCATCACCAAACCTCCTCCGTCCAACATAGAACCTCCCATTGTCGAAATGTAAATAATAATAAATTATGTGGGAGGTTTAAAAATTGTATTCCTATATAGTTGAAATTAAAAGGAGTTCCAAAAATCAGTCGTCATATTAAATGTTTTTGTCGCTTGATTTTTTTTTTTTTCTCATTTGAAATTATATTATATAGAACTATACTTATATACATGAATATTTTTTTAAAAAAAAAAAACTGTTCAATTGTATTACGTTGAGAAAATATGTTCAGTGCAGTTTTGCGTGTAGTCTGATGTCTCGTACTTGAGCCTTTTTGTGGAAAAAAAACTCTTAAGCTCGTACATTCATGTATTTTTTCATCCAACTATGTATAGTGTATGTTACCTTAAAGACTTTTGATTTTTGTTAAAAGAATCAAGAATTGTTAACAATAAAGTTATATATTTAAAATGAATAAATTTTTAAAAATTTAACGAGCCGTCACAATTTATTTTGTCCTTGAACTCCTAATTATTCAGGTAAAATGTGTGTTGACTGCAAAGTAAAAATCTGAAGCACCTAGTAACACGAAGTGTTTATTAAAAATAAATTATTAATTAAAAATTGTATTGTTTGTTTGGAACGGTTTCCTAAAAAAATGTCTGGATTGGAGAGTGAATACGAATATAAAATACGTTTTTGAACAGAAGCTTCTTGTATATTAAATGGTTTATTATCTGATTAATGTAATTTTGGGTTTATTATGGAATTTATTTTTTAAATGTGATTATCCAAAAACCTTGGGAACTATCGACCAATTAACTATACCAACTAGCAATATATTTACATTATTGTAATACTCTATGTGTGATTTGTCAACAATTATTACCAGTATTTGTACTCGATTCAAGTTTTTTTAAATTCTGACATTTTAAATTGGATATTTATATATATCTTTTTTAATCGAAACAATTTTTTCAAAAAAAAAAAATAAAAATTAATTTCAATAAAATATTATGTTACATCAGCTTCCTTTTTTTTTCATTCTGAAGTTTTGCAAAAATCTATACAAATCGTACAATCAACATTGATAACATATAAACCTAGTAATTAAGTATTATTGCTGCAATCCTTGAACAAACAATTAAAATTATCAATGTCATTTCAAATGTCAACAACTATTGATATGGTAATAAACCACTGATGTGTAAAAACATGTTTCACTCTCGTTAATCTGACCTCATTAAATTAAAAAATTGAAATACTACTGAAAAGCAAACGACTCGATTTCGAGTACGAGTTATTCGAGATAAGAACGGAATCATCGATAATAACAGCGATGTCCATATAAATTTTTATTTTGAAGTAGTTACAATACACAACACGTTTTTTTTTATTACTGTAACTAATAAAAACCTCTTTCTATCAAAAATTAAAAAAAAGCGTTTGACTGATAATTATTACATAAAACATTCCATTAAACAATTAAAAATAATTATGATGAACTCCGGATGAATAAGGTTTATAATATTTGAAACACAATTACCGAAAACGAATATACCATGATCCAAAATTAAAATTATATATTTTCATTAGCTCCAATACATTGGAAAAAATTAATTTAGATTCCATAAATAAAACATAAATAAATAATACATACATTAATACTACTGTAATTCAATAACTTAATGATTATATCTCATACATTTGCTGAAATTATTTTTTTGTTTTTTAAAATGTTTACAAAGTAAGCACACAACAGATTATATAATAAAACTCTACAACGAGCCTGTGATAGATTCGTTTTTTTTATTAAACGTGATAAAGAGGAGGAGTTAATATGAACTTTTCTTTTTTTTTTAATTTTGTAGTAAATCAGTTATTTTTTCTTTGTCATGATTTTTAATAAAGCTTGTCTCATATCGTTGACCATTTTCTCCAGTTCTTCAGCTCTGACTGTCAACCGCCTGTTGATGGCTTCCAACTGACTGGCACTGCCGTTTAGCTCGTTTTCTCTGGCTTTCCTTGTGGCCCTAGACTTGCGCGACGCTTCATTATTACGGTCCCTCAGTTGTCTATACTTGTCGTCCGACGAATGATAATCTTCATTGGGCTTCCTATGCTTGGAATAATCATCATCATCCGTCTGTATGGAAGCCGATGAATTACTACTACGTCGTTTACGAGACCACTGAGAAGCAGGCGACGACACATTTGTTGCGTTCTTTGGTGCAGATATTTCAGCCAAATTGTCGGGTTTCTTATCCTAAAAGAAACAAACACAATTGTGTGTAAATAAAATGCAACACGTTTTACATGGACGTTGGGGTCGATAAACTCACATCGAAAACATAAGCTAATAGATTGAAAGTAGATTCTTGTTCCGTCAACGTTTTTACAACTTCCGGTGTATTTAGTATATCACCGTAACTAGTCGATTGTACTTGTTGTAGCCCGACATCTAATCTGAGAGTGGAGTTCTTCCTCACAGATATGGGCTGCTTAAACGCTGCATCCTCTAATGAAGTACTTTGTTCGATCTCTTGTTCGGTTATCTTTTGAAAGTCGTCATCGAGTGTGAAAACATTTTGTGATGTTGAGAACGGCGCCAACAAAGCAGGCGCGTTCAATTGAAACATGTCTAAATACGGCTCGTCTTCTCTGTACATGGTTATGTCATTAGTGCTGTTACTTGAGTTTATAATCCTGGGTGCTTGTCTATCGCATTTATTCTTTTCTGGAAAAAAAAAAAAAAAAACAAACTAATTAATTTCACCTTTTTAAAAATTTACTTCATTATTAATACTACCACCATTTGCACACATATTTAAAAATTCATCCACTAAGCCCTCCATTTTGGTGGGTGCATCGAACGCTAGTGAACTTGAACTGGTCGCCAAGGCCAATTGATGTGTTGATGACTGGGGCAGATGAACGTTCGTGTGTGGGGTGCCGGTTTTCTCGACAAGAGATGAAGACGACACAGTTTTTGATGCAGTAGAACATGGTGGCTTAGTCTGTATATATATATATATATAAAAAAAAAAACCGATCGCAATAGTAAAGTATAAAAAATACGAATTAAGTTTTTTTTTAATAGATACATACTTTTGAATTTGTTTTTGTGCTTACAAAAGTAATGGTGGTTTCGATTCACAACAGTATTACCTCCCTTTTACAGGAGACACGAGTTTTCAGTTCACCTATAAAATTTCATTTATTTAACATTTTTATATTGACAAAAAATAACCGGTTTTTCGAAAGAGAATACTGTATGTCGAGATTATAGTGAAATTAAGGTACTCGTGCCGAGTGGAATGCACATGATATTCAACAAATCGATTTTACACGCAAGTCGATCATTGCTACAATTTTGTATATACATCAGACAACTGGTGTTTATATTGATAGACTTTGGGTATCTACAAGAATCGGCAAAGGAAAACGAATAAACAGAAGCCCGCGTAAATTTGGCCGAATATTGTTGGACTATTTAGTTGAACAGCAAAGACCCATTTGAGTTCATCACAGACAACACAAAAATAGCCAAATTTATGCCCTCGCAATAATTATTTTATTAAATCGTCACTAATGATTATTATAAATTACACTTTTTAATTTCCATCTAAACAATAATTACATTTTTTTTTTTTGCAATATAGATTTCAAAATTATATTTACGCCGCACATTATTGTTGAAATATTAAAAGTGCAAAATCTGTTCGACAAGACTATACATTTTGAAGGCAGCCAAGTGAATTCGGGGAGGGGCGGGGCCATGAGTATCACACACACAATTAAATACTTTATCTACCATATAAACAAATTAATTCGCAAATTTATAAACGATACGTTTCTATTCCGTTACACCTACCTACTGCAGTCGTACAAACGTCTCTAGCATATGTTCACAATTTAAAAGTACAAATTCGACACGCGATTCCATCCAACTACAACTCATTACAATCCGAAACTCCAATTAATTATCTAAAATAACCTCATCGGACAGTATCCCGGTGTTTTTGTACAATTATATTTTGGCCTTGAAATCAATTTCAAGGGTACCTATTTACCATAACATTATTATCTCAAACGCGACACGCTCGAAAACGCTTTTTAATCCGTTATTCAAATCAAAGTCGGAATCGTTTATCTTTAACACACCACCTTCCGCCATTACACTGCAAAGTCCATAGTCTCAGCATAGCACATATCGGTCTCGAAGAACAAAAAAAAAAACACCTGTTAATTATTATTTTTAACAATTTCTGTGGTAAACAAATGCCGACGCAATACGCGCGAACGCGTTGTCAGTAAAGATGCACTACGAGGACTGACGTTTTTCAAAACTAAACCGGCTGGAGAGTCGAAATGGGTAACTTAAGGAACAAAACGAGCACCGGATAAAATACGTTGGGTGAAAAACAAAAAACTCGTTGCGTTTCCAGAACGGGTTTTGAAATTTCGGATGGCGTCGTATTTGACGTATACGCAGTGACGACGCCAGAACATTTGCAGGAAGTGAGCCATGCTGAGGCCAATCAATTTTAGAGGGGGGGGGGCCAATATTTTTACTCACGACCAAATCATGGGGAGGCTACCTACGCCCCACACCCCAAAAATTAGATCCAATATCATAAACACACAATAAATTACTGTATTGTATTACACAACTATACTTTTGAACACTTTTCGGTGCGTTCAAACCCCCGTTAACATATATTACAATTGAAATAGGTACCTATAAGTACACACATTACGTTACGACTTTTTAATATTTTTAAGATTGATTTTTAAATGACCGATTAGGATTAACTTAAAACCCGTACAAATTGTGGTTATGAGACTTTACATACATATCAGGGTGGGCCGAGGATTTTTGTGGTGGGCCCGGGTCAACCCTGGCGTCACCACTAGCCCCAGCACAATAGGTATACGCTTAGAAAAACCCTAACTGCGCAAAAACGCGTTTGACGCGAACAGAATTCGATCCGATTCGATAGCGCCCCCAACCCCACCCCGCGAGAATTTCTTAAATTACATAAAAAAAAAAAAAAAAAAATTGATTAATATTGTAGCAGAAAAAAAAAGAAGAACGCGTAGAAAACGTTGGCTTACCAGACGTGCATGCAAACTGCGACGCAGATCGGTGAAGGCGAGTCGAGCGTGTAGTCGTCAGCGTCGTTTAAATAAAACGTATGGAAAAAACAACGTTACGCGCAAAACCCTACGGGAACAAAAAGTATCCCAAAACTCCTCCTGTCTACGACGATCTTCCAGCGGCTTGCGTCTCGCGTTGTCTCGTCCTTCTCGCTGCTCTCGTTCTACTGAACACGGCGTGAATAGCGTTCGAAGCGAAGGCGCTCGGGTGACGTTTCGCCGCGAACGCGGGCGGGGGTGAACGGTCGGCGGCGGGCGAACGCGGGGAACACGCGCGATAGCCGATGATAACACCGCGATGAATCACAACACGAACCGTAAACGGGTCTTGTTATTACAGTACGGTGGGTCGAGCGGAACGGGGAGGGGGAGGGGAGCGCGCGCGCGCGCGTATTGACACGTCGACGTTCCCCGCGCGCGCGCGCGCGCGCCCCCGCCGAAGGTATTTGCCGCGCGGGGTAACTCATCGCGGCGCGCCATTGGCCGACCGTTCACTGTGACGTCAACGAACGCCAACCGAGACGGCCGGCACGGCGATGGCGCGCCGCCGCCGTTCGGGCAACGCGCAATTACGCGCGCGATGCGATTCCCACCCGAAAAAACAGGCTGACCAGCACCGTCGCGTTGTAATAACGTACGTATGATTTTATACGGTAGAAAAGAAAAAAAAAAATACTACGACGGACCGTCCGTCCGACGTTATATAATAACGTGAAATTCTAATGGTATACACTTGCTGCTGCTGCTGCCCGGCTCGTTCGTGTTCTTTCGGCTCTCGTTATTTTCGTCGTCGAATCTCCACGCGATTCGCGTGCGCAGGAAATAATAAAAAAAAAATCCCGAAAAACGTTTTACGGCGTACGTGCGTGTGTGTGTGTGTGTGTGTGTGTGTGTGTGTGTACATTAAATTCCGATTGTTACGGATTTTCAAGGTCGGCGACGCGAAGTCGTGAAATTATTATAAAATACGCACTTGCGCACCTAGTACACGGGCACTATACTTACCGATATACAGAATTTTTCTTTCACTCCTTATAGATTACGTATACGAATATTTCCACAGATAACATTAATATATAAAATAGAATAGAAAAAAAAATTTTTTTTTTTGAAAATATTCGCTTAAAATATTATGCGTTTAACACATAATTATTATGCCGCAAAACTATTTACATATTATGTCAAATCGATAACAACTGCGTTATGGGCGCTGCGGGTGGAAATAATTAATATTTTCCGTTTTATTATAATCGATACATTTCAATAATAATCGTAAATACACACGTACTTATATATTATTATTATTGTCACGCGCGCGTATTTATAGACAAAAATAACTCGTATAGAAGTCGCTTGCAGACAGCGTCGTTTATATTTTTTCATTTATATATAGGTATAGTAAAACGTTTAATATAGATTTAAGAGAATTTAACGTTATATAATTATAGTACTTAAAAGAATTTTCCTTGTTATTTCTAATTACTATTTTTTTAATTACTATAATTTTCCTTCTTACTCATAAGAATAATATATTCTTCCGGGTTATATTTAATTTAATAATAATAATTTTTTTTTTTTTTTTTGGTTGAAAGCGGAAGGGACGCCACAACATTACCGTCTATAATACTGCAGTGTCCGCGGAGTTTTATATTTCCACGTAAAACGTATAGAGAAATATAATAGTTTTTCCTCGTATACCTGTGTAAGAGGCGTATAATAATATATTGTGGTCACGATGAGAATAATATATTTTATATTATTATAATTTATATTATGTAGCTAAATTATCCCGCGGTTTCGCCCGTGCGCAATTATTATTATTATTATATTTAAAAATGATTCTATATACGCATATTACAATATAAATATATTATGGTACAAATATATTGACAGTATCTGGACGAATTTTTATTTTAATATTTCGAAAAACTCGTGCGTGATTTTGGACGAATTTGTCGATACTGCTATAGTTTTTTTACAATTGTAATATGTATATCCGCATCCTCATTATTTAAAGTTCGGTACCAATTTTTAGGTGTAATTAAAAAAATTCTGCGTGTACATCTCCCGTTATAATAGGCCTCGCGTAGGTATTTACATATATATTTATTTAGTAAAAAAAGTAATATTTATATACAATACATTCCCTCCACTCCCCTCCTCAGACAAAAAATTAGAAAATGCAGGGCGACGTGCGGACACTCGGAGAAGTATTCGGAACAACTCTGTGGAAAAAATTATAAAAAAAGTTCAGTAGTGTCGTCAGAAACTTCGTACCTACATAAAAAAGGGCCTGTTCAGTGTTCTTACATATATATATATATATATATTAAGGATAATGTTAAGGATATTAAGCGACCGAAGAATCAAAGGGCGTTTTTTTTTATTGAAACCCGTTTGCAGGTTTAAGTACAAGTACGAGTATACATACAAGTATATTATACATTTTGTGTCCAAATTGTCTATATACTAGCCGAATCCACCCATCATATCGCCGCCAAACACTAAGAAGAGAAATAGCGTTGATTCAACATCTAACCCAAAGACTTTGTGACAAAGTTAACAGTATATTTGTTATATACTATATATATATATATTGGTTAGGTTACCTGTAAAATAGGTTACCTATAACCTATTTTATATTCAATATTGGTTATTATGTATACTATATACATAATACATGACAGTACATATACAGTATATGTACCGTCTGCTGCGGCATACGAATTATATTTTATTCAATTTTCAAAACAATAATATTAAAATATTTTTATTTGTCAACAATGTATCTATATGTTTTATGACTTCAAAAAAGCAACATCTTAAAAGAAATTAAGAAGGAAGGGTGCAGGACCCCCAGGATACTCCCTCCCTATAAATACACCACATTCGCTATACCTATATGTACCTATATTCTATTTATATAGCTTGTAAAATGTAACCCCGCATAATATAAGACAAAACTTAAAAACCCTTTCTAGAATTTTTGAAACAACTTACGCTGGGCGTACCTCATAAAGGACACTGAACCGAAATGTTACCCTTCGGTATGATGTTACAATCACCAACAGTGCCGGAGTTACAGCGAAACCAAAAAAAAACGAGGTGAGGAGGGTATTTTTAGTATTAAACACACAGATATATTCTCTACTAGTCTATAGGTACTCAGTATAGTGGTATCCCAAATGCTCTATGACTAAAACTAAATGTTTTATGACGATTCTAAAAAGTAATATGTTATGTTTTAGGAATATACTGAGGTTTAATCTGAACAAAAATGTAATGGTTTATAGATAAAAAAAAAAGTCGAAAAGAATAATTGTGACTCATTTAGTTTCTAGTTTCTACCATCCCCGGAATTCATGAATCGGGTGAAATTCATCGTTCAACTTGAATACGATATATCAATATTATTTAGTAAATTAATATATATATTAATATATATAATATTTTTTAACATATTATTTTCAGCTCATAATACTAAATATTAATTCTGTTGCATAATATATTATTTTATTATGTATATTATTTATTATATCTTATTCTTTTTTTTTTTTTTAGTACCCCTATAATAAAGTGAAATATACTTATAAATAATAATATACCTACATGGCTGCATCATCAAGTATAAGTATTATTATAAGTACAGCTGTTCAAGTAATTTTTTTTAAAGATTAGGATTAATTTTACTATCTTATACAATTTTTTTTATAAATCGTTACTTTTATTCCGTTTTTTTTCAGAATTTAGAACATTTTTATGAAACATCATATATATATATTTCCGAAAAAAAAGAATATAAAAGATTATTTCGATGAAATTGTGGAGCATAAAAACGTCTTATTTTTAAGATTTTAAACACATATTATTAATCCGGTATCTACTTATAATATGTAGACATGTAGTTAAATGTTATCGGCGTTAGTTAATAGTAGTAGGTAACTAATAATACTGCGCAGGCACTTTGAGCCGTTCATTTGTGCACAGATAATATGTTGGAAAATATTTGTTTATATTATTCGAATCCCGTACAAAAAGTCCGCCGGGGACACATTTTTCCACGATAAAAGTCCGATATAAATATAAATTCCGTATATAAAAATTAAGTATAAATATGTTTATTAAAAAAATAATAATAATTACAACAAATTCTGTTTATAAAATATATGATGGAAACAAAATGATAAATATATCATCCAACGTCTCTGTCTTATTAAAAAGGTAAATATGTATACGAGTATATATTTATCGGGTATTCGGATTCGAAACGGATAATCGCGTGTTTACTGTTTGCAAAGCGCTAGTCCACGATCGCGAGACGCTACGTCCTTTTATGTACGGTGCAGCAGAGTGCAAGGTATTGGAATTCAGAAATTACTGAGGCGTATAATATGTGTATATGGTACTCATAAACCAATGGTCTATAATCTATATACACAAATTATATACCTATCCGTAATTATAATTTGATTAAATATATAGAATATTATAATATTGTATGTTCTTAATTAATAATTATACAGGTATTAATGTATTATCCGGTATAAATTATAAGTAAAAATTTATTTCGGACTTTTTGTCCAACCGTCAGAAAATATTTCCGGGACTTCTTGACCGATTGCCTGCATATGTTATAATCATATTGCAGTATAACAGTCTAATTTCTAAAAATTAGAAAAATACTTAAGATTAAGGTACTTATACAGGTATTATATACCATATTTCGACTTGTATATACCTATACCTATATAGTATATGTACATAATAATACCAATGGCTGTTAGTTTCAGAGTTTACAAATTTACAAATGTATTAATATGATAATGTATTGTGTATGATCTATAATTACTGTAATCATTTCATATAATATACGCAATCATACGCACAGTGGCGTCATATATTTATTATTATTATTATTATTATTATATTTATTTAGTGACTAATTTTGGACGGTGTCTAAAAAAAAAAAATTAATTATAATTATTAATTTGTACGAATAAAATCAGCTATCGGATATACATAATATTATATAACAACGATATGTATTATGTACAACGATGGAATGCTTGCTATAAAATAATATGTTATAGAAAACAATGTTCCACAAAAAAAAAAATCGATTTATTATAAAAATATTTACTTATATAGGTCCTATTTTCTTTTAGATGGGTGGGTGGTTAATTTTAATGTTTGCTCTTACAGTGAAAATGTTCGTAACGCCACTGATCATACAGTAATATTACAGTATTATATAAATTATACAAATACAACTCTGCAGGATATAGACGTGCAGACGGCAGTAAGAAACACAATAATGAATAAATAAGTATTTTTGTATTTAAGTGTACTGCGGAGATATTGATTTTAATAAAATACTGTATTATATTTAATTATTAATTACGAAAAAAATGATTGCCTAAAATCTAAATGACCTTTTTTTTTTTGAGTTTTTCAACAATTTTTATGTATATAACATAAAATATAATTTTTTTCACTGTATATTAATTATTATGCATATGGTTTTAAGATTTTCAGCAGCACTCTGTCAGAAAATTTTAAATCCCCTACGTATTATATATAGGGTAGTCCAAAGAAAAACTGACAGAAACAAAACTTCATCAAATGTTAAATGTATACCACCACCGAATACAGTGGCGTATTTGAGGGGGGCGATAGGGGCAATCGCCCCCCCCCCTCGAGAGATTTTTAAAAATTATATTATTTTATATTATATTGTTCTGTGTTATAAGTTACAAGTATTTTTTATGAAAATGTTGGTAACACTATAGTTATCAAAAATTATCTGAATAAATAAAATGATAATAAATAAAATGTGTTTTGTTCAATAATTATATTCCTACATATAATTTTTTTTATTGGTGGGAAAGGGGGGAGTTCTTTTACCACCGCTCCCCCTGAGGTGAAGTTTCAAATACGCCACTGACTGAATAAGACCAAATGATATACATTTAAAAATATCAATTAAACAAAATTGCTCTTTTGACATTATAAGTGTTTATATAGGATGTGAAGGAGTTGATCGTATACCGTCATCATATGAGGACAACTCATCGATTTTTTCTGTTCTGATAAGTGTGGGCCACGCTCCCTATATGGCCGCAGCACGAAAATTTTCCCTTTTATTATATGTATACCTATATAATAACGATATTATCGATTTCTCGAGTTTTTAAAATTTATGTAACGTTTGAATTTTTTATTTAATTTTTTATTTTTTTGCTTTTTTTTGTTGTCGAATTTATATTAATTATACGAATACGGAATAAGCGCGACGTCCCAACATTTAAATTGTCCTCTATAGTCAACATTTTTCTCTCGTTTGTTCTACATACGTTCTTATTTGCAGTTTTCTCCTAAAACTTTTTAGAATAAATACCTTACAGAATGGTATAAATAGTATCCATCTAGTAAAACTAAAATTAGAAGCAGACTACAAAAGGCAGACAGACTTTGCATTATATAATATATGTAAATTATGCAAAACGTACCTATATATACTCTTATAATAAAAATTAAAAATATGTATTCACACATCCCTGCTGCGCGATATTATATTATAATACCGCATATAAATACTATATATAGTATTAATAATACGTATAATAATAATAATATGATTCGAGCACCATTTATTATTATTATGAAAATTTTCCGGTTAAAATGTTCATTTTTTGTAATATAATATATTTAGTTTTAGTTTTTAACAACAATAATGATAATATTATACCGCACGAGTATCGGAGTACATAATCGATAATTATTATAATATGATTTAAATTATTATTCTTAAAAGTATATATAGATTAAAATTAAATAAATGTATACCAGTTGTACTTATATCTATACTTAAAAGCATAATTAAATTAAATTTATTTACTGATAGGAGACGCGTATATATTACATGGTTCGATCGACGCTCGACCATATGCATTCGCAATATATAAGTAATATATTATAACGCGCAGTACTCAAGGAAACACGTTTTCGTCGATAAAATATTATTATAATTTAATCGTTAAAAATTTTTTTTTAAACGGGAATTTTCACTTTTTTTTATTTTAATTTAACAATTTTAACTATTCAATCTTAACGAAACAAAAAACCGCGAGCGTTAGTGACTATCTATAATAGTAATAAAACATAGGCCAATTAATTATGTATGTATAAATTATAAATAAATATGTAGAGTTACGCGTTTATATAGGTTTATAGTGAATTTTTGTCGGAAAATTTAAAATTATAAAAAAAGTATGAACGTGCAACTTTATATATGATGTAAAAAAATCCACTCAAATAATTTGAATGTCTACAACCAAATATTAAGATGATACCTATATACATGGATTATATGATATGATATTTCTATAAACCATATAAATAAATTGCCTCCTTTTCAGTTTACACCTCCTTTTCAGTTTACAATTAATAATAATTTATTATATTATATCACTTTAAATTGTATATTATTGCAGTGCGTATTATAACAATATAACGCATATTAATGTTATAACTATTACTTATTAGTAAATTAATATTAAAATTTAAAAAACTTAGAAATACAAAGTATACCCATATAATATTACTATAAATAAATACATATATATTATATATATATATATATATTTATTATTTATATAATATTTTTAGTATACTCACTTCTTTGATAGTAGACACAATATAGATACAGTAAGACCGCATGTTCTGCGGTGTTTATTTTAAATACGTTGAAGCCTGTGAAATAATAATAATAATAATAATATTTTATTATAATGTACATAATATGTGTAATCGTATACGTTTATATGCTGTTAACTTATACATCTGATCTCAAGATAAAAAAATAGTTTAACCCGATTAAAAAAAAAGAAAATCGGAATACATTGTATGCCCAGCAGGCTGCGATAAAACAATTATAATATATGAATTTATATATTATATTAGCTATTTAATTAAAAAGTATATAAGGGAAAATTTACATTATAAATTCTCTCTTATTCGATAAGAGTCCATACATGCGAATATAATATTATTAACATAACGAATTATTGTGAATACCTACAGGGCCGGAACTAGGAGATTTGTCAGGAGGGGGGGGCAAATTCTTGTGTCGTGTCTTATAATGAAGAAACTTGGTATACAGTGTCAGTGTAATAAAGTTGATGAATTGTACAACAAAATCAAATAAAATTAAACGATATTAATAGTGATATTATTATTTTGAAAAAAATTTAAATAACTTATTATTATTTTTTAATAAACTTTTCAAATTTTGCCGCCCTCTGAAATCTGCCACCCGGGACACGTGCTTCCCCTGCCCCGCCCTAGTTCCGGGTCTGAATACCTATACCAAATACCAATATAATGTTGGTCCCATTATTCCAATGTAGAATATATTATAATTATTCATATATTTTTCAGGTATTACGTTTTTAAAGAATTTTTTTTTATTTATTCGGGTGTGCTAAAGTTTAAATTTAAAATAAAATTTTTACGTAATATCCAGAGAGATCTTTTTTTTACGTCGCATTACGTATTAAATTTCTCTGTTTTATTACCTATTTATTAATTTACGGTCTTAGCTCCGCTAGGAATTCAAAACAAATATTTAAAAATTCTTTATACATATATATATATATATATATATATATATATATATATATATATTATATTAGAATATTAATTTATATACTTATCTAATTTCTCCGTGTTAATATATTTAGTAAAACGTGTTGTTTTCATCTTCATATATATTGTTATTATATTATAATATAGTATATGTCATCCGTATAATTCAATCTATTATTTATTATATGTTTACACTTATTTAATTTATATAGCTTTATAATTATTAATTTTACACAGTATATATATATATATATATATATATGGCTCAAACACACGCTTCCTATATAAACGACTAATGGGTATAATACGCATTTTATTGTATATCCAATATCGCGTACCTATGGATTTCTGTTGTTGACTGGAAAACCGTACAGAAATATAATTAATATACGCGACAATACATATAAATAATCGATCAATACGTTTATATATATATATATATATATATATATATATATATATATATATATATTAGTGTGGTTGATTAAATCATTTTTTGTCTTTTAATATTGCTATTACTTATTAGTGACCGTATATTGTGCTATGTTACTGTATATATATATATATATATATATATATATATATATAATGCTATATAGTGTGCCTGCGCGCGAACTATATACCTATAAAATCGATTATTATTATAATAGGAAATATATACAGATTCCTATTGATAAATGATAACTATATAATATTAGTTATTACTATTCTATTATTATAGATTACCTACGTAAATTTGTTTAATTATTAAATACATATTTACCTGCAATGACACATTCAAAAGCAATACGTTAAAAATTACAATATATATTCGTATAAATATTTATCGATTAAAGTATATACTCGTACCTGTATATTATTAAACTGAACCGTCATCGTTTACTTATTAAATGTTACAGATGATATATATATATATATATATATAGCTGCCCGGACAGACTTCGTTCTGTCAAAAGTTAATAGTAAAAATTAAATAAATATAACGTATTTCCAAGTGATCACGTTATTTATATCTCAACAATAACAACAATGACGATTACTTACAAAAATAAGTTTTCTATTTTGTAGAACGCAATACTTTATAAAGTTGATGTTATTCATTCTAATGCTTTATGGTATACAATATTTTTTGTTTGGTTACTTGGCGCGTAAACAAATAAAGCTGACCGTTTCCCAACGCGGGAGCAGGCAACATACAACTGTCCATAAGAGAAGCATGGGTTTTCAAGATTAACTCCGCAAATACTTAAAGACTGACCCTGTAATTTATTTATGGTCATTGCAAAAGCAAGCCGCACTGGAAATTGCAGTCGTCTAAATTCAATTGGTACATGAGTTGGTATCATTGGGATGCGGGGTATCAACACTTCTTCTCCCTTATATTTTCCTTTTAGAATCGTTGCTTCGATTACATTGTTAAGTAAATTTTTCACTAATAGCCGTGTGCCGTTACAAAGACGCGGTGGGTTAATATTTCGTAACATTATGACTACCGATCCTACTTTCAATTGAAGATTATGGGGTGGCGATCCTGGCAATCCAATGAGTTTAAAAATTCTGGTGGATAGTTGACGACATCATCTTGATTAGTTACGCAATCAACTGATTTGTATGTCTTTAATTCACCGGCAATTTCATTTTGAATTTTGAAGTTTATTTCATTTACAACCGTGTTTTTGGCAGCTAATATAGCACATTCGTTAAACCAAAAATGATCTTTGTAATTTTGAGCGACGTTTGGGAACACCTTTTGTATGAGCTCGGTTGTTGTTTCAGTAAACTGACAAAAATCGACAGGAAATGTAATGCAGCCAGTCGAATCATCAACAGGGATTTTGCCATTACCAAGGTCAAGAAAATATTTCTCCGTATCGATCATTTTGCAATTCTACACGCATATTCTTGCTTAAATTTAGTATCTTGACGTATTTCCACAAAATGGAGGACTTTTAACATGCATTGAGTTCATCCGCTGGCGTTGGCCGTGGAATCACAGATAATGTTTGACGGAAATCTGCTAATAAAATCATCGCTCCACCAAATCGGTTTTGATTGTTTCGCAGATCTTTCATAGTTCTGTCTAATGCCTCTAAGACTTTTTATGTGCCATCGTGCATTCGTCCCACACTATCAACTAACATTGCTGCAAAACCTTTGCCATTGCTGAGTTCTTCGAAATGTTGCAGGTCGGAATTTCATTGCTTTGAATATTCAATGGTCATTTTAGCGCTGAATGGGCTGTTCGACCGCCTTCCAATAATGTGGCTGCAAATTGAAATACCAGATGAAGCAAGTGCGAGTGCAATTTCATTTTGTGAGCGAATCGTTGCTAAAATCAATGAAATCAAAAAAGTCTTTCCTGTACCACCTGGAGCGTCCAAAAAGTAAATTCCTCCAGTTCCATCATTTACAACTTTCATAAGTGAATTAAAGACATATTTTTGTTGTTGGTTCAACAGCGGAACATTTATTCTGATTCCCTTAAAGCATCGAGATCATACAGTTTTTCACGTCGCAACTCTTGATTAAAAGCGTCGTGCATTGGGCGATTAGGCACAGCCATGCCTAATTGAGATAATATTTTGTTCGACATCATCAAGCACATGTCTTCAATTATTATCAATGCCTCGTTGTAAATTTCTTCTGTGTATTGTAAATGTATATTCCCTATTCTAGTGCGCATTTGATGTAAAATATCGTCACATATATCATCTTTGTATTTAATCCATAAATCAATTGGTTTTGACGGGAAGCATGTCGATATAATTATAGAAAACAATTTTCGTATTTGCTGAGGTTTTGAAGAAATTACAGCATCATTTAAGGTTTGATCCCAATGGGAATCATTTTCTAACAGTTGCAAACGCTGACAGGCTTCTCTGTAAGACTTACCGGTCAATAAACTGAGGAATACTATGAATCATGATAAATATAATAACAAATTTTGTTAAAATAAAAAAAAAAAATTATTTTTATTGTTTTTAATTATTATAATTTTTATTATATTTTTTGTACATTAAATAATATTATGTTATGTACAAAAGAAAACCCATGCGAGACGGTCCATCCCCCATACCCCCCGTAATTACGCCCCTGTGTGTTGCGTTTGTGCATATATATATATATATATATATATAGTGTTTTGTAAAAGCACTGCAATGTTCTATGTATAGGAATAAAATAGTAAGTCGTAACTCGTCTTTTGTGCGTACCTACGCTGCAGCGTATCATGCAAAAACTATTGGAAAAAATGTCGAGACGCGCTATTTATTTTTCACTTGAAGCAGAGTACCTACTTATAATTTACGTTGCAGATCGTTTTACAGGGGCACATATATTTTGAAAAATATCCGTGCAATAGGGCGACTGCAGTGACAAACTCTTAAAAATATATTTCACAAGATAGAAAACGAGCATATTATTGATTTTTCGATTACCGTATTATACTGGTTACAATGAGGCCAACAATTATTGTACCCATTTTAATTCAAATGTTAACAATTTCAACACGTGTATAAAACATAGAAATATCAAGAAAATTAAGTGACGGGTAACGCAATGACGAGGAGAGAATTGCTGTATACTATATTGCAATGGACAATTTCCTGCAGTTCCAAAATATATAATATATAGACTATATAGGCCATAAAGATTTTCCGAAAGATTCACAAGCCATCGAGTATAAATAGCCGTTTAAGATTCTTCCGTTGTCGGTTACCTGCAGGCGCCATCATTTATTGCAGATTACCTGATTACCATGGTCACTGACCAATGGTTGTATAAGAATTGTAGACAATAAAGTAAAAATTCCAAAATATGCTAAAAAATGCTCTATAAAAATGTCTTTTTAAAAAGAAAAAAATTTTGAAATTAATAATTAAAAATGATTTACGAAAAAAATTCTTTATTTATAAACAGTCGTTTTTTACCGCCTGAATAGAAAAGGAAATATTGGACACATTATATTACCTATATGATTATATATCCTTTGGGCTATAGATGTTATTATATTCTACGGCTACGGATTTGTATAGAGATATTAGAAGTTAGAACAATAACGATTTTATTATCGGGTAACAATTTATGTTAAATACTCGACTAAAAATAGAATAGTTTCATCGAAACTATAAAAGACATAATGCATGTAAACAAAAATATTTAGACCAATTTTCAACCAGACTGACCGAAAAATATAAATAAAAAGACATTTGTATGAAAAAAATCATAAAAACATGCATTCATGTGCCCTAACTCGGAAAATTACGGAAACGTTAATTATCGACTATACCTGCGCAATACGTTCGCAGCAATTACCACACTATTAATATTATTATATAACTATATTAATTTAAATAAAAACAATGCGTGTATGTATAAATAAGTATAAATCTTAAGATTTTTAAAATTATCTTTAGAAGTAGTTAAGTCTATATAATTTACTATTTATATATATATGTGAGTGTGTGTACTGTGTCTGTGTGTGTATGTTCTAAACTCCTAAAGATTCCGCGCCACTATACGCATTATGATATAGCTTAAGATTATGTTATAATACCAGCTATAATATTATGTGCGTTGCTATACCTATAAAGATTGGAATATATATATTTTTTTTTACTATACTATCGAATAAATACTCATTATGTATATAGGTAGGTACCTATTAATTTGGGTTTATCAAATTATGCTATATACGCAGGCGGTATAATCCGCGAAGATAAATTAAAAATAATCAAAAAAAATTTTTTTCAAAAAGCTTTCTACAATTATAATTATAATATATGCATATGAACTGCGGACTGCGAATATAATTTATTATCAATAACACTTCATGTTTTCTGTAACATATCAGGTTTTGAAAAAATTTACCGACTTACCGCAGCTGTACTGGTCGCTAATATGTACAGTCTGACAGTGGCGGTTATAAGAAGGGGCGATAGATGGATCGCACCCCCCCATGGGATTTGATATTTTTTAATTTAGTATATCTCTGACCTAATAGCACCGACTTGTGTCATGTAAGTTGATACAATTGTGTTATTGTTATCAACATCAATGTTCTACATTAACATTTCGTCTCGGTACATTAATAGATTTTTCTTCTTGGTTATTACTCGTCGATGTGGATATTTCATTAGCAGAGGGGGTTGGCTCCATTTTCGCCCCCCTTTAAACATCATGTATAACCGCCACTGCAGCCTGTACATATATTAGCGCCCAATATATGGATTACTGAGCAAACTTACAGGAAATAATAATAATAATAATAATTTCTATAGTATATATAGTTATATAGATAAAAAAATAAACCATAACCATGAATCGTATAAGTACTTAGAATGCTCGCAATGCGCTAACTTATTATTGAGAATTTGTCTATATATTATATATAGTTCAAGAAGATACAGGCAAACAAAATAGTGCAACGCCCGAGAGTTCTTTCAGCGCGTTCTGTTATAGCTGCTGTGTACCGCAAAAATACAGAAAATGTTCAACATTTGAAATGTTTACAATAAAACCGTTTCACGCCGATGAAACGGTCCCTGCAGATGAAGGCCATACATTTGTACTTGAGACTAGGCACGTAACCAGGGGGAGGGATCAATGAAAAATAGCTTTTCCAATATGTATTGAATTACGTTTTAGAACTAATATACAGGCTGGAAAAAAATCTCAATTTAGGTATACCTATATAATATGAAATATTGAAGTAAAATATAAACGCAGTACGCGCACTGTTTTATAATTTTAAAGTAAAATGCAGTAGCTAGTAGGTATACTTATTGAGATTCCCGAAAAGTTTTCCCTACATCTGTATATAGTATTTAGTGTTTACCTATCTAATAATATCGTAGTTACATTATCAACTGATAAATTGAGTTTTGGTCAAGTCGACAAGGTATATTAAAAAATTCACATTACACGCGCAGTTCTCCTCATCGATTAATTTTATACATTCGGAAATATACTATGTACTTCGACAATTTTATACAATTATATTTATATATTCATAAAAAAGTAAAACATTAAACATGAGATATTTTTTTCGGTCACTTCGATAGCATTAATTATTATTTTTTTGTCTGTTAAGACATTCAAATTGATGAACAACGAGATTATACACGAGCCGCAATAAGTCGACTTGAAAATCACTGATAACCTCCCAATTATTATACTGCTGCAGTATAACGGCATTCTTTTCTCTTTAAATTTAGTAATAAGCGGTCTGTATAGATTGATTTAATATAAGTTATTTTCTCAGTCAATTTTCGAGTTAATTTGTGTTTTTAAATTTAAAATGGTTTTAATACTACTATACTTATATATTGTCTCACAAAAAAAAAAAAAAATCAATTTTTCAATCTTTACGGGTTTTCAGAATTTAAATGTTCCCGTATCTAATTTCAATATTTTTATGTACAGTATAATGTCGAATAACTGAACAGACGGCAGTTTATTACTATTATAAGTATTTACGGATAATATACCGCAAGACAATAGTGGACAAGCACAGCTGGATAATTTTCTGAAAAATTTCCGTGTCAAAATATATTAAGTTAAAAATATAGGATGTCTGCAATTTTAAAAACTAAACAATCATTAACATCGAAAATAGTAAAAAAAAAAACGTTTGGATTAAATTATAATATTCGTAAACACTAAAATCGACTAGTGAAATCGATGTCGTTAGTTAAATAGATCATTCTATATTATATTATAATTTATAGGTACCCATTATACGCACATATATAATATATATTTTATAGAATTTTATTAAAACCACAATTCTTAGGCACTACGCACTCATTCATAGAGAAATTGCTGGGTCGAATAAAGCTTGTGCAATAGTATAATACACATTATCACTTATATATTTTTGAAATTTCAAATTTTTGATTCTTCACACACCATTTCTTTTTTAAATTACTATAAGAAAGTAATTTGGGTATACATAAAGCTGTATACACACACGTGCGCGCAACATTATAGCAGATAAACGATCTCAATGGTGTTTTTTTAGCGAATATATTATATACGGAGCGCTGTATAGCGTCCATATAATAATTCGAAGAGTACTCCAAAACAGTAATATTATTTTTAAGTATACCTACAAAAAAAAAAAAAAAAAACGTTTCGAGCTAAATTTTCTAAATATTTAAACCAATATACATACGCGTAGCTATAATATTTCATTCACCTCATAATTATAGCTGTAATTCTTTCGTATAAATTATCAGTTCACTGCATAACATATCGCACTCCGTATATATATATTACTTATACACGTGCACGCGCGGTTTACTAAATATTATCAAATATTATAATAAGTACATATAATAACTATACACCTGTATAACACAAGGTAAAACTATAAATTGAAATTCGCAATCGAATGTATCACAAAACACTAAAAAATACGTATTATATAACGCATTTAAAATACCGTGTAAATATAATATATTTATTTGACGTGCATTACCTATTTTCTATATACGCTTAAAATTTAGAAAACTATACAAAAAATTGCAGTCCATGTCCAAAACCATATATATATATATATATGTATCAACGATTTTATCGGATTTTTTTTTAATTTACAATTTTCGGATTATTTTTAATTATATATACGTTTAAGAAAACTATATATGAGTAATGAGTATATATAGCGAAAAAATCGAAAAAACGTGTCGAATAAAATTACCCAATACTATACAGATAAAATTTGCTGTGTACGCACGCCGTAGTCAAGATAATTCAGTGGCGTGTTGAAGGGGTAATTTATAGGAGTAATTGCTCCTTCAAAATTGGTGGTGGTTGGGTGGGTGGGTATTAGATAATAGGTACCGGGTAATGGATTTAGTAGGTACTATATAATATCGTAATACTATATACACTCAGTCACTTAAGTGTCAAGACAATCATAATATACTAATTTGTAGTTTGTAGCTATTAAACTTTATTTAATCGTGGCTACTACATCATTATACGCTAGATGTCAGAATTCAAAATGCGATCGAAGGATCTCGCCAGAGATCCTCGTTCTGCAGTGCTAAATGACGGCCGGTTTGAGTGCAGCGCGAGGGCCGTGCGAGGTTACTGTGCAGCGATTTCGGAGTTTTCTCTCTCGTTCTCGTGTTATTCTTATGGCCACCGGTCGAGTTACACGGTTTTGGTGAAAAAGTTTTTTATCATCAATATTGTGAAAAGCGTGTTGATATTGTGTTATTTTTTGAAGGTGATAATTGGAATGAGGTAGGTTAACCCCCCTCTAAAAATCTGACACGACGCAAATGCAGGTGGTGAGTGATACCTGAAAGGGTGGGTGATACCATTTATTAATCTTTGCTCATCACCAGAAATAAGTTCAACGCGCCACTGAGATCATTTGCCGCACAGCAGAGCAATCCTTCGGAGTGTTTCTACATGCACGAAAACCTGTTGTTCACAGACAAAATAATAATAAAAACGTCGTTGTAAAACCGATACGTATATTCATCAAAATTCGTTTCCAACAATTATGATTCAAAATATTTGTCTAATATTATATTACCTAGAGAAAAAAAAATCGGTAACAATTTCATAGCATAGTTATAATTTTTCATATATATATATATATACACTATTATTATATATACAGACATTTCTTCATATATTGTTACTGTTTTTTTTTTCAATTTATAATAATTAGTATTATATTTTCTTATAAGTTTTTAAGCGATAATTACAGTAAAAAAAAAAAAAAAAAAAACTTAAAAAACAGTTCTACCTGCAGCAGAGGCTGTAATACCTATATACCTACACACAATTCCTAGAAAAAACGTACTTGTATGTATAATAACACTTTCCAATTTCTGCTATTACAAAATATAGTATTATGTATATTGTATGTACGTCACCAATATAGGTACGTTTATATATATACCGGTGTAAGTACACAGTAATAGTTTTATTCGTAACGCGAACGCGTATTTTATCATGTAGATGGTTCCCGCGAGGTCGAGGTGAACGGTTTAGAAAGTGTACTTGGCCTACAAAACGAATATAAATCCAAATATTTTTTGCTTGAATCATCGCGTTTTATAATGGCGTGTATATGTAATATACGAATTGGTAAATTAGTTTCTTAAATTTTATAGATTCTGAGCGGAGCGAGGAATGTATGTTTTACAATGATGTCTGTACCATAGGCGCAATTAGGGGGGGCTTGAGAGGGCTTAGCCCCCCATTCATCAGTAGCACCCTCAGTTTTTTTAATTAACTTGGATCATTTAATTATTAAAGGTTAAACGTGTTGTATTATTGTTATGTATTAAATATTTACATATAATAAACCATTATACGCAGGTAAAAGAAATATACATATTATACCTACACATTTAATGCAAATATCTAATCGAATTTTTTTAAATATGTCCATTCTGCAACTGCGATCGACTATTTTTAATCTAATTATTCGTGATTGGCTTTAGCCTTCAGAACAACATCCATATTATTGAAAACTGTATAAAATTCGGAATTTTGTATCTATTTTTAGTTTTTATAATCGTATTTCCGTTCGTATTTATCAACAGATGGTATGAAATGAATTTAAACAGGTAAATTCATAGAACGGTCCATAGAGTTTAATAATTACACTTTATTGGTATACATATAGCCTATAAATAAAAATAATCATACACGGAATATGGACCCTCGTGGACGGTAAAAACCTTTTTTTAAAAAAATGCAGCCCCCCGGTTTTTTTTTATCCTAGTTGCGCCTATGGTCTGTACCCAAAAATTCTACAGCGTGTAACGCTATTATCCACTATCCAGTATAGCAAATTGCATCTATAGTTGCGGTACTTTATAGAGAGGTCGTTTTTCGATTTTCTCGATACTTTTTTTAAGCGTCGGAAAAAACTATGCGGAAAAATTACGTAAAAACGGTAAAAACGCGATTTCGCGGTCAAAATCGATTATCATATCGTTATATTTCTTCGTAATTTTGAAACTATAATGGTCATAGGAACCTGAAATTTTCACTGAATATAGTAAATACCTGTGTGTAACTGTATTACTTAACGAGACAAATTTTTCAAAAAAATGTCTTTTAATTTTGAGCTATTCATAGCTGCAATAGTAGATTTTAAGATATATTTTAATTCATAAAAGAAGTAATTTTTCGATTTTAAGGCTTAAAAATTTAAAACAGTATATAAGACGTTTGTTACTTCAGCTAATAGGTATATATACTCAAAAAGTCTTGAAAACCGTCAAGTCACAATTTCTTTTTATAACCAATACAAACTTTTCGACAAAGCGTATTTACGCACCGAAGCTCCGCTAGCAGAATCGTTTTACCGAACGCGATGATTTATCATCGCTGTCAAATTTATAATGATAAATCACTAAAATATTTATTAATTCACAACTTCACATGTCACGACACCCGCGGCTCGTCACCCATTTTAGACTTTACAAATGTATTATACTTTTCTTAAACGACGCCATCTGCAGATGTTGTATACAAAACTACAATATCGAGTGGAAATTCGAAAAAAAGTTATTATGTACAAAATTTAAATTAAAAAAAAGAAGCATTTAAATAGTTAAGAGCTATGTATCAGATATCTAAAAAAAAAAAAAAAAAATTACTATTTTTTTTTCCGCGTAAGAAGTATTTTTGAATTTGTTAAATATTATATATATTTGCAGGATTCCTATAGATAAAATTCGAAATAACGACCAAAGCCCAAGTATAGGTAATCTTTTTTTTATAAAACCAAAAAAAGGTAAAATAAACATATACCTACGTTTTCACACGAGGTTGTATTTCGTTTCCATAGAAACCAGTAACCACATTATACTAACTTAAATATACATATTGCAATATACAATAATAATGTTGTATGAATTTACGTAAATTTGTTTGTCGATAAGAACTGCCTGTACTTGCGACCATCTTCATCGAAATGTCAGACTCTAGCAGAGCGCCGGTGGATTTGTTCGTAAAAGTATAACCGTTTAAGTAATCCGAGTGTATCGGTAAAAATGTTAATTTGACACGATTATATTACATTATTACAGATGCACGGCGCACTGATGGCCAAAAATTATCAGACTGCATTGAATTACTGCAATGCGAGTAAAAAAAAAATAATAAAAACCACGACCGTTATATAAATAATAATAATAGGCATTAATTTCATCGGATCTTTGTATTTTTTTTTTTTTTTAGTTTTGGGCTACGAAGAGGAAAACGAGTTCATGAAGAAGTTTCACAGGACGTTGACAACAAAATTGGAAATCAGTGAGTATCCGATTACGATGTTTTAAATTAATTTCAACAATTACACAGTATATACACAGGGAAAATAATTTACAAATATATGCTGGGTATAAAAAAAAATCATCGAACGTTTAAAAAAAAATGCTCGCCTTTTTGTCCATTAAAAGTTTCATTTCTAGTTCTCACATACACATCGTAATAAATTCACTAATCATTAAATCGGACATTTTTCTCATTACGACATCTTTTCCTCTCAGACTGTTTAAAACTCATCGAGTTTTCTATGTTGAGCTTTTCAGTGGGTATAGCAGGTAAATCAGTAAATAAATAACATTACAAAAAAAAAAAAAAAAGAAGCGTTTTATTCCTTTGATGAATAATATTCGTATCACTTTAACAATATTTCGCTATAGACCATAATATCACAATAAATTATAAATAAAAAATAAATATCATATATGAATGCAGTGGAGGACGAGGAAACGGATTATGATGACACCACCAGCAGTGCTTCTAGTACGAGTCTAATGGAAAGTGATGTTGACGCAGGAATATGATTAAAAAAAAAAAAAAAAATTAATGTTCAAATCTATATTTATATATTACACACACATTATTTATTTACAATTCAATGTATACATAATATAATCTGTAAATACTTTTTAATTGTCAACTATTTAAAAACTTAAGAATTAGTTATGCGGCAACAGATTGCTAATTATTTTAGGCTTTTTAAATTAAAACGACCTTACGAATATATATACATATATTCTAAACCAAATCTTCACGTATTCCGTATAAACTCTATAAGGTCATTTTAGCGAACTGTTCAGAAATGTTTCACTCAAAATATTGTTAAAAAATTAAAACAAAAAAAAATTACTTCAAGAAAATAATTGTTTCATTATTTTTTCCCCATCTTTAACAAATTTAGGATTATAGGGATTTCTTTTGCACATCCATATTTAATATTTATTTTGGCAACAAACCACCTATTCAAATAAAGTGTAACCTTCAAAATATCCGCACCCTGTACCGTGAAAAAAGAAAACAGAAATTATACGATTTACAATAATATATTAAAACATAATACATGTACGTACGCATACACACAAACACACACGTATAAATATATTTGTATTACATACACGAATGTAATTATATATTAAAATAAAGTTTGCGTTATTTGAAAAATAAAAAAATTAAATCTTCCTCAACAATGTTTACAAAATAAACGTAAATACACTTTACAATTTATCCACTTCATCTATGTACAACAATATTTACGTAATAGTTCCAATTTAAAAAAAAAATCATGTGCCGATTTAATTTTTTTTCAATGTAATCAAAACTATTGTTTATGAAAGCAGAACAGTCTTGGCGTTTGCTTGTAGTTGTACTAAAACTTGTAAAACATTTTGAAAGAAACAAGAAAAAAAAAATAATAATAATAATAATAAAAAAATAACTATAATCATAAAAAATAATAATAAAGGAGAGATTAATTATTAATAAAGGAACTATTTTATACAATTAGTACCTAGAGACATAAATTATTAAATAATTTTACAACTAAAGCCTAATGAAAACAATGTAATGACACAATTACTTTATATACGATCGGGGAAAATTTCAAACATAATATTTTGGGATTAAATAATTTCAATAAAAATTTATGCTAAATCGTTTGGAAAAAACGTAAACAAACATAACGCATTAAATTAAATACAAATTTATATATAATATTCATACATTACATTATATTATGCTAATATATTGGCTATAATAGTATAATATATTCGATTACCTGTGTCATTACTATGTTTTTAAACCTACAGAATTTTTTTTAATAAATCTCAAAAATAAATACACTTATTATATAAGTAATTTTTCTTTAAATGTAACACATAATTTTGTGTTTTTGGTTTTATATAAAATACAGCACATTTACAGAATATAACATGACAACAATAATAGTCAAAGGGGAGATGAATTTATGTGGAATGGGAACAAACTTGCTACGACTTGTAATTGATTGTTAAAATCTAGGTCTATATTTAGTGGTGAATTCAAAATTTAACATTTTCTTATTTTTATAATATGCATTGATATACAATGATTATACAAAAACCTACGTACTTAAAAATCCTAATAGTATATTGTTCGCTGTGCTCATACAGTTCAAGTATAAATAATTCATGATTTTCTGTGAAATTCCATAGGTAACAATAAGGTAAAGGAATGTGAATAACCACATTATTCTTATACACCTTTTATAAATTGACCACTGTAATATCAATGTTAAACTCCAATTTAATTCTAATTTTATTTTGTTATATAATGTATTCAAAAAAATGTTTGCTATGCGTTCAACATATTTTAAATAATATATATATATACATATATATATAAAGCCATGAGTATTATTTTAATTAATAATACTTTTCTTTCTATTGTATATAATATAAAATAAGTAAAAGTGATAATTTGGGGTAGCTAAAGTGAATTTATGCTGTGAAATAACTTCTTTTTCAATTTAACAAGTTGAGATGTAATAAGTACTTTTGTTTATAACGCCATGTAGGGTTTATTGGCTCTACAGTGTAATATGTCTTTAGCGTCACAAAGGGTCTCAGGAACATTCATTTTCTATATTTTTTTATGTGATCATAATTATATATGGCCTGTAGAACAAAGTGCTAAAATGGTTTAATATTACATTGAGGCGTTTAAGAAAAATAAGTAAAGTAAGTGTATTTGTTTCCATTCTTTTTAATAATGTTGAAACAATTATAAATAAACAAGCATATACAAATTAGTACAAGTTGTATTAACAATTGATATGTTGGGTCTGAAGACCCCACATGGCGTCAACCTGTTAATAACTTTTCCAGTAAAAAAAAATGATAAATTTTAATTGTAACAATAATTAAATTTCCCCATAAACTCAAATATTATACTATTAAAAACTTATTTTTTTACTATTATGTACAATATATACTCAGTAAATACCACCTTAAGATTGGCACATTTTGTTTTTTATGATAAGGGTGGATAGCTTGAGGTAGAAGAATAAAATAATTACTAACTATAAGGGTTATTTTAGATAGAGCAATAAATGTACATAAATATGTAGAAATACAATTTTTAGTTAAATATTTCATCAACTATTTTAATGTATGCAATTATGTATAAACATAATTTCATACATACATATAGAATAAAGATAAATTACGATAAAATATTGATAAAAAAAACTAAAATGATAAACTTTAGTTTTGGAATTTAATTGGTTGAAGTGAAGTACAATAAAAAATAAATGATGGCAAAGAATTGATAATTTAGTAAAGAAATAGTAATTATTTGATGAAACTTTTTCAAGAAAATATGAAATGAATATTTTTATTTTTTCTTTCAATTAAATAGAATTATTTAAAATATTTTTTTAGTGTATTTCTATACATTTCATATATTGATACATATGTATATAATAAACAATTTGATAACTTTTTTAGTAGTTAACGAGGTATTAATATGACAGTTCACTCACATAAAAGAAAACAGCAGAAGCTAGGTTACTGATGTTTTATACAATAATAATACAAATAAAAGTTTTTATGGTGTTGATGGCGCTAATGTTGTCATCGCTATTCCATTATATTGACGACATTGCCATGTAATGCGTTCCATTACACACGATGCCGATAACCTAGCTTCAGCATCATGATCCCAACATTCCTCCATTGTATCACACAAAGCAACTAAGCCCTAAAAAATTAATTTTATCATGACATATAATATAAATAAATTGATATAAATGTTTTTTTACCGGATGCGATTTCCATGTATCTTTAAAAGCAGGTCTCAGTTTTTTATGCACTACACACTCTTGCATGTCCTCTAAAGATGGATGTTGTCCAACTTCTTCTTCAAAAGGTAACTTATAGTCAGGTATAGCTCCCTGTTGTGCTGTACATCTAGTTGCCAATTCCCATAGCACTAATCCACACGCGTACATGTCTATTCTTAAAAATGCATCCCTCGAAAAATTTATTGCACCTTCCAATACTTCTGGTGCCATATATCTTCTTGTACCAACCTGGCCAGTAAATAACAATTATTTTTCATTCCTACATCGATTGCTGATCATGAACACTTACCTGTCCATGTGTATCACCACAAGACTTGCCAGGCTGAAATACTAATGCAAGACCAAAATCAGCAATACAAGCAGTTAAATCGTGTTTTAGCAAAACGTTATTGCTCTTAAAATCTCTATGAGCAATAGCTGGCTTATACTGGTCTGAACGTTCTGAAGGAATTTCTTCATGTAAGTGCGTTAAACCTCTAAAATAAAATTATAATTAAAAAAAAAAAAATTAATCCATTATTCAGAATGTTTGGTATTACCTTGACATCGACTGGGCAATATGACAGAGTTGATCCCATGTTAATATATTTGATTTTAAGTAGTCACATAATGACCCATAATCATGGTAAGCAGTAATTAACCAATATTCATTTTTGGCACCTTCAATAACACTTGCGTGTTTTTCAGCACCAATGAATGATAATATATTGTCATGTTGCATATGGGGCAATTGGTATATGTCTTGTTCTACCAACCACGAGTTTTTATCCTTAATAACAATAATCAAATATCAGAAATAAAGCATACAAAAAAAATTATGATATTGGGTTATACCTGAGGAGGAAATATTTTAACAGCCACCGCATCTTTCTTGTGAAGAGCTTTCCACACTGCACCATAACGACCTCGCGCTTTCACCTCGACTAATTGAATAGGTCGATTGCTAAGTATGGGAGAACAATTTCCCAAGTGTGAGCTATCAGATGATGGAACCTTAAAATATTGAAAATAATTTATTACAGTGCAAAATTAATAAATTAAATAATTTATGTATATTACTAGTTTAACTCACCCACTAAACATTTAAATTCCAAAGAAAGTATTAAAAAAAAAAGACAACAACAAAAAACAAACATTCAGTCAGTTAAGTATCGTAAAACTCATTTTTTTTTCATAGGCATACTTTGTACTTTTTATGTATATTGGAATAAACAATGTTGCTAAAAAAATACTTTAAAAATACATCAGCCCTATCTGAAGGACATTTTTAATATCTTAAAATACGTTTGTATTTTGATATTTGTCCCTCGCCCGATAAAAAGTTTTAGATAGTATTACATTATTTAATGTACTTAATATTATATTATATAACAAATTTTAGGTGAAAATAACATTGATGCTTAATTTATAGTAAGAAATTTAATGAATTTTATTATTTGTTGTAATGAAATAAAATAAATTATCAATAAAAAATTATATACGCAGAATACTTTCAAATATTACATGTTTTATAAACTATAGATTACAATTTAAAAAGTTATGTTATATTTACTTACATGTGAAAAATGAGGAAATTTTCTTCTTTTATACACCCAATAAACAAACAGAAACATACTGGCCACAGCTACCAAAGGTATAGTAGAAAATATTACAGTATGTATTAATTCTTCATCATCATGAACTGGTGTTGCAGCTAAATTAGATATTAAATTTTATTCAATGAAATAATATTATATATAAAGAATTGCTGACTATTGCTATCCATTGTTTTTTACTGATACTTATACACACATGGAACATTTTTAACACTTAATTACTTTTTACGAGTATAATTTAATATCTAGATAATTCAATTTTATTTAGTTATCCACTGAATGTCGTGTATGGAAGATTTAAATCAGTTTGGAAATTGAAGAATTAACTTTAAATTTAAATTATTCATAATGAATTTTTTTTTAACGTAAAAAATGCATGCAGAGATTATTGAATTGCTAAATGAAGCAGTGTGTGGAAGGTGAAAGAAATCTTAAGATTAATAATACAGAATAAAATACATTTTTGTCATGTACTATAAGTGGTTTAACTAAATGAATTACAAACTTTTTTTTTTACAATAATAAAAACTCTAATGGTATTCAAACCAAAGTATTCTATAAAAAGTATTTAGTGGCCAAGTATATGAAAAGAATACAAAAACCTGCACATGCTAGACAGTAAATGCATTTACATTTTTACCACTACTAAATATAGTTTTAGGTTCAAATACACCTCCACCTGAATATTTATATTTTTATAGAATTTATTAATTTTGGATATCAAATGTCCCTGGTGTCCTATTTTGTATAAATGGCAAATGACTACTTTATATTTATGACAATATTTTATTTACATGGTTCTATTCGTGGAGTTGTTGGGACCGGTTCCCAAAGGAGTTCAGAATTACATAAGTCTCCCTCACAACAGCAAAATAGTAAGCTATTAGGTTTGATTTCTCCTTTCTTTTCTTTGCATTGTTTCTGACCATGACATTCGACATTGTTTAAAAAACAACCCTATAAGAATGAACATTTTCTTAGCAAATATATGTAAATAAGATATATTTATAAGAAAAAATGATGTTATTACCTTAAGTTTTATAACTAATTCATTTGTTTGTGTGTTATTCAACCAGACAGCGTAACAGTATGAAGGCTTATCGTTTTCAGTAGGAATACACTCTTGAGTACCGTTTCCACAACCGTATTTACCTTTAGACACATCACACGAAGTCTGGTTGTAGTACTCGCATTTAGTAATGGTTGCTGGAGTATGCACTCGACTTGCACAGTTACATATAGTAACTAAAACTAGTACACTACATATCCACACCCATAATTTTTGTTCCATTTTTACTTTTTTAGTACTAGGTTTACTATTTTATTTCAGTTGGAGATTTCAATATTCATACTCTGAAAATAAAATCATAGGTTTAATTTGTAGTTGTACTTAAAAAAAAAAAACAATTTATGAAGAATGGCATATAAAAAAAAAAATTATTTTGTGTGGTGAATTACAGAAATTAACATAATCGGGTGTTAAGTCGTGCCAAATATTATTTGTTCTCAAATGGGTAACCTTTGTAGTAAGTATGTAGTAATATGTCGGGCTATCCTTCCCACAATACAAGCAGCTCCTAGTCTAGTGGAGCAGTTATATGATAATAATAAAATTTATATTGTACATTTATTATAACATCAGTTGTACTCAAACTGCTTTTTACAAACTGATTGCAGATGTATGATATAATTTAATAACTAAAATAAGTTTAGTGGGGTTAAACAAGAAATGCACGGATTCTTTATTTGGGCGTAACAAAAAAAATAAAAAATTTTTATTACTGAATTCCAGATTATCATGTTAAAATTGTGGACCACATATCGTGTTACAAAAACTTGGTGTATTTTAATAATATTTTTTTTTCATAATGGTCGGTAAACTCATGGGGAGGCAATTGTCCCATCCCATCCCACCCAAATGACGCGCATGGCGTAATTATCAAAAAAATCCGATATATATATATTTTTTTTTCATTATAATACATAAAAAGTAATTTTAAAATAATTTGGAATTTTTACTATTTTTTCACAAATATAATGGTTAAATTTTTATAAGTGCATATCCATTTGCATATTTTTACAATACAGCATATTTCAATTTTTTTTAAGCACATATTTTTATGTTTTCTCTAGGCATACAATTCTGAGCCCTGCTCATTATTAATGAAATCACAGCTGAATATCAACGTTTTAGATTCACATTAAATTTATTGAAAACTAATTTGTACGTTTAAATGCGTTTTTAATGAGAGGCGCCATCAAAATACATCGTAGTAAAGGCATTCCATACATTCGCAACCACAAATAGGTTAAAATCACTCATTTACCCATTGTATTTAATACCTGTTATATAATATATATATCTAATAATCTAATTACATAATATACTTTATACTTATTATCTTTGGTATTCATTATTCATACATATTTTATGTACAACTCACCGATATAATATTATTTAAAAAATATACCCGTTCTTAAAATTCGTCGAATGAAAAATAATATAAATTTTACGTTAGTTTCATCAAATGATGCGCGTGGATAATAATTTTAACAGATTATAAGTAAAAGGAATAATGGATCCATTTTAATACGGAATTAGATTTGGTGTACGATAAGACTTTGTTTACATACTTAATATGAATTAACTGTGGGCAGACCTAAAGAATCGATAAAACTTTGTGTAAACATACACTGAACGACAACACTGGAATACCGGTTTTGAAAACGTAAATCACACACGTCATTCAAATAATTGAACAGTAAGCAACGCAGAGAAGACAGTTACGACACTGTTATTGTCCACTGTTTGTACGGCACGACACTGTGTAGTAACACAACGACGAATTTTAGCTGAAAAAAAAACCCGTCGTTTTTTTTCGAACGGATCATCAGTAGAGGCATACGAGAAAGGGTGCGAAATCATTTATTTGTTCCGGAGTGGTGAACAGAAGTGATTTGACGGTACGGGATGCGTACGTTACAGCCGAGACGTCGACTTAAAAACGGTGTTGGCCACCGAATTTCACGTCAAGACTCGGCGGGCGACGAAGACCGAGGTTAATCGTTTTTTTTTTTAACCAACGACTCTAGCGCGAATTACTTATTCGTTTCAGATCAAACCACAATAACGTAAGTGTACTTACTGCAGTAAACGCTGACTGTAACCATCGCGTAACAATCGGTGCACGACCAACGTCATAACGCATTGTTTGTTCTTCCGTGAGTCGAACTCGTGTGAAAACGCCGAGGAAAATAGCGCGAACGGAACGGCGGAATATCGACGTTCTTCCAACAGACGAAAACGTATTTGCAATGTTTTTTTTTTTTTCTTATTCTTTTCACAACAAAAACAATATGGACGACCCCCGTACCACAGAATACAAATACAAATAATAATAATAATAATAAATACGAGAAAGAAAGAGTGAGAGAGATGGAGTGAGAAAGAGTGAGTGAGTGAGAGGGTGAAAAGTGCAAAAACACGGATATTACCACGCGAACGCAGTGTGACCACACGTACGGTATTCGCATAATCGGGGTCGGTTCGATTATTGTTTTATCCGCATTCCGCGTATTCCCCCCCGAATTGGTATTGAGAGTTTCAAAATCGTTTTGAAAACTATACTAGCATTTTAAAATTTCGTACCCAATCATGAACACAGCTAGTACTATAATATGCTAATATATGGTAATTTATATGAAACGCTCGAGAAAACAAAGATTTTTTTTTTAAGCAAGAAAATGCAATCTTACTATAATCACCCCATTTTAAGCTGCCCAAAAAATGCTGGCGTTTCGCGGATTGTAAAATGATAGCCGTAATCTAAATTCCATAAAGTATATAATAATCACAGATATACCACAGATTAGATGAATAATAATAATAATAATTAATATCAGAGTATATATCTGTGATAATAATATATGGATGTGATATTTTTTTACTAAATAAAAACAACAAACGTGATTATACATGGATCGATGTACCGGCGTTTATTAAGTTTTTGAGTGTAGGTACTCTTTCGTTATATTGATTATTTAATTTAAAAAAATAATTTATTTCGTACCTTGTTTGCTAATCGATTCGAATTATGATTTTGAAATGATTTAAAAGTAAGAAGTACGTACCACCTGAAATTATCCTATGCAGAACCACTATACGCAATCTGAACGTAATGTGGGTACAGGTGTACGTTATTGTATGTTTGTATACATATATTTATAATTCATAATATAAATGATTATCGTTTAAAACTTTGACAACCAGTAATTATTATTGTAGATAGCAGTGTGTCTGAAGACGGTTTAAATTTTAAATTTGGATCGACCATAAAACTAATCAAAGTCACAAATGTTTAATGAAGCTATCGTCTTTTTAAAACGTTAAAATACTTGAGTTTTCAAAAAAATCTGTGGGGAGGGGGGAAGTCAACGAAATTTGTTCTTTATACAGTTATAACGGTATAGTGGATTACATAGATACACAAAACAAAATTATTTACACCATAACATTTTTTGTTTTATTTGACAGTGTTGTGTGTTGTTTTAATAAATATGTAATTTATTTAATTGTTTTTCTTTTTAGTTTGTGGTGTAATCATGAACATCAGCAATCGTATTGTAGTTACTCCATTGGGAGCTGGTCAGGATGTCGGTCGTAGCTGCATCTTAATAACACTTGGTAATCGTAATATTATGCTTGATTGTGGAATGCACATGGGTTATCAAGATGAACGAAAATTCCCTGATTTTTCATACATTACGTCTGATGGAAATATTACAGATATAATAGACTGTGTAATTATTTCACATTTTCATTTGGACCATTGTGGTGCACTGTCTTATTTAACAGAACATCTTGGTTATCACGGACCTATTTATATGACACATCCCACAAAAGCGATCGCTCCAATTCTGTTAGAAGATATGCGCAAACATTTAGTTGAATATGAAGAAGAAGCAAAATATTTCACATCAAGTGCGATTCGAGATTGTATGAAGAAAGTAACTGCAGTAAATTTACACGAAGTCGTGATTGTTAAAGAAGACATAGAATTAAAAGCGTATTATGCTGGACATGTTTTGGGTGCTGCCATGTTTTATATTAAAGTTGGAAATGACTCTGTGGTGTACACAGGTGATTTTTCTATGACTCCTGATCGTCACTTAGGGGCTGCTTGGATTGACAAATGTCGACCGACATTGCTTATAACAGAATCAACATATGCTACAACAATAAGAGATTCAAAACGATGCAGGGAACGAGACTTTTTAAAAAATGTGCATGAATGTATAGATCGAGGGGGAAAAGTATTAATACCAATTTTTGCGTTGGGTAGAGCTCAAGAGTTGTGTATCCTTATTGACACTTATTGGGATCGTATGGGTCTTAAAGTTCCTGTTTATTTTGCTGCAGGATTAACTGAAAAAGCAAATAGTTATTACAAAATGTTTATTACTTGGACAAACCAGAAAGTTAGACAAACCTTTGTACAACGCAACATGTTTGATTTCAAGCACATTAAACCGTTTGATAAAACATACATGCATAATCCAGGTCCTATGGTTGTATTTGCGACTCCAGGCATGTTGCATGCTGGATTATCACTGAATATATTTAAAAAATGGGCTCCAGACGAAAAAAATATGTTGATTGTACCTGGTTACTGTGTGTCGGGAACTGTTGGTAACAAAGTCTTGAGTGGTGCCAAAAAGATCGAAGCTGAACCAAATAAATTCATAGATGTTAAAATGTCAGTTGAATATTTATCTTTTTCAGCTCATGCTGATGGTAAAGGTATCATACAACTAATAAAAAATTGTGAGCCACAGAATGTGTTATTGGTACACGGAGAAGAGGAAAAAATGAAATTTCTCAGAGCTAAAATAATGCAAGAATTCAACATAAACTGTTACATGCCTGCTAATGGAGAAACTGTGGAAATTGAAACTGCGAATATACACACATTCAATATGAGTACAAAACTGGTTAAAGAAATATTAGATGATCAATCAAATAATTTAGGAAATGGGAAACGTTTGATACACGGAGCATTTCTTTTAAAAAGTGGATCTTCTAATTTAAATGCCATGAGTGTAAAAGACACATTTAAAGAATTGGATCTTCAGAGGCACACATTAAGGTATATTATTTATTTATTCATTATTATTTATTACTGACTTAATCACGTTTAAAAGAAAGATCAGAACTGAGTAGTTGGAAACTGTTTAATCTATAATAAATAATTCAAATATCGATGTAATAGAAAATTATTGAAAATATTGGTTATAATGGAGTTTAATTAATGCAATATATTTATAATATTTTTAGATTTACATGTACGGTTGAAATTAAAGAATCATCGACACTTCAAAAAACTAAAGCAAAATTATATAGTTTACTGGAAAATAATTTGCCAATTTTTAAAAACAAACTTACTATGTCCGATGGATCAATATCATTGGCATCAATTTTAGTAACTGTGGAAGATGGTGTGGATAACAGTAAAAAGAAAATTGCAATATCATGGGCCAATGAAGATGAACCGTTGGGTAATCATGTACTTGAAATGTTACAAAATATGAGTAAGTCTGATTAATATAAATATTTTTTATATATTTTTTAATATAATAAAACTAATTGAAAATAATTTGTTGTTTACGTGTTTTATTTTAAAATAATTTTGTAAATATAAAATGAATAGTAAATATGATGTTAATATATCACAGTTTAATACATTTTCTTGTTTTTTGATTCTACAAATATATTCGGAAAATCGATTATCTTAAAAATCTTCCTTACTAACAATACTAATATCTTCATGTAATATCTCATTCTCTTTAAATATGTCTGTAATATTATGTTCCATCATTTTGTCTATTATTGGTGGAACTCGTTGTTCAATTTTTTCTTGCATGTCAACTTTATCCAAGAAGTCCTGTATTCGTTTCTTAATGGGAATTTCTATAGCATCCACAATTTTATTTCTCAAAATATTTGGTACAATATTGACAAGTGCTTCAGCTAAATAATCAATTGTACCAGCTCCATCCATACGTAATTGAATATTTCCCACTGACAATCCAAATTCATTTAAATATGGTGCTAATCTCGTATCCATTGGCTGAGTTAAATTGGCTTCAAGCTGTATATAATCAATTGAAAAACTTAAAACACCTGTCGTTTTAAATATACCAGCTGCACCAAGTTTCCATTGACAATGGCCTTCTAATTCTTGAGTTCCTATATGTATAACGGATATAATTGTTTGATTTTCTATACTTATGTGCATATCTCCTAATCTATATATACTAGATAGGCCTGATATCCATATTTCATTGATATCCAAACTAAATATATTGAAATTTACTGCGTTTATTAAGTCGTCTATTTGCCAAGGGTCATATCCCATTGATTTTATTTGTTGACGACTCTCAGCTATTAGTAAATCTACGGGTGGTATAGTGTTTGGAAAACGTTTAAAATGTTTCAATTTTGCATCGAGTTCGTCTTTAATCATTATATTGACGAACTTCATAATTACTGGTTTAATAGTTTGAACAACAAAATTTGTGAAACTGTTGACAAACGTATCATAAAATGGTAAATTTAATTTATCTGTATCCATGTGTAAACTCTTATAGTTCATATTCATATTTATATTATTAGTTTCCAAGTGTCCCGATTCACTTACTTGTAAGCTTAAATGACCGTCTATGTGCAATTCTATTAATGTAACATTGTAATATCCTTCATACATTTTCCAATAAGAATAATTTCCTACTACCACTAATGTATCAATTGATATTCCAAATTCTAACTGAAAGAATAAACCAAATTTATAGTTAGGTTTTAATAAGTTTTTGTACTATATATACCTGTAAATCAACCATATTGAGGTACAGTTTTTTTAATCTAAATTTTGAATGACCTCTCATTGTTGAGTTGTTCATACTCCACAAGGGGCTCTCAGTATCAGGTATAGGTTCAGGGTCGGAATATGGTGGTGTTATGGCTTCTGGTAGCCCTACAGGATCAGGATTTTGGTAATGTTCAAGAACATTTTTTGTCAGCAAAGTCAAATTCATAATACGTTCATCAGCCTCTGATATAGATGGTCCATCGTCGTCAAATGCATAGACTTGAAAAAAAAATTGTTTTCAAAATTTATAGTACAAATAGTAATGGCATATTTATAAAAAGTGATGACTGATGAGGGTGGTATTATGTACCTCTTCCAAAACTTGTAATTAGTTCTAATAAGTGTCATAAAATTGTTTAAATTTTGTTAAAAATAAGTATTTGCCTAGCTAGTAACTTTTACTATAATAGTGATAATTGGCCTATAAATAAAATTGGACATTCTATTGTGAATAAGTATTTGATAAATGTTACTTGTATTTTCTTATAATATGTTCGAGGATTATTCTGAAAACTTTTCTCAACTGCATGAATTTCCACCATTTAAACTACATTTTTGGAAATTTTACACATATACATATACATTTTTTGAATTAACTATTAATAGTTATTAAAATAGTATTACATAATAATATTCAGCTTTTATTTTTTAGTAAAATATATTGTATATTAGTTTTTACTTTAATATATTGTTTACTAGTTATTCATTTTTTTTAATTCAATGACTAAATCCTAGTTCTGAATACAACTTAATGAGCAGTATAATTCAATTATAATATAATTTCAACAATACAAATTAATTTTAACCAAGCAAAGTATAATCAATGTGAGCATTTAAATAAGGTCTTACAGTATAATTTTCCTTTGTGATATGGAAATATCGTATATAAATGCCTAAGAAAATATAATATTTAATAATGTATACTTACATTGACTTAAGCAAGTGGTGTTCAACATGAAAAATATTCCATAAAGTATAAGTTTTTTCATTTTTAATAAAATTTATATTTTACATTTATGTAGAAAATGATTTTAGGTTAGCTTTAAGTATTTTATTTTATTTTGTACACACCTACCTTTGACCTGAAGTATATTAATCATTACAATCAACAATTTGATAAATAAATATGTAATGAATAACAAGTATCATCTTAATATTTAATAAAAACAATTATACAACATTAATGCACTTTGATACATGAAGAAACAATACTTGTGTAATACTTTTTATTGTGAAATATTTGCAAATCATGCTATTGATTTTACACCATAAAACAAAATATAGTGAACTATTAGATAATAATAATAATAATGATAATGATAAAGAATATTGTCAATGCACTCACCTAAATAATGTACTCTTAGATTTTGAATAATATTTGTTCAAAAATGTCTTACATTGCCATACAATATTCAAATAGATACAGTCAATAATACGTATAATAAACTTTAAAGACTTCAATTATGTTGTTTATTATGGCATTTTAATAACTTTATTTATATATATATATATATATATATTAATGGTTTCTCGAATTGTTTAACTTCTGACTTTAATAACAAACTACTATATATTTTCATCAATAATTCTTTAAAAGATTTGAAAAATCAACAAAATATTCAATTGTTAATGATTGTTTAATAATTAGAGCAAAAATACAATAATAGTAGTTAATAATAATATAAGTGCATAAAATAATTAATTTAGACACATTACAGAGTATATATGGTTAGTAATTATAGTTAACAATTTATAAAATACAATATAATTATGTAAGTAAAAAAAAAAAACTGATATTTTTCATATCATAGGATATCGTGATTGTTATTATTACAAGCTAATTACAATTTTCAAAATCATATATGTTGGTAAATTAATTTTAATGTTTACAATAAAATTTTTTGTTCAGTAAAAACAGTAATAAATTAACGTTAACTTTGGCAGTGCCAAAAATATCCATTATTGTCGCTCCTTCAAACTGACGTTTTAACAAATCCTTGAATAAATAATTAAAAAATGTGGAATTAACATATTTGTAACTATTCAACAATATTGGTTTTATTAAGATTTTATTTAACCATCATACCTGTATGTCAATATTGATAGTTTCCATTTCTACACCCATAAATTTTCCCTTGACTAAAAATACTCCATGTGTATCAGTTGGGCAAATTTCAAATTGAGCATTTTTAAACTGTCCATCTGGAAGTCCTTCAACTTCGATTAGAACACCTTTCTCTCGTAGTTTTGCTGCTGTATATCGTATACTTTTCTTAGACTTCAATTGTTTCCCTTTATTAGATGAACTTTTTTGTTTTCTGAACAAAGAAAATAAAAACCAATAAATTACAATTGAATTTATAATAATTAAGTAAAATGTATTTTTACTTTTGTCCAGTGTTATGTTTATCTAAACAAGTTTGTATATATTGTTCATATGATTTGATTTTTTCATCTAAATATTTAATTTTTTCATCCAATCTTTGTTTGGTAGATTTAAACATGAGTAATTCCTAAATGTAAAAATATTCAAAATTATTAATGTAAAATAATATAGGAAAAATTTCTTTGGTACACACTTTGATTTGTATTTGACGATATTTATTTCGATTACAAATATCTTTTGCTACCGATGTAATTATACCTTGGTATCCATCATCTTTTGTTACAATACATTCTTCTTCTAACACTTTCAAATGTTTTCGTAATTTTGCTTTGATTTCTTTTAATGTTCCTCTACACATATTTCAATGGGATAAAATTTATAAATATATATATATATATATATATATACACTACTTATACATATAAAATAGTAAATCACATACTCCTCATAATCCGCACTTTTTCCAGATTCCCTTATTTTAGTTTCCCTATCAGCAAAACGAGCTTCTTCGTCCGGTGTTGAATCTATTCTTAAAGACCCGAGCAGTGTATGCCCACTTAAATATGGTAACACTCTTATCAATAACTCTTTAGTCCTAGAATAACATTTATAATCATTTTTATGAATTTAAAAGTATTTAAAATATTCTTACTTAATAAACAGTTTGGTCACTGAAGCCGTTTTAGTATTAGGTTCAAATTTGTCAGAAAGTGTGAGACAAACTTGAACTGTAGCAATGCGTCTTTGAACCATAATGTCATCATCGTTAGCTATAAATGAATAAGTTCTAATAAAGTGCTAAATAAATTTATAAAAATAAATATTATTTACTTACATCCATAAAGTTGTGATATTGATGGTGCTGATGGTCCTAATTCATCAAGCAGTTCATGAATTTGATCATTAGGATCGGGTGCCACTTGATCAATATTATCCAACAACAAAGAATGTGTTTCTTGTATTTCCTAATTGTGTTAAATAAGTAAAATTATTTTCATTTGTGTTAAATCAAACAATATTAATAACAACTTTGATTTCACATACCTGTAATGTTATATTTATTGTCGGTTTAGTAAGAAGTGTTACGTCCGTAAACTCATTTACGTTATAATACACCTCTGGATCATCAACATTACTACAATTGTTAAAAAACAATTTTAATTTTGTATAACAATCAAGTATAAATGGGTTCATACATTTCAGATGGATTTCATCCTTGTACTAAATAATAAAATAAAATAAAAATTACACAGAAATATAGAATATAATTTTAAAGAAAACTAAATAATATTTTACCCCTTTTTTATTTGATGCGTATTGCAGAATTTTCGCTACACTTGCTAAATTATGTCGTTGACGATAACTTATTCCATCTTCAATTTTAGTCTCAAATATATCATATATTTCAGGCGTTATGATTACTGGATTCATGTATAAATTATAGACAAAGTATCCAATTATCTAAATAAATATAAAAAATTCCAATATAATAATTTATTTATAATCTATCTAAAATAATTATGGCACATACTTTATAAATCTCACTTTCTCTGGTCTCAGGAAATAGCTCTTGTATGGTTTCACGTAACACACGAGCTGTATACAATATGGCATACGGTATTAATGGTTTAGAATCCAAAATTTTATTTAAAAATTCTTGGGTTATATTTTGTAATTGTTCCAAATTATTAGCTAACCTTTTTTGAACTTCTTCATATTTCAAAGCTGTGTGCTGATCCACAGAGTTCGGTAAATCTCTGTTAACAAAATTATATGTTATCAATAAATTATATGTTACAATATATATGAATAGTTCTTACGAAATTTCCCCTGTATTGGTTTCCAATTCATTACGCCATGTTCTATAAATTGTTACAGGGTTTGTGTCAATAAATAGGTTATTTCTATGGTGTATCAGCTAAAAAATATTATTTAAAATTTGTTAACTATCATCAATATATTCAATTCTTAATTGTTAAATTTATGATATACATTGTATCAAGTGTAAATTTATAATACAAAGTAATAATTACAAATTTTTTTAATGATATAATATATACACATATATTAAGAAATTTAAATACATACCTTTTCCACTACTGTTCTAAATATTGTATTTAAACGTTTTTGATTATCAAAACATCTTGCTTGATCAACAATTGCTTTTAATATATATAAATTTGAAGTTTTAATTTCTGCTGCTTTGGTACAATTGATTTTGATTTCCTCTTTTAAAGCTTGTGTCAACAGTTTTAGCATAAAATAAGCATCACGACTATTACTTCCAGCATTGAAAACCGACATAAGAATTTGTTCTAAAAATCTAAAATAAATAATAATATAATATTGATAAACATAGAAAAATGCATTGTTATTTAAAATTTTAAACCACGATCATAATATGATAAAAATTAATAATTACTTAGAAATGTGACGAACAGAATAAGGCAAACAGAATATAAGTTTTGTTAAATAATATGGTTTTGTTTGAAGCATATAAAACAAATGCTGATAACATTCCAAGAGATGTTTGCTATTTTTATTTAAAGACATTAAACTAATAGAATTTTGTATATTATTTGGTTGTATTTTATTAATGTCTTCATTAGTTTTCATTTTATGATTAATAACATCCTAAATGGTAAATAGTAAAACATTCTTGTTGTTAGCAATTATATCACATTTCAAAACAATAAACTGCATAATATATAAATATTTACAATTATTAAATGTTACCTGTAAAGAAATTCTATTTTGAATAAGTAAACCGATTTTTATATCCAACTCATCAGCTTCATGTGACATTTTATTGCTCTGACGTATAAGTTGAATAATTTTACCGCGGAGATTCTATAATTTATTACAATATAACAAATTACACATAAATATTAAAGAATAAATAATAATAACCCACTTGCAATTCTAGTTCCCTATGGTAATCTTCCAAATTAAAATTAAGTAAACGAGCAAAATGCTTAACAATTTTGTATGGCGGATTTGCTGTATGAAACAAATGGTAAAAATGTTTTCGAACCATTTTACCTCTCCAAATTGCTTGTAATTTTATTATAAGTTCCATCTAAAAGTTTAAACGTATATGTAATTCTATATGACTTACACAATTTAGGAACATTTATATTTTTAAACTAACATCACTTCTAGTATAGACACGTTGAGAGGGTTTTAACTGTTTTCTAACTTTCTTAATGAAGGCCGACCATTGTTTTCGAAATAAAATACACCGCCACCAATTCTGTAATAATTTTTTGATTAGAATCATATAAATACTATACTACATAAAACAAACAAAAATCTGACTTGAATTTTTATGGCATATAACTCTTGTTTATAACAATACTGAATTTTCTTTTTTATTTCTTGTCTAACTAAGTAACCACGAATATGTGCTTGAAATTGTGTGAATATTTCATTTATTTCACCAGATGGTTTTCGATGCTGGTAACTTTTTTTGATATTCATTATTGTAGTCTATATTTGAAATATTACAAATTAAACTCATTCAATTTCTAAAATTCATTATAAACTTACCTGTATTTCTTCCATATTTAAATATTTTGGTGCAGGAGAAAAAGTTGGGCTCTCCCAAGAGTAATCTAAAGTTTCAAGGTTTAAAAAAACACATCGACCATAAGGTGTTTGGTGTGTAATCCAGGGTCCTATATTTTTTGCCTGAAAAAAAAAGTATAAATATATATGTGGTGAAATCTTTATTTAAAAACAAATCTCAATAATAATAAATTTGTCTCAATATAGATATAGAAATGTAACATATGCTGAGTATGCTGTTATTTAATGGATTATATCTATTTTTATTAACAGAAGTTTCATCAGTTTATTTAATTAGTTATATAATTTTGAAACAAAACTTACCTTTGTTTCTAGTAAATGTAATAATTTAACAAATACTTCTTCTTGTTCTATTTCAGTCATTGGAACAAGTTTAAGAAACTCTTGTGTTAACTTAGTTCTTTCATTTCTAACCAAAGACAAATTTACTGACAAAAGCCATTCAGCACCTTTATTGAAATATATATTTATTTAGATACAATTTATTAATTAAACAATTAATGTAAAACTTACTTCTATGGATACTTTCAACTTCATCGCACACTCTTTTTAAAACATCTTCTACATCATCTTTCCATATTTCTACTCCATCTTCAGAATCATTTCGTCGATTCTGAAAATTGCAAATTATGTTGTGCACACAACGGTTAACATTTTGAACATTATTTAATATAAATATATAGAAAAATAAAACACATAATACTATTACGCCTACCAATAACAATTTGTATGCATAGTGCAAGTCTTTGGCTTTAACTGAATATTCTAATTGCAATATAGAATTTGTGATACACTGTTTCGCAGTGTTAAAATCATCTCGTTTTAATGCATAATTAAGTTTTTGTAGAACATTTATAACTATAAAATAAATTGCATTTAAAAAATTAGAAAACATTTTTCAGAATTATATAATACTATATACCTTCTTTGTTTTGTTCTAACTGATTATGAACAATATTCACACAATCCTTAATATTCATAAATGATAATATTCCGAAACTACCCTTATTTATAATTTTAAATCGTCTACACGCATCAAAGGCACTCCAATATTGTAATTTTAACCCTGCATCCAGTTCTTGGTCCTATAGAACGAATATTTACATATTATAATATATATATATATATTTATTTATAACTTCGAATGTAAATAATTTTACTGTGAAAAATTTCTTTAATTTTGCAAGACGATCCCACGTCATATCAATATTTTCTGAAAGAACTGCTTTTGTTACATCAGCTATCACATTTAATACTTGTAAACTCTGTACAATGTCATTATAATTTAGATTTTTCTATAAAATAATAATAATAATGTAAATTAGTTTATAAAATGTATTATAAAATAGTATTTAAACATTGAAACACCTTCATTTATCTAGATTCTAGATTATAATTAAAACATATTACTGATTAAAATAATTATAAACATTCAAAACAATACACAAATAGATAATCATTAAAAATTTAGTTGTGTTCATTACATTAAAATATGATATTATACAAGTGCAAATAAAATAAGTTGAGACCTTACATCTATATCACATCGATCGACCTTTAATTCTTCAAAATACAAAGGAATTGCAAATTCATTAATAAGATGGTTCAAATTCAACATAGGATCTTTAAGAACACATGTAAAACCATCCATGTCGTCAATAATTAATGTGTCATTCAATTTTTTTAGTAAAGATTCCTCTAAAACAATAAACAGGTATTTGGAAGTTAACAGAATAAAAAAAGTAAAATTTATTATATCTTACGTTTCTGGTAGTTCAATGCAAATTGGTTTCCACTATTAACAATACGTTGAAGAAAACATTTTTTGTCAATTGTATTTAAGTTTTTATAATTAAGAGACTTCGATAGATTTTGAAATTCTGATCTATAGTATCTACCATTTTGCTTTTGCACATCCTACAATAATTAATAAGAATAAACATATAGCTAAAATAAAAATAAATATTTATTCAATTTACTATTATCGGCACATATTTTGATTTCAATATGTGAATAACTTCGTCTTCACTGTTTGCTTTAATCATTTCATTCCACTTTTGATCAACTATATAATAAATAATACGTTTATAATCTTAAATATACAAATGAATAATTCCTCTTACTATTAGTCGATGAAATGTATCCCTGTATTTCATTTTGAGTTAAAATGTCGTCATATACATCCGGTTCAAAACTTTCACTTAAAGACTAGAAAAATATAATTATTTTTTTTCTAAAAACTATGAATTCCTAATATTATTATTAAATTATAAATATAATGTATCAAAAACAAAATTATTAGATAACCTAAAATTGTATTAAAAATGACACATTCTATTTACTTTGTTCATGGTGGATTCTTCTTTTGAACGCTTAGCATCACGTAATACTTCTAAATATTTATCTATACAATCCAAATTGATAAATTGCAATTTTGCAGCTTTGTTGCATAAGCTTTTGGTGAAATAATTCAAATCCTAAAATACATATTATAATTAGATATAAAATTGAAAACATATTTTTAATACAATAACCTTTGATACAATAGCATTATTTATTTCCATAATTGCGTCATGTAATGTTATTGTGTCTCCCTTTACGTCTTCTGATAATAATCCAGCGATTTTTTGGAACTTGGGAAGTTCTATACCATTCTCCGCTAATTCTTTTCTTGTAGCTGTTATTGTTTCAGCTAAACACGAATAAAGTACCAAATATTAAATTCCTAATAAAGAATAGTTTTAAATAAAATTCTCGTCACCTGAAAAATCGACTTTCCCATATAAATCCTGAATTAAGGGTGCTTGCCCTCGTTTGAATAAATGGGTACTGAGAGCGTGCAAACAATAAATCACTTTGGGCATATTTTTCTTATCGTAAACATCAGTGGTTTCAGGATGGAATATCTAAAACAGTACACTAAATGTTTAAAATAAACTGCCCAACAGCCTGACAATATTAATTACCTTGGGTAAATTAATAGTGTTTAAAGATTTCAACCAATAATTAATGTTATCTGTATGGCGATATTGAAGACCTGCTGTTTTATAACGTCTTTCATCACGATCATAAATACACGACATTGGTACAGTTGAAGGAGCTATGAAATTGCCCAGTTTTGCAAGTAAAACACCATTTCGTAGACGATCTTCAAGTTCCATAACAGGCGGTAAAGTCGTTTTTAAACAAGATTCCAACCATCTAATATAATAAATAATAAAGTACAACACAATACTATATAATATATTTAAAAACTGATTAGTCGTTAACAATATATAAAATTAGAACTACATTTTTGTCTCTTCCAAATGACATAAGTATTCGTAGGCCAAATTATCTTGTCTTATAATATCCACTTCGATGAGACCATCGTTTAATGTTTCGTGTGGTCTGACACTAGAAAAAAAAAAAAATATTGTAGAATTAAACAAAAACTCCGGAAATAATAAAATACGAAATCAATTTAAATAAAAAAAAATAATAATAATAATTCTTTAAAAATTGTATATAAACATTCATCATTTTAAGTTTACTATGATTATTATTTTCTAATTATTCATTAACGATTGTTGTAAATTCTGTACAAGACTGGGTCTAATTATTCTCCATATACCTTATACAATACGATTAATAAATAATAATTGCGATACTATATAACGTCAGTTGTACAGACGAGATATACAATATCAATTACCTGGGAAGTATTAACGACATTGTTTCAGTTAAATGTACAAGAATCGATTATCGAAGATAAATAAAAAGACGATTAGTCATAATACAAGTAATCATAAACAATTAATATACGAATATGAAAACGGTTTCTGATGCGACAGACGAACGTCAAAGACGATTGTTTAACGCGAATACAAACGAAACGGAAAAATCGAACGTTAGCACTTTTGAGTTCGGACGCGCGTCGCACGAGAGCAAAATATCAAGCAGGTAAATATTACGGACGTTGAACGCTTGAACTTAACGGACAATGTGTTGGGTTCTTATCAAAACTGTTATCACGTAGGGCGCACACTATTTTTTTCCATTGTAAAACCGACGGAATACATTTTTTTCTTGTAAAAACCGTATTTCGAAGAAATGAATCGAGAGTAAAAAAAAAAATGTGTCAACAACGCTAAAATTTCGGAAATTCGTTTGCCGAATTCGTGTGGGATTTTTTCCGGACGACTCGTTCGACGTTCGAATGTAAAAAAAAATAACGGCGTTACGTTGGTCACACTAGACGTTTGACTTCGGCGGCGGCGGCAGGACAAGCTCCTACGGGCCACCACCGGTGGGGGAAAAACCGTTAAACATTTTGACTTGAAATTTTAACGTCCGTTTCGTCTCGTCTGTGTGCTCCGGGGATGCGCCCATTTACAGTGAAAATAACGATTGTAATATAATTATTCTTGTTTTTCCGCTATTTTCGTGGACGACGTCTTTTGGTTTTCCAAAACTATTTTCGTCGTCTTAACTTCACCTACGGCACCCGGTAGTACAATACGAAACGAATTGCTCGGCACGCGACGCGCGAACTCGTCGTTCACACATTTCTATTTGAAAAAAAACGTGGCCGACGGCTTTTTAAGTTTGTTTTGTTTTTTTGTTCGTTTTTCGAACGGTTCATTATTATCGTTATCGTCCATCGAGAAATGGCGACCGGCATTCGACGAGACACGCACTTGGTAAGATTCAAACGTCATAGTACGCGTCGCACGCCTATGCAGTTTTCAATACTCCGCCGCCACTTTGTTGCAACTACTCGTCTCTGTTAACGCCTGCCTGTTCAACATTTCACCGAACGCGTAACAATTGGAAACTGTCCCTTCGTTGGCTTTGTCCGTTGAGATCATCGAGTACTTTTTTTGGTACATTTCCCGATAGTATAATATTCAAATGGAATTCGATTTCCCTGTATGTCGGACTCTTGAGATTTTTTTTTTTTTCTACGATACTTCATTTTTCACTGTTTTCAATTCGTGGTCTGTAAAGTATTCGAAATCAATTTTCGAAGAAGGACCGCTCATTTTTTTTTTTTTAAATTCTGGCGTTAAAAGTAAACCGTTGGGTCCTAATCGTATTATTTTTACCGCCTTGTGTAGGTATTCTAAATAATCGACAGCATTTAATAATTATATCTGTAGTTTTTTTTTTTTACAAACATAAATTAAAGAATAATAACAGTAAAACTGTGTAGGTTTATGACTGTAGCTAATGTTCGACTGTACAAAACGCATTAATCAATTATTACTGAAATATTATAAAAAAAATTTTATTAAAATTTTAAACACTCGTGTTTTAAACCAAATCCATACGTTTTTATGTGAATGATTATGTATAATATTTAAACAGTTTGTATAAATGTGTGTGTATGTTTTACAGAGGCAAGACAAAGTACTTTCTGAAAACAGTATAAATATTGCAAAAGGAGTCAAAGATTTAAAAACCGGTGGTTTAACAGCTTCCAGAAGACCAGTATTAAATGACTTAAATAGTAACTTGCAAGTTAATCAACGAGGAAGGATTGCTGTTACAAAACCAGCTATCTCAACAAAACCGACCACCACAGTAACAAAACCAACCACTAGACTTGCGTCCAAGTATTTATATATAAATTATAATTAATTTTTTTTATTTTATAATGTAAATAAAATGTTCCATAGTCTGAACCGTACGACCACATCTGTTGCTTCAAAAGGAAAAACTACATTAAATACATCTAAAACAGTTCTGAAAGTCAGTTCTTGTTTGAATGAAAATGTATCCAGTATCCCAAAAGCCATTGTTAGACCTAAGGTTTTAGGATTGAAGCCGTACAGAGGAACTTTGACCAGAAGCTCATCGCTTCGAAACAAATCTGTGAGAAAAAAAATTATAATTAATTTATAAATGTCTATAAGTTATACAATCTTATTTTTGAAACTGTCTAGGTCGTATTAACAGAATCAAAGAAAAAAGAGCAAGAGTGGATAATTGCTTGTAAAGTAGATGATGTCGATAAAAATGATGAATATGATCCTTTTCTTGTTGGAGCTTACTGTAAACCTATTTTTGAATATCTTATGATCTTAGAGGTAGTATTTAAAAAACAAACTTTGTTTGGTCCAGTGTTAATTTATTTCTATGTGTTGTAAATTTAGAATCAGCATATCATAAAACCAGATTATTTAGTTAATCATGAGTTTATTACACCATCCAACCGTAGTGTTGTTGTTGACTGGCTAGTCGAAGTGCAACAAGAATTCCAAATTATGCAAGAATCTCTTTATATGGCTGTTGGGATTTTTGACAGATATTTACAAGTAACTATTTTTATATATTACTGATTTACTATGTTCTGTTCGGTTAAAGTAGCGCGTACACTGGATACGTTCCATTACGTCACATCGCGTCTTTCATCTAACCAAAAGCTTTGCTTACTATAAATTCTTGTGTATAAGCGCACACAAGTTATGACACGTTAAGTCGTGTCGTGTGACGTAGCCTCTGTATGCCTGTATATAAGAATTTACAGTAAACAAAGCTTTCAGTTCGACGGAAGACACGACGTGACGTGACGGAACGTGTCCAATGAGCACGCTGCTTGAAGAGTATACCAGACAGCGGGTAAAAACTGGTTACATCTGCTTGTATTGCTACTCGTATTTCACTGCACCTGTTGTCAGCCAACTTGTGAATCCGGTTTATTCATTACCTGAATAAAGTATAATGCTTATTAATTATTTACATCATTGTAATTTTATAAACATATCTGATATCAGTGATTTCTTATTTTTTTTTAGGAAAACAAAAGTGTTCCTCGAAATAAACTTCAGTTAATTGGAGCTACAAGTTTACTACTTGGCTGCAAGTATGAAGAGATATATGTACCTGAAATCATTGACTTTGTCTATTTATCAGACAATGCTTTTACTAAAGATGAAGTCAAAACAAGTTTAGTGGATGTGTTCCGTACAATTAAATATTCACTATCTAGACCATTCTCATTAACTTTTTTAAGAAGGTTTAGCAAAGTGACAGGTGTAAGTAAAATATATTTCTATCCTATTGTATATGCTTATAAAATCAATTATTCTATTTTAGGCTCGATCATCTCAACATTCTTTGGCTAAATACTTTTTGGAATTGGCACTGATTGATTATAATTTGGCACATGTCAAACCGTCTGAAGTTGCAGCGTCTGGTCTGTTGTTGGCAATTGTAATAACTAATGATCCTGAATTGGACTATGAACCCATAGATGTTCAATCATTTTTATCTACATACTGGACAGATGTAGTGCAAAAACATTCAACATATAAAGTAAATGATTTGATATCTACTGTTGAAGCTCTTGCTAAATTAGCACTTAATGCTCCGGAATGGAAATATAAAGTATGTTGAAATATTGATTATTATTATTATTTTTTTTTTTTTAAACTAAGTTTAAATTATGTTTTGCCGTCATAAATTTTATCCAAAATCAGCACATTAAACTGCTTAAAATTTAACAAATTTTAAAACTAGTTATTTTTATTATTCCGAACAAAATTGTATTATTTAGATAAAAAATTTAAATTCTTTTGTATAATATTTGTTACTATGATAAATGATAATTAATAGTCAGTTAAAGCATTTTCATAAATAAATGTTTTTCTGTGGGTTAATCTTCCAAAAAATATTATAATTTGTTAAAAATAAAAATCTCTAATTTTATTTTAGCATAAAATTTTTTATATTCTCAAATACACTATAAAATTTCACTAATCATTAATTTTTTTTTTTGCACGCAGGCTGTTTATAAAAAGTACCAGAGTGCCAAAATGGGAAGAATTACAACAAGTTCCTTACTGTGTTCGCCAGCTATGAGATTTATTGCGCGTACATGTTAATTATTTAATTTCTCTCTGAGACGTAACTATTTTAACCTTTTTTTTTATACATATATATATATTTTGTTTTATATCGAGAGTGGTTACACCACAATTTTTTTTTTTGCGTAAGGTTTTTTCCATATAAGTACTACACTAACATTTTTTTTTAAAAGTCTGTTTAAAAAGTTTTTTTTATTGAACAAAACTAAATACTTATGAATTATATAACTTAAAAAAAAGTATGTTCATTTGTTATGTTTTAAGTGTTTTTTTATATATAACCATTGTGTATAGTAACAATTATTTAAACGCACTTAAATTATAATTTTATAATCCTGAAAGAACCATGGCCCCCTTTGAAGCAATTAACATACTTTGTTGATATGTTTCAGTTTGTATTGATCATTATTTCAGCAGTGTGAAACGAATTATTTTTAATTTAAGATTAATTAAATTATTTATACAGATTACGAACTGGAATATTTTTATTTTAATAGGATTAAATTGTAAGCTATCATTCTCAGTATGAATGTATTGTCTTACAAGTAATTGCTTAATTTCTTGATTTATCAAATCAACAATGTGTGGATCCATCCTTTCACAGTTCCATTTATTTTGTATGTATATATTTTTTTTTTTTTTTGTAATGTCTTAAGAGAATAATTTTAGTGTAAGTTAATTTTTTTTATTTTATATTAATAATTTGAGTGTGCAAATGCATTACATTTAATACTTTACAATATGATCTTTTGTTAAGTTTACATTAGAGAAATCATTTTGAAATACACTCGTGATATTTTATATTTTACTTCTTGATGGCTAATACCATCAACGCCTAATACCTATGAAAGGAAGTTCATTGAGAAATGTTCAAGATGCACCGCCGTTTTAGGGCAAGTAGTGTTGGGGAGTAACGTGTGTTTATTGAATTAATCAGTGCTTAAGTCGTGCAAAAATATGATGTTAGTTTTGTTATTTATTTAAAAATAGAATATTTGCTGATGGTAAAGGACTTCAGGCTCATCAATTGCACGGACATTTATTATTTTTTTAATGAACATTTTTGTATATGACCAGTAATATCATTGATTCTATAATATAAATAATACGAAAATAATATATTGCATCAATGGTAATACCCACTGCTTAAAATAATCTTAACCGTGGTAGTTCGTAAAACTCAGGTAGAGGTCGTCCCAGTGTTTTCTCCCTGAAACAATACGATATCATAAACATTTCCATACTCTTTGACCACGGTCCATTCGTTATCAATAAAAACATCATTATGCAAGACTTCATGATTCTGTAAATGTTGTACTTGTAATATTACGTTTACCTGTAGTGTAAGGTGTAGTACCGTATTATTTATTAATGGAATTTTTATCGAATTAATTGACAGGAATTTTTTTTTTTTTTTATTATTATAATTCATGTATAATGTGCCGAATGCTTTAAAGCAGTAACTCTGAACTGCCAATTGCTATATTTAGTTTTTCTTTTGTTTCTCATACGACATCGAAGCAGACTTAATACGTTTTATTCTTCTTCTTCTCTTTGGTGAAGATTTTCCAGTTTTCCGCATAACAATGAGTTTACCGACGGAAGAGTTTCCAGTTTGGGCATTGGTGCCTAAAAGGGAAACTGGAGTCACAAACTTCTTGGCTAAAAATCCGTTGTATGATGGCCGTAACGTGACAATAGCGATATTTGATTCCGGTGTTGATCCAGGAGCTCCCGGTCTCCAGGTGAGAGAAATCTCGATGGGAAAATTAAATTACGTACCGTATGAGTGTACATTGTAATATGTTCATTTTCAGGTGACGAGCGAAGGAAAACCGAAAGTGATTGCTAGATATGACTGCAGTGGTGCTGGCGATGTTGACACTTCGACTGTAGTGACGCTGGAAGAAGGTAGTAATGAAATTGTAGGATTGAGCGGGCGTATTCTCGTGGTTAGTATTCAACGCTATTCTACTAGTATTATTATCCTTGATAATTTTAAGCCTATTGCTGCAACTGTCTAATAGATACCGAGTAACTGGAAGAATCCAACTAGAACGTATCATATTGGTTTGAAAAATGCATATGAATTGTATACAAAAATTACTCAAAAGCGTATGGACGAAGAGAGAAAAGAAAAGCAATGGGACCCACTTCAAAAACCATTATTGTCAAAAATAATTTCTGATCAACAACAATTCAATAACAGCCTTGTAATTAATACTTTTAATTTCCTTTTTATGTACTTTTACAAAACTCCATTTAATTATAGGAAAATGATCCTTCTAAAAACACACTAACAAGAAGCCAGAAATTACAAAAGGATAACTTGGACAGTGCAGTAGACGCTTTACAAAATGTAGAAAAAAAATATAAATCCATCACACCGGTTTATGATTGTGTTGTTTTTCATGATGGAGAACAATGGCTGTGAGTATATAAAATATATATTTATTATCCACCACAATTAAATTTAGATATTCTTTCATTAGAGTTAAGCATAAAATAATAATAATAATAATAATAATAAATCAGTTATTAATAATTGATTTTGAGCTTGTAGTATATAAATACTAAGGTATATCATGAGACCTAGGTCTATCTTGTGATTAAATTTCTAATTGTTAATTGCTAACTTCCTCCCTATAGGACAATTAGGAATTGTTAAATTTAATGTAATTTTTGATAATTTACCTATATTACATATTTAATATTCGTGTGTTTAGTGCATGTATGGATATAACTGAAACAGGGGACCTTGCTTCATGTACACTTATGGGAGAATTTAGTAAAGATCCGATAAATAATTTCAATTACATAACTGCTTCAGATTGTGTTAGTTACTCATTTAATGTGTATAATAATGGAGATGTATTGGAAATCGTATCTCTTGGATGTAAGTATTTACATTTTCCATCCAAAATTTTACTCAGTTTATTATAATCGGACATCTGTTGTTAATTTATTCTTCAATAATTTTTTTCAGCATCTCATGGGACACATGTTTCTGCTATTGCTGCTGGGTATTTTCCTGATGAGCCAGAAAAAAATGGTGTAGCACCTGGTGCTCAAATTATATCGTTAACAATTGGTGATAGCCGTTTAGATACGATGGAAACAGGAACAGCTATAGTACGGGCAATGATAAAGGTTATGGAACTTAGAGAAAAGTTTAACATTGATGTCATTAATATGAGCTATGGAGAACACGCGAATTGGTCTCATGCTGGGTAATGTCAATATTTTACTGTTAGAAACAGATACTTACACTTGATTTTCAGGAGAATTGGTGATATTATGAATGATGTTATAGACAAGCATGCTGTGACCTGGGTTGCGTCTGCTGGAAATCATGGCCCTGCTTTATGTACTATTGGCACCCCTCCAGATACATCCAAGACGACAATTATAGGTAGCGATAAAAATATAATTCATAATCACCCATTTAATAAGGATGCCACTACTCGACTGTAAACTAAGAGGAAACATGTTTTGAGTGAATGAGTATTGACAGGCTTATGATATAGTGCAATTTCATAATTTTTACAAAAAGTAGAAACGAATATTATGTTTATGCTTTAACATTTTAAAATCAGTGAATTCACTGAAATAATAAGAACATTTAAGCATAGAAAAAATTCTCTTTGTTGTTTGTGCTATTATTATAGATCTGTATTAATACTTCTTCAATTTTGTTTTTTTTTTTTTTGACAATCGGAAAATTAAATTTTTGAATTCCCACTCTTACAGTAACAAAATCAATTTTGCCTATTTTCATTATATTATTCTGTTTTGTATTTTGAGTTTTGTTATTGAATATCTCGATGATTATGAAATATTCATTGGCAACAAATTCAATATACCTAGACAAATAAATTGTAATTTGAGCAAGTAATGAGAGAGACTATATAAATATTAAATGATTATGTATATTTGTTTTTTAAAGAATACAAAAACAGACGTTTATTTTATTTCCAAATAAAGCTAAATATTATAGTCTTATGTTTTAATTTGAAGTTTACGCACTCCACCAATTATATGAAAGTATAATTTTTGAGTACCATTCACTGTATAGTAATTATATAGTAAATTAATATTAATGGCACTAGGTTGAATAAGAGTTTAAGAATTGACACACTATTCCTGAAATAAGATTGCTACCATTAAATAATATGCGTAGTTGAAACAGTCAGCAGTATGGTTTTTATTTGCCTAGATAGCATATTAAATAATTGTTTTATACAATGCAGGAGTTGGGGCCTATGTATCACCAGATATGATGACAACAGAATATTCTATGCTGCAAAAACTGCCAGGAACTACTTACACATGGTCCTCTAGAGGACCTACAATTGACGGTGGTCGAGGAATAAGTGTATGTGCACCTGGTGGTGCGATAACATCTGTACCTGGGTATTTGTTGAGAAGATCACAGTTAATGAATGGCACAAGCATGTCTGCACCTCATGTAGCTGGTGTAACAGGTAGGTTAGTTCATCATATACTTTAAAACTCTATTTATTTATTCATGTTTTTACAGCTCTATTAATATCGGGACTTAAAGATAAACAAATTGATACATGTCCATATTTAATTAAAAAGGCAATGGAAAACACAGCTCAGTATTTAAATAACATTGATCACTTTTCCCAAGGACATGGTTTATTACAAGTAAAATTTAAATTGATAAATATATATTACATATCTAAACAAATCATCCTTTTGAAACAATAAAAAATATGTTTTTTTAAAACATTTTTCATATATTTACATATAAATATTAATTAACATAATATACAGTTTTATCATTATGATCTTTTTAAATATACAATTTTTTACATTTAAAAAAGGCAATACATATTAAGTAAATTTAAAAACTTTAGAATAAAATATACTAATTTGAAGGATATTTTTTTGTTTTTGTAGGTTGAAAAATCATTTGACTATTTAACTCAATACTACAAAGAACAGGAATCATATGTAAAATTTCTTATATCTTGTGGTGATGGAAAAAAAGGGATACATATAAGAAATGCAATAGACAACAGGATAATTAACCATCCAGTATCTGTGGAACCATTTTTCTTAAATAGTGGAGATGTTGGTAAGTATTTTATTAGATATAAATTTAAATTAAATGCTTATTATTATTGTTGCAGTATTGATGAATTTAAAATATATTTACAAAAAAAAAAAAAAATTATGTAATGTATATTAGGGACTTGATTTATAATGATGATTAAAACCTTCATTTTCATACTTTGCTCCTTCTATTTTGTCCCACATCACTATCCAATTTAGACCATGAACTTTTTTACCTAAAAAATTGAAATGAACATGTGAAATAAATATATTTTATGAATTATAAATTATTTTAAATCGCATAGAAAAATTACCATCAAGATTTTTTCGAGCAATATCTGCATACTCATGATTAATGAATCTGATTCTGGCACATGTATTGTTTTTCTTTATGAATACGATATTATTGGGTTCAACATGTTGGCATACATATTTCCATAAATCTCCTTCTGTTGTGTGTACATTCATATTCCTAATATGCAGCTGTGTTATCTGAAAAATACAATTTAAAAATAGACATTTTTTTATTTAAGAATTAATATTCATTTTGAGGTACTAACTTTTACTAAAACTGAATGCCGGAATACTGGTTCAGATTCTGCCCACTGAATCTTAATAAATAATTCATTTATAAAAAATGGACTTTCTGTCATTGAACGCCGAGCTAATGCAGCACATCGATGATCTTTGAATATTAAAAAACAAAATTCTCTGTTTTTGGTAGGGTCTTCTGTGCTATTAAAGACTCTAACTTTTTTTACTCCTTCTACTCGTTTATCAAATTCTGCTTGCAACTGTTCTTCTGATAAATCTGTGGGTATATTTCTGGCAAATAATGTCCTATTATCAGTTGACATGCTCACTATTAAGTTTCCTTTGCCAGGTAGAATAAACTCATTCAGTCTAATTAATGCCATCTCAGCTTCCATAGGATTACTCATCATTACATAACCGTATCCTCGATTTGAACCCGAGAAATGCATCATTAATCTTATTTGATGAATAGTTCCAAACTAAATAATAATAATAATATGAAATTTGTCAATAATTAATAAAAGACCTAAAACTTACCTGAGAGAAGATCGCATAGAGAAATCCTTCTAGACAAGCTTTTGGTAATGTTACATACAGCTCGCTACCACGTTTAGGTTCGTCTTTGACAGTTGATAATAAAGTTTTCTGACCATTATTTTGAATGACACGCCTTTTATCTATAGTTATTAAATGTTGACCAAGTTCTTCTATCTCAGTGACACTTTTGGTTCTGGCAATAGCAACACTTATCAATTCATTACGTGTAGGCTACAATTTTAACAGACAAATTATTAATTACGTACATATCAACATATAAATGTACAACAAGTAATAGTAGTACTTACAGTGTATTTATCTTGAAGTGTTGAAGGAAATTTAAACACATTGTCGTTTCCAAATGAATCGGAATTCTGAGACAATGATGTATAAGGTGATAACATAGGCGAAAAAGACGATTGTGAATAACTTGATTTACTAGACATGTATGAGGACTGACAGTATGGTGATAGTGGATAACGAGATGTAGGCTGAAAATATTTTTAAAATACCATTTATAATAACACGTGGAAAACAATATATTTATTAATTAGGTACACTCATTAAACCAAATCTAACAATTTTTGTATCAGTGTGACTATAGATTTTAAAACTTGTTACGTATAATTTGATACATATTATAATCTTTTGCTAGAGGCGAAATCAGTATGATTATTTTGTTGCCATTTGTCAACAATATGCTTAAGGCAATATTGATTCATTCAGATTTCATCCGTAATTAAATGCGCTAATTTGTAATTATAGTTATTGCATAACTTATAATGACGGTAACAATTTTAAATACTAACCATATAATAGTTGCTGAATACGGGTGCAGAATACATTTTTATTTTGAAAATATACCGATTTCTAGAAACAAACAAAACTTATCTGAAACATAAAAATATGACCAAACATATAATATGATATTTTATAATTAACTTTTAGTGTAGATTTGAAGAGTAAAAAAAAAAAAATACAAAAGTCGTACATTTCTTCAACTCCATTTTGTTGTACACTGAATAAAATATTATTTCGAGTATATTTGTAGTTATAAGTTATAACCTATATAAACAATAATATCCCACCATTTTTAACAGAACTTTTATACTTTATTAATATTAAATTCAAACTCCGCCACCAATAAACGTAATAATATTCTCAGTGGATGGATGGATGCAATCCTATTCCTCAGTTGTTAATCTAATTGTCAATTAGTATTCCATAGGGAAATGACGAAAATAATGCTTTTAAAATAAATATTTATACAGGAATACCTAATAAATTTTTAAATTAGAATATCATATAATATATATGTACAATATTATTGTTAAACAGCAGTAACATCGCGCACTGGAAGCAATTCGAATTAATCGTATTTCTAATATCTTTTAAGCCGCGTTTATTATGTAATCATCAAATCGACTAGATGCATTTCAAATGAAAACGCAAGCGCCTCCCCCCTCCTTTAAGAAGTTTTTGAACAAGCGAAAACGCAGTCTTTTTGTTCTATATATAGTACTGAAAAACATATTTTATATACGGGTAAAATAAACGATTTTATTTTCTTATCGAAATCAGATTATCTAGTAATTTTTTAACCACCATAATAATATTGTTATATTCCACGACACACGTAAGAGTTATTATAAATAAATCGACTAATAACGTATTTTTAACATAACCGAATTTCCAGAGCATTTTCGTTTAAAACGCGCATGCGTGTTGAAAATTTAATACGATTTTAATTGAAAGAGGAGTTTGAATAAAAAATAAAAATAGATATACTCGCGTGGGATCGCTGGGTTAAATATTCGGAATGAATATTCTCACGACATGTATATAGACGAGTTTGGAAATCGCGTCTTCATTATAATGGGAAAAACGAGAAAGAATTAAAAACGGAAATGGTTTGAGAGAAGAATAGGATTAATAATGATAGTAAGACAAGGAATCCGACGAAAGGGTACGGCGTTCAGAACGATTTTTTTTTTTATATATATTAAATTTAAACGTAGAAAATGACTGTCGTGTATTGTTAGGCGTTTCGATTCTGTAATGCCCGACAGACGTAATATTAATTGTAGCGGATTAAAAAAAATTCGTCAACTCGTTCTTTTTTTTTTTTACATAATAACAAAAATGTTCAGTTTTGTAATTAATAATATTGTAATAGTTATAAGGAGAAAAAGTAAATTTTTTTTTTTTAAACCAGTTGCAAAAATTTTGCGAGTTCGGTAGTAGGGAGGTACATGTTATAACAGTTACGAAAATCGAAACGCCCAACTGCAATAACTAACGGCAGATATTTAAGAGAGAGAGAAAAAGTATTATGTAGAACCACTTACCGTCGTTAATCCGGCAATTAAAATATTTAAAAAAAAATATTGGCGACTGTGGGGAACGCGTGCTGCGGCCGGGACTCGATGAACGAGAAGTGGTGACAACAATCGACGACGACGACTATCTGTGGAATGACGCGTAACTGGGTGACCCTCTGGATAAAACCGAACTGCGGCGTGCGTTATGACAGGGCCAATCCAAAATCCGACACGGGGGCGCGCCGAATTCAACGGTCGTCGCGATTCGATTTATCGCCAACGACCGTTTTCTACGAAAATTGTTATTGCGCGTCGTCGTTTCCTAGGATCCGATAATTTACACGGCGGCGGCGGCGGCGGCGACGGGGCCGTGTAGGAGACGAGCTTCGTCTCCCGCGAATTTTCGCCCCGACTATCGTCAATTTTACTATACATCGAATAATATTCTTTTTTTAACATTGTTGTAGCGTTTACAACGTAGAAAAACGATTGGAAAAAAGAATTTCTTTTTAATAATGTAAAAACACATTTTGCTGACGGCGGGGGAGACGTTTTCGGCCGTTTAACGTTATTTTTATTGTTTGTCTACCGTCGCACCGTATAAAACGCTTGTGGTACAGCGTTTTCCAATACGCTTTTTATACGTATTTATAATATTGGAAATAATTACTCTGTGGAACTAAACCGTACGTGCATTGTACAAGTTTCATTTCGCCTGTAAAAAAAAAAAAAAAATACTTTTTTCGAAACAGAAAGTCGTCGATAGTTTTAAGATGTAAATATTAAAAGTTGCGGAGGAAAGTTAAAATATTTTGTAAAACGTAGTGTGGGTTGCCCGCGACGATTACTTTTAGTGCAATAAAATATGAACGCGTTATTTAAAAACCTGGTATTCGAAATTCGCGTTTCGGATTATTTTCAACGGAGCCCGTATATAGAGAATACTCATTAAAAATGGTTTTTTTTTCTGTGTGGAATTTCTGTTTGTAATAAGTTTGTGACTTTTTTTCCGCTAATAATTTGCCGTTGTGAGTAGTTAATGTTTGGTCCAGACGTGACGTTACTCGTTACTGTTATAAAACAAAAAAAAAGGTTCGAGTCCAATTGTTACGGTATCTATTTTGAATATAATTTTATTTCGAGCGTCGCTGGGTGGTCGACTAGGCGGGATTTCTGTTCGCGTGTATAATCGTGTATAAACACGAACGTGTTTGAAACGGAATTATTGTTCGGATTAGTTTTTTTTTTTACTGCAGAATATAATAATTTGCAATAACTGGGGTTAGAGGACTTGTAGCTTTAAAAAGCCACGAAATGTGCGAACATAATACGTATGTACTTGAGAACACGAAAAATATGCGTTTAAAAATCGATTTAAAAATAAAATAAGCGAAACCGAACAGTTGTGTAATATTCGATATCATTTCTTACGTCTGTTAAAATCGTACATTAAATCCAACAAACGTAATATTATAACTTAAACAATTTTTACTTTAAATTACTGAAAATAGTAAATAGGGTTAACAAAAAAAAAAAAATGAAGAAATACGTGGGGAAAAGTATGGAAATAAAATATGTATATGCTCTATAGAAGCGAGAAAATCCTGAAATACGCAAAATTATATTATAATATTTATATTATTATTTGTTTTAACGCGAAACGTATTTGTTTCTTTGTTATTTTTGCCATTTTTCTTGCCTTAGTAACGCGTACAATTTGTATTTTTCAAATAAATTTTTACAAAATGAAAAACGAATTTCGAAACCGATTTCTCTACAGTCGCGCGACATTTTAATTTAAACGTACTTTTTTTAATACCGAAAATATTTTTATTATTCGAGAAAATTATTTCATTATTATTGTCACTGGCGGTGGCTCGTAAATTTTATGACTACGCAAATTATTATGAAAATGTGAAAACGAACAACGCATATTCCAACATTATTCGTTATCCAAACATTTTATTATATTATTATAATATATTGAAAAACAAACGTATGTCCGTATTATAAATAATACAGGTTAATTTAGGTTAGGTTAGGTCCAGTTATTCGACGGGAAATTGTCACTTCTATTTCGGAATTCAATCCGAATATGCTTTTTTTTTTACATTCGTTACTATATATCCCGAGCGAAGAATTTATTGGATTTTAGAATGATCGTTTTTTTTTTTATTGTTATTCATCTGTAAACGGTTTCTTGTAGAAAAAAAAACAGTAAAATTGTTGTCGTTTCGTATAGTTTTTTTTTTTTAAACTCGAAATTGTAATAATGCACGCTTGTTAGACATAATATTATATTGTTTTAATAATTTATATTCGTTAAAATTATAATAAACCACTGTAGAGTAGTAGTCGTTCGGGGATCTCGCGTTTTCCTAATACAATATTATAGGTATCGTTGATTTCAAATTCCAAAATAATAAAATTATTCTGAAATCACCGTTAAAATAATCCATTTAATATTCGAATCCGTCATATTACACTCTACGACACACGGGCCGCTATCTTTCTTTTTCCTTTTTTTTTTCCTCTGTGGGAAAGGGGGCCGATAAAATAATATTCTAAAAATACCCGTTAAACATTGTTTCCTGTTCGATAACGTTATTGTTTTAAAACGAAATTTTATTTTATAATTCGCGTCAGGGGAAACGAGGCGACGACAAAAAAAAAAAAACCCAGAAGAATATATTTTTATTAAAGTTCATTTTGAGGCGATACATGTTTCCTTGAAATGTTCTTTTTTTTTTTTTGGAAACGATAACGTATTTAGCGTACTGTGGTGTGCGTGTGTTCATCTGTTGTATCGAGTACCTAACGCAGACGGCGGATAATCGCGCTGACTTTTTCTCCGTAAACGCGCCAATAATCATAACGACTGTGGGGGAATACGATTTTATGTCGTCTAAAGGTGAAATTCGTAGAATTTTTTTGTAATTACAGAAACCCCATTATTCGTAAAAGCTTGAAAACAGTGTCGTCATCAACGTCATTTGAAACTTATAATATTATTATGGCCGTGTACGAAATATATAAAATATTGTAACGACCAGATATTTGGAGGAGAAAAAAAAAGAATACCTACAAGTCTTCTTACGCACAATTTATTTCGATACATATTGTAGTAATAATTTATAACGTACGCTTAATATTTTAAATCGTATGACTTTCACGTGACCAAGAAACAGAACTTCGTTAATAATAACTCGAAAACGGCGAAAAAATCGTATCAAATATAATAATTTTTTTTTAAAATGTCTTTAAAAAAAAAATTACGATCTGTACACAGTTTGTGTATGTTGAATAATTTACGCGAACTATATAGAATGAAAAAAAGAGAACTCGGTATATCTGATAATTTTAATATTTAAATTTTCTCTTAACGAGGTACTATAATAATATTCCGTTTCACTAGTTGGCTTTGGCGGGTTCCCGAGTGGAGTAAAGTTAGACGACCGATGAGAAAGCTGGTTAGAATTGATCGTAGATTTGGGTAAAAATGATATAATTTATAATCTTTTTTTCTTCTGTTATTAACGAATATAAAAATGTCAAAAATATGAACGCAGTTGTAGGTAATTTGAAAAAAAATATTTTTCCACTCGAAATTACTAAATAAGTACATTTTGATGTACTTAAGCCTATTTAATATACTTTGTTCAATAGAATATGTTATTAAAAAAAAAAAAAAAAAAATACTCGTCCTTGTACAAAATAAGTACGTCTGGTCATATACATGCGCATAATAATTAAGGCGGCGTTGAATTGTAAAATCAAAACCGTATGTTTTAAATTCTCGTTTTTCGTGCACACCGATAATGTTACGTACTTATTCGTAAAAATATTAATTTTTTTTAAAAATATTTTCAATTTATGATTCAACCGTTTTATTGTAATAATAAAATACGTAAAAATACCAGTATCTAATATCGATAATTTGAAGGGAGGCTCCCTGCAACTACCAGATGAGTCTACAGAAAATCACTTTTTGATAGGTCGTAACAGAGATTTTTTTCTTCTTCACATTTACACGTAAAAACGAAACGAATTCGATTATCGTTTACGAAGTATTGAGTATACACGACTTAATTTGGTTTAAAATATTATGAGTGAGAAGCAAGCAAGTATTCCTTTTACGTTTAAATTAGTTTTAAAAGTTTTTATTTCTCTCGCGAATAATTTCCATAAAATGGACTAGAGTCTCCGGTTGTTCGTTACACGGGGATCCTTTCAATTATTAAAAAAAAATACGTGTTACGTGTAGTAAAGAAGATATTAATCGAAAAGCATTAGCTTTCTGAACGACGAAAAAATAAATCAATATTTTATGTATTACGCGATCCCCATACGTGTTAAATTATGTAAATTAAAAAAAAAAAATTCAAGTCGTTTACGCGAACGTAAATACGTATTTTTTATTTGTTACAGAGGCCCAAAAGAAAATCGATTTCCAATTAAGTTTGTGTTTAACAAGTGACGACCCGTGGGTCACCGTGCCCAAGTATTTGGAATTGATGTATATGATGCGTAATTTTTTCGTGAAAATCGATCCCAGTGGATTGGCTGCTGGAGTGCACTCCTCTACGTAAGTCGATTTCGGTGATTTTTTTTTTAATGTTTTAAAATCAAAAAATTTTGTACCGACAGCGTGAGAGCTTTCGACGTAAAAAATCCCGCGAAAGGTCCGGTGTTCACGTTCGAAGTCACTGTTGTCCGGCCGTTGACAACGAATGATTCCGGTTCGTTGTCCTTTGACGACGTCGAGTTTAACACGAATTCGCTGATAAAAAGGCACTTCGTGTTGGTGCCCAGCAAGGTCACTTGGGCCAGTAAGTTCGATTTCGAAGAAATGCGTTCGCAAATCCCGTGTAAAAACGCTCGTTTTTTTATTTTACCCAATTCGCAGGCGTCCTGATAAAACACCTGGACGAAGACGTGGACGCTCATTTTTGCATACACAGTATGCAATTGTTGCCTCAAAAGTCGTGTAAGTTCATGGAGTACTACAAAATGTTCAACATGAAGTCCAACGAATTCCAAGCGAATTTCGCCGTCGAGGTACGTTACCAAAATCGTTGTTTACCTCATTTTTATAGTCATAATATATCATATATATTATATAGTATAGCGGCTGTTTTATGATAGTTTATCCTCAACGACGAAATAACGTTTGCAAAACGTTTGATAATAATAGGTCGTCGAATCTTAAATAGTTGCAAGTTGTAAGTGTAATCCAACCGGAAAATATTATTACTTGACAAAATATATTGTGTACAATTTTCGTGTGCAATCGTCCATAATGACGTTTGATAAGTATTTAACGAACCCTCCTTCCTTACACACTATGTACCGAACTACCGAGTGTGAATCGGGCTTATTCTAAAAAGTTTTTCTCGAATTGCGTCAATTTTTTTTTCTCGCAATTTTCGATAATTTTTCGAAAAAAAAAAATGCAAAACATCGTAATAACCGTCGGTAAAAAAAACTACTAGTATATACCTATATAAGTAATATTCTAAAATCGCGTAAATCGTTTGTTGGTTTTTATAGTTTTTACTTTATACTTTTATACTACGATACTTTCAAAATAGTCGTGTATACAATTTTTAACCGAATATTACTAAAGCGCCTCGCCGTTAAGAAGATACGTAGGGGGCAGTGAGAATGACAAAGGAAGTGGATGGTAGGCGGGGAAGTGGAAGGCCGAAATAGATTTGGGATGGTGATACGCTGCAGATGAGTGATATGAGAGCGCAGGCTGGTGTGTGTGTGTATGTGTAATATCAGGTCGAGGGTAGTCGATGGTGAGGACAAAATAAAGTTGAGAGAGAAGGCGGAGAAGAATATTATTACTAAAGCCTATAGTTACACGAATACGACAGTCTATATACGATCGTTTAATAATAGCTAGAAAATTGATTTTTTTTTTTAGTATATAAATAGCTTCTTTTTTCAGTAAACTAGGCGTGTGCTTAACCGTTGCTTAAAATGAGGTCTGACAATAACGGAATTTGAAAAATAAAACGAATTTTTGTTTTGTGTGTACAATGAAATATAACGTATGTTTAAAATAAAATGAAAACTGTCGGCGATGAGAACATTTTATAGAAACGCTCGCGATATTATTTCATAGTTATACGGCGTATTGCTGCGCATTTGCAGTTACCTATTGAACTTTTAGACAAAATTTTGTGGATTATATTTATTATTCGGGTGTGATAGGTGTGTTAACTAACGTACTGCGTATCAATAATAATGTAATTACATATTGTCGAAATTCTACGAACTTTTGCCTGTCTTCGGCCTCTTCTTAAACGTGTTTTTTTCGTGGAATAATTCGATAAACACCTGACTGGAGATAATGCTGCACACACTTACATATACACGTCTCGAAGTCGCGAAATTGTCCTATTAATTTTAATTCGTTTTAATTTCACAAATTCGTGGAACATCGTCGTGTAATATATTTTGATAATCTAACGTCTCTAAAACACGAAAACACCGCGTATTCCTAATGAATCTTATATTTATCTTTTTTCTAGAAAACGACAAATAATACTGTTCCAACATTTTCAAAATGGGTATACGCCTAATGGCTATATATATATATATATATATATTTGTATCCCTGAAATTTGATTATTTGAACAATTTGTTTACTTGATAATTAATGTGCGAAGTATCTCGATTTATTACTCGGCATTATAGGTACTTAAAATAATATGTACGTTTAAAAATTGTTCGCTCTCCCTACAAAAAAAAAAAAAAAATTGTATATATAATATATATTTTTTTTAAAAACGTTATTTTATAATACCTATAATAATTCAATCGGAATTCATTAGAAAATGTATTGGAACACTGAAATTGATGAACATTTATTTTTCTGTAATAATTTGCAGATCAGAGTATTGATACAATACATATTTTGTATTGTTACGATGGTATATTACAGTAATAATGTGCATATATACATGTCATTTATGCGAATGAAGAAAAAACTTAATATTTGTTGACAGAGTATAATGAGTAGTAGCTTAAGTAAAACTGAATGGAAATTCCGAGTCAGCTAAAATGTTTAGCCAGTGACTGAAGAAGACACACGAGTGCGCCCTATATAAATTGTATATAGGAGAGAAATTGTGTAAATTTTTCTGAAATTCCAATTTAATATATTTTAATATTTTTGTGAAAAGAATAACAAATTTTAATATTATGATCGATTATCAATTTTATTATTTTAATTTTTAATGTTAATGATGTTTAAAGTTTAGAGAGAAACTTGCAAAACCATATCTGGTCATTGAAATATCTTTGGATAAAACGGCAGTTGTTTAAAATTTTTATTTTTACAGGAAAATCTGGTGTTGGAGTTTGTGTTAGCAAAGTATTGGTCAAATTCTTCCAATATAAAACTGTCGTACAAGATACAATTCCATGGCATCGCACCTCAATCTAAAACTGTAGCAATGTATCACGGAATGGGTTTACAATCGGTGACATTGAAGCCTGGTATAAAAAACGAAGAAATTCTCCCTATTGTTTCATTAAAACATCTTATTACTGTTCTTAAGTAAGTGTGATAAACATAACTTTTATTATTAATTTATTGGATATTACGTTTTATGAAGAATATGTAGCAAAAAAGTGTTTATGTAGGCTGAAAATAAATAAATAATTATTAAAAACCACTACTGTCTTTATGATATGGTTGGGCTGTGATCAGGTTTAACCCTTGGTTTAACTTATTCTTAGGAATCAATATTTCAATTTCAAATTATTTTGACGTTTATAATTTTAAAAGGGACATCTCTTTTTTTTTACACACTGGTATTCATTACTACTGTATTCTGTTTTAAATTCTGGACACGTATAGAAATAAATTATTCTCTTTAAGTCACTCGATGTACTTAGGTAGTTATTGAACTTTAAAAAAATAATAGAACTCTAAATAAAATCTAAAATTAAACAAATGAAAAAGATGAATTTTAGTAAAAACCAGTTGTAAATAATAAAAAAAAAAATTAATACAATAACTTTATATTTTTCGATTATATAATGCTCAATGACTTTATTTAATATATTATAATATTATCTATTAAAAGAAATTTTTTTTGTATTAATTTATATATTTTTTCTTATTTTTTTATTTATAGATTTTATTAAATTCTAATTATCATTTAAATTAATATATTTTTTAGACCAAATGAAGGAAAAGTTGTCGCTTTAACCAGTCGTGATGTTATTCCACCGCAAACACCTATCTATCAATTGAATTTATCTTATACTTTCTCTTTGTCCAAATCCACCGAAGCTTATGCAACTTGTGGATTATTTGGTGAACTTTTGTATGAATGTGAATATGAATCTCAATTGTGGATGTTATTTGATTCTAATAAACAATACATCACTGCCGGCGATGCATATGCTAGCCAGGTATTCATTTTATTTGAAAAAAATTAAAAAAAATTAAAATGTAATTTATTCAATTATTATTATAGCATGTACATAAATTAGAAAAAGGAGAATATACTATTAAAATGCACGTACGGCACGATCGACGAGAATTATTAGAGAAAATCATAGACTTGCCAATGCAGTTGGTACAAAAGTTGCAAAACCAAATTGGTTTGGATGTATATAGTAGTCATCATCAGGCCACAATTTTTGGAAAAAAATCATCGAATTTTGTTATGACTCCTAGAAGTGATTTGGTCTCATTGAATATTGGATCACTTTCCAATGACAAGTATGTATATATTTAGAATTTTATTTTTACCCCCAAGTTTACTAATTACTGTTATTATGAATTTGTTTTTTTAGAATAATCTCACTGAAATTAACTGCAGGCCACTGTTTATCTGGTAATATAGTGTTTAGCAAAGATGAACACGGGAAAAAAGTTGTAAGTATTACAAAATTGATGATTTTATTTGTATACAGTAGTTTATAGAGGCCTTAATTAAACTTTAACATATAATTTATTTTTGAATATATAATAATTGTGTATTTATATTTAATTTCATATTGAGTAAAACTCTAAACCCGAGAATAAATATGCAAAAGAGGGAGTTTTTCATTATAGGTTTCTGTTGTAAATGATAAAAAGAATATTTCGTTAAAATTTGATCTTTGTAGTGTATGTTGAGAGGAATTTATATTAATAATCTTAAAGATTTCATAATTGATATCAGTGTATGTTTATTTTTTAAATTATGAGTTAAAAAAAAAAAAAAATACCAGGGGGTTTTCAGCCTTGTCTATATACATACATATAGTGTATGCTAATAAATAATAAGTTCTCTCTTTGCTATTCATAAATTATATTTATGTATGTAGTGTTTACATTTATTAAATTAATTATACTTAAAAAATAAACATTTATTTATTGTAATTTTAGGATACTTACGATTTCAAGTACTTTATAACAGATACCTTTAAAACAAAAAACGGACCAAAATCAGTTGATGAAAATAAGACAAAACTAGAGGAATTCAATGAAGCAATATGCGAAGCCAAGACAAACTGGTTAACAAAATTAGGTTTGTTGAATATTGACAAATCCTTTACCATAATATAATATTTGTATTAATTTATTTTCATTAGAATTTGGTCCAGATTCGAAGAGTTTATATGAAAGTTTATGCAAAAAATTTGGAGATAAGAACTCTTCTGTACATACATCATGGATACAATGTATTGAACCTGATGATAAAAAAAAATTCCCAAACTTCAAGATTAAAGACTTTGACGTAGAAAAAGTAAAACTTATAATTGCTGCTGCTGATCGTGTGTTGTCCATAATTAATGAAAATGATCTCCTCGCATTTTATGGAATTAAGTCTGACCAAAGACCCGAAGCTCCCAAGTTGAAAACGTAATAATGTTGTTATTTTATTTTTAAACATAATTTTTAATATTCGAATATTTTAGGACTAATGACCGTTTAAAGAATAATCTGGTTGAAGCACTCTGTCGTAAAGGTGCAGCATTGTGTCAATTAAATTATTATAATTATGTGTACAAAAAAGATGTAGAGAACAATGAGAAAAGCTTACAGATTATTGATGACATTTGGCTTAAAGTTACCTGTTTTATTTCTCCAGATTCTGATTCAAAGGTGCTATTAAAATATAATGTTAACATTTTTTATTTGATTCTAAATTCATTTTTTGTTTTTAGAGTTTCAATTATTTCAATATTTGGCATGGAGCTGTAAATAAGCATTACGGCCGCATGCTAAAGTCCCTTTTGAAGATGTTAGAAGATAAAAATACTAAAGAAATTGAAAGTTGTTTGTTATGGACAGTGAAAGTCATGTTTAAGGCTGATGAATCCAAACACTTAGTGGATGCAATTTCAAACGCACTTATTGTACATTATCCAAAAACTTTCCGTCCGTTTTAATAGATTGCGGGTTCATTATAATATCTTCTAAAATATGTCATAAGAATTCATTAATTATAATAAATATAGGTAAATAAATTACTTGCATATTACAATTTTTTTTTCACATGTAAAGTAAACTATTTAACATTTTTCATTTTTAATAAAATTGTTCTCAATTTTAAATTGTTATTTATTTTACAAAAAAACATCATGTTGCTGTTTTAATGTGTAATTCCAAATCATGTTTTAAGATAAGTATTGATACGTCATATATATTTAATGAACATCAAAATACCATATAAATCATATTTAATAGAAACTGAACATAGATTATTGATATAAAACTAATGCAAATCATACGGATCAATTATTTTCTAACGGGTAAGTGCATAAACAACATTCCAATTCATGAATTATTTTCAATTTGATAGAGTACTAATTGATCTAAGATGTTTTCAATTATCTAGATATTGCATAAAATATTTATGATGCAGAGGAGCTTAAAATAATATATTACGTAAGTATGTCTAATTTTATGTTTAGTATTCTTTTTATTTTTTAACATATTTACAATGTCTTTGTTAAATTATCATAAAAGTTACAAATTCATTATAAATATAATAAAAAAATAATATATTAATACACGGTAAGTGTATATTTTAACAATTAAATCAATTATGAATTTACAATATTTTAACTCGTAAACTCATGATGTAACTTTTTCAAGTGTATCGGCATATTGAAAATCTGGACAGTTTTCATATTCACACATGTCTAACGCTACTTCACAACTTTCTTTGACGACTATTTTCTGGTCATTTAGATACTGTTTTAATATGTCATAACAGTCATCCGTTGCTATTGCACCTAAGGCTTCAGCACATTCGTGCCTGACCATATCGTTTTGAGTTTCGTCAATTAACGATTTTTTTAGATATGGTACACTAAGTGGCGATTGCAATTGCCCCAGAACAAATGCTATTTCGTGTTTAAACAAGGCACTTCCATGTGACAACGCTAAAGATAAATATTTGATATTAATCATTTGTATTTTATATATGTATAAATAATGTTATTTACCTTTAGAAAGTATAGTGATACTTTCAGGTGATGCAATATCTCGCAGTGAAAACATTGCTTTATATCTATTGAAGAGGTTTTCATTTTCATCATTAAGAATTTGTTCAAGTTCTTCTGTGCTTTTTACTGCTGAAGGAGGAGCCGGGTCGACGGACCCATAGATATTTTCAATATTAGCTTCATCCTTGGGTAGTAAAAGTCTTCCTAAAGCCAACTGACAAGTTTCAGCTAGCTCTATAACAGGGTCGTTTTTATATTCTTCCAAAACGGGTATAACATCTTTTTTGCCAATTGCTCCCAGGGCTTCAGCTAAAAATATACACACAAATAAATTAAGCAAATAATCCATAATATGATATATGTACAAACCTATGGAACTGGTTCTATAATATATTTGATAAAATTGTTTAATTTTTGTTAAAAATTATGACCTACTATTACCTAGTACATTTTCCTATAATTTATTGACATGTACATTTAACTGTGATTATAAACGATATAAAATAAATAATTTCAAAGTTCATTAACTTTTTTTTTTTTATAAAATATATTGAGAGTAAATTAGTTTTAATTTTTCAACCGAATGACAAAATCCTTGATATAGGTATGATCCAATGATATGATCATAAAAAAAATCGACGCCTTGAAAATTGATTTTCATGTACGCACAAATAGTTCTTCCGGCTATGCAAAATATAACGTGCCCTTCAAAATAAGGTGTGTATAAGTATACGAGTAATTTTCTGTTATATAGTTGTACTATTTTAAATTTACGAATATTATGCGTTGTGTGTTGTTATACGAGGATTGTGTATCATTAATTTTTATATCTCGTACAGCAGAGGCGGTCAACAGGTTGACCGCGTTCTCCTATCGTTTTTCTTCAACTTTTTTCCTTTCGGTATTTGAGAGTGGAAAACATACCAATTTGAATAACGCGCTGAATCGGATCGACGTATTTGTGCGTGTCAGCTTTTTCATATTTACTCCAATCCAAGAGATATACTTTGAATGGTATGCATACCGAAAATGGATTGAAACTATCCTTGTCCACGATTTTATGAAATTATCAGATCGAATGCAAGTACAGAGTTCTCGTTAAAATACGTTTGATTGACTTGCAAAAAAAAAAAAAAAAGAAATATGGTAAATTTGACGTGGAAATATAATTAAATATTTGTTGTGTAAAATCTGAACGTTTATTTGTCAACGGTGTTGTAAAAATTTACAAGGGTAAAGAAAAAAAAAAAGGAGGGGACTCGAGTCGACCACAAGTTCCCGATGACCATGCCTGTCCTAGGACATAGCTAATTTTATACGATTCTTTGTCGAATTATTAAATTTATTATATTTAAAGAATTACGACAGTACCCGCTTCGTGTCGAACCATAGGCTCTTGTTTGTCGTCTTTGAGTACTTCGATCAAATACGGGATGGCACGTTCGTCTCTCATTTGTCCCAGGCAATACGCCAATTCGTGCTTTAGCAGACACGAGTCGTCTGTGAAACACTTGGCTATGTTTCTGATGGCCAAATCGCCACCCAAGTTTTTCAACGTGAATAGTGCTCGGAAACGTTCTTTCATTGGCAATGTCGTGTCGGCCAATATGGCACCTATACGCTCGATGGACTCTTCACGAATGTCGTCGACCATTTTCAAAAAAAATTTTTTTTTTTTACGACAAAAACGTACGAAACTATAAGCCTACTTTGTAATTTATTAGCAGCGTAAAACGAACAATTTAAATAACCTTGCCGACGGATCAAAAGCGCGCAATAACTAAAAGTACATACGGTTCAAACGGAGCACTACGATATTTCATAAAGAAATAAGGATAAACCAATTTAGTATATTCTGTGGATAAACAGAGTCGCGGCGAATTTCATCAATCGTTTAATCACTACTACACAATAATCTTCCGGTTGTTATCAATTTTCAAAACAAGTTGACGGAAGGCTCGGCGAAGATACGGAATTCCCTTTATCGAAAATCAAATTCGACCGCCATGTTGGTAATATCCGTCTATCGATCTATAGTCTGTTACTCTTCGTTTTTTTTCCGCGTACGACTGTGTACATTTTTCAATATAAAATTAATTTTCGTTTATTAGAGTAAAACATTATATAATAATATAAGAGGTACACTGTTGACGTGAATCGTATTCGAAAGAGAATACCGAGACCGGGGACCGTCGTTCGTGCCACTGATTCGCTGAAAACAATCGTTTTTAACGACGAACAGAAAAAAAAAAATCATTATCTGACTTTCGAAAATTAACTTTTGGGTGTGTCCGTCCCGTATCAGTTCAGATGTTATCGAAAACAAACGAACGTACAACTGTTAACAAGGTCTCTTTCGGTTAAGGCGTGTTCCAGTCCAGAAAGTGTCCGTTCGTTCAGTCGAATTTTCCGTTTTAAAGTCACTTTGTCCACACGAAAAGTAAGTATGATCGGTCCTTTGCGTTCACCCTAGACATAAATTGTATTTTTTTTCTCTACACACGTCTCGTTGTTCGTACTCGGGCCTTTGTCCGTTTTCTTATTTGCTGGTCTCAGCGTATCGACCCTGCCCATTTTTTTTCTCTCTCCCCCCGCACGCTATCCCGTCATTGATTTACTGTTGAAACGTTTGTGCTCTCGTTTTTCATGTGCCTAACACTCAGCGCGATGTCGGAATACTGGCTGATATCGGCTCCAGGAGACAAAACCTGCCAGCAAACGTGGGAAACCCTGAACAACGTGACCAGCAAGCAGAATAGCCTGTCCATCAATTATAAATTTCACATACCGGACCTAAAGGTGGGCACTCTGGACCAGCTGGTTGGTTTGTCCGACGATCTGGGAAAGTTGGACAGTTTCGTCGATCAGGTCACCCATAAGGTGGCGTCTTACTTGGGCGAGGTACTAGAAGACCAGCGAGACAAACTGCAGGAGAACTTGATGGCCAATAATGGTACGTATTATTTAGAACGGTTTTTTCCAACCCATTGAATAACAATGACGAAAACCCAACGTAGCTCAAGTGACTTGTCTCTGTAGTGTACTTACCTGTCCTACTTACTTTTTTTTTTTTTTTTAAACATTTTATATCCTGGATTTTTATTGGTCATTTTAGTTAAGTTTTTCCTTTACCCTTGCATCCATGTGTCAATATATAAATAATATTTAATTTTTTAATAAATTATTCGTTATTCATAATGGAAAAACGTTAAAAGCTAAAAGGGCCAAAAAAAAAAAAAAAATTTTTAAATCAAAAATGCACTATATTTTATTTTATTAGAAAAATGAAATTTGGTTATATTATTATTATTATAGTTTATGTCATATTTATTGATAATATGGTTTAAGTATTAACATTTCCAACAACAAGCCAAAACGAAGAACTAATGCATCCTATAGGTGGTTTCGTGTGTGCGTGTTCACAGTTTATTTTTCCTATATTGTGATCATATATATATAGATGTATATTTTTAGAGCACAATTTTAAAATATAAAACTATTAATAATACTATCAATTTTTTTTCTTATAGTATTCTATTTTTTGGAACCTCAATACCAATATTACAATCGAATTATATAATATTTTATTTCACCAAAAGTTTATAATAATTACATTAACGTTTACGTAATTATTATTAATTTTATATTTTCAGTAGATGTTTTGAAAGTACCTACATTTGAAAATGTATTTGGTTCCAAAAACTATTATTTTATTCTTCTGTCGTGTAGTATAATGTAACTGGTAGTTCTTCTTTTGGTGGACCATGATATAAATTAACAATTCAGCTTTTTACTAATAAAACTCATTCAAATTTTAAACTATAATAACTTATTAAAGTGGTAAAATCGATTTATATAAATGATTTGTTAAAAGCTTTTTTTTGTCAAATTAATATTTCGTTTTTATTTTAAACATGTTTTTTTTTTTTTTACACAATAATTTAGCACCTAACCCTATATATTTGATAAGAAGAAAGGAAGTACCCCACATCCAGATTATGTTCATTGATAATATTGTTGAGCACAATTATTTAAACAAGAGAACTGAATTAGATTAATAACATTAATAAATTTGAATAGCAAATTTAATATTTAGGTATTGCCAAAAATACAATTCTAAATACTCTAGGTATTTTACTTTATTGTGAATTTAGGATAGAAATATTGCTTAGTTTAGAAACATAAAATGATTAATGCTCTACATTAAATATATCATGTATTACACATATGACCCTAGCGAGTAAACCTAGATAGAAATTTAGAGAAAGGCTCATTTATATTATGATTGGTCTACACATATAGTGCCATGTAGCCATATTTAAGTTAGTGAGATAGGCCTATGACTTTTTTTCTGTTGGCGATTGCAAAAAGTAAAAGCTTTGTTATGGGTTTGTTGTGTGTGGCGTTGGACACAGCATTGTCTTGAGAGTCGTGGGCCGTGTGCTGGGAAGAGCCCGCCTTGAGCTATTCAAAGTCCAGATGGCCGACAGGCGTGTGTCTAACGTCCCAAGGTAAGCGGCTGCTTTTAGTAGGATGCTTCATGCAGTGTTGGCTTGTGGTTTCGTTTTTCAAATCGTAGTTTCCTTATTGTTTTTGAATGTATTTCTACTGAAGTTAGCATTGTTACATTTTATATTTGACTGTAATAAACGTACACTATTTAGTTCAACTTAATTGAATATCTAAGCGCAATTGGTTGTGGTTGGTAACGGAAATTAATAACAGTATGAACATCATTTTAAATGTTATAATTAATTAAAAGTAATAAATAATCAAATATAAATTAATATATTAAAATTAGCCGTAAAACAGTTATAATAGTTAAAAAAAAAAATTAACAGGTATTTTTTTTTAAGTTAAATATTTAAAAAAATTAATACAATTTAAATAAACATTCATTAATTGTATACTAATTTAACCTGTATATTAAGAGTATTTACTGTTCCAATAGCTAGTTATAGTTTAGTGGAGCATAATTTATTCGTTTATATTTTATAGTTAAACACATTGTTTTTTTATATTACGAAGCATTAAATTATATATTTATATTTAAAAAAAACCAACTGTGGTTATTATACAAGTGACTAGAAATAAATAATATTATTGTGTTTTTTGGAAATATCCATGTTGCCGATTGTGGTCTGACGTTGCAGGTTCCGTCTTTAGAGTATGTATGTAGTGTAGTCATACAGTTAGACACGTACTACATACATACTCTGAAGACAGAACCTGCAACAGTTCCAAAACGTCAGACCACAATCGTTGACATGGATATTTACGAAAAACAATAATAATAATAATAATAATATTTTAATCCAGGAAATTCATAATAAATCTATGTATATAATAATCAAATGTTTATTTTGTCAACATAATTTACCAAAATTCTAAAGTCCATAACTGTAATTAAGAGGCATCATTTTACACTATTAGTTGTTTTTGATTAACATTTTTTATACACATGTCCTCTTAAGTATGATTCAAATGGACGTTGCAGTGCCTTAACAATTTTGTTGTAATTTTTTGCATTGTAATTTCTGGTTAATGTGAATAATATTCATTGTAGTTTTAAAAAACGTATTATAAAAAATTTAAAATTTCCATTTAGTCTGTTTGTCCACCGTTAAAGATAAATCTTGAGCGTAGTTAGGTATATCGTGTATATTTTAACTTTTAAAGAGGGCGGAGACAACTAATTAGAACTAATCAGTAAGTCGCTCATATTTATGTTGTTGACCTATACATAATGTTTTTCTGAGTTCATTGAATTAATCATAAGTATTATTTAACAAAATAGATAATTTTATATTATTTTTATTAAAACCAATAAATAATAAATTTAAATTTCAACTGTATTTTCATTAACGTATAGTTACATACTTGGTTAAAATGTCAAACAGATATATTTGATCATGAATTCTGCAACATTTATTATGATACAAACAAAATAAAACATTATTTAAATATTTATACCTAAAGTAATCAAAATATTGTTTCTTTTTTAATTCTGGTTTTCATATATATTTTATTTTATTTAATAAATTACACTTTTAATAATTGGTTTCCTTTGTTATTAACAATGTTAGTAAAATTACATGCTGTAGTCTTTCTTAAAATAGTAACACTTAAATTAGTTGGTAGTTAAGTGTATTGATCTATTATGTTTAAAAGAACATTGTCTATGATCATAAGGATTTATTTTGTAATTTAAAGTTTTATATTATTGGAGATATGCTTAAATAATCAAATAGAAATCGTACAAATTGCAGATGTTTACTAAAACTTATACAGTAAATTAATTTATTTTAAACATCGATAAAAAATTTTTTTTTTCTATAATCTTCAGAATGTATTCTATACTGTTATGTTTGTGTGCAACTATGATACAAATTTCAGTGTAATGTGTACTTGTAATATTGTTTATTTTTACTTCTAAAAATAAATTGTAATAAAATGTTCTTGAAATCAGTTGATTTCAAGAAATTAATTTAAATAATTAAATAAAAATTATTGTTCGAAATTATATTTTCAACCAGAGAGCAGCTTTATTGCTACAATTTCTTAGTAGGAACAGAAATCAAATTTTTAATTGCACAATAGGCTTTTGCACATAATCGTTTGTATTTCACGAAGGTTTGTTTTTACTATACATTTTTACACGTGATTTTTTTTTTTTTTGCCTTGTTTTTATTTTAAGTAAACTAGTTATTTAATTTTATTTTTAACAATTTTATTGAAGAAAATGTATTTTATGAATAAAAATAATACCTATTAAAATTCTTTTACATTATATTCATTATACCAAATAATATCCAGTTTTAACATTCACGTAATATTTACACTATTATATTTTATTTATTGGCAATATTATTATGTCAGTTCTCCAGGAGTCTTATTAATGTTTTAAGATAAAATATTTTTATGTATAAATAAATGTGATAATATTTTTTTATAGAAAATTTGAAATTCATAGAGAAATAACTGTATAATATAAAAATAAAATAAATTGTAACATTTTGGTGTACCTGAATCAGGGCATGGAACAGTTTTTAATTTTAATTTGTATTTTACTGTTCAGTGTTTATTATTTAAAAAATTTGATTTTCTTTAAAGTTTAAATGAAAACACAATTTAACTTCTATCTCCTGAAACTTTTTTTTTTTAAATAACGAGGAAATTATGTCTTATACAAAGTATTTAATTGGCCGTCGTTTACTAGGATAATATTTAATTGAATGAACAATCACTGAATGATCACCATGTGTTAGTTTTGTAAATTTCTGATAAAATTAGAAACAAATGTTGTATCAATATGTACATACATAAAAAAAGGTTAATATAAGAAAAATTATTTACAACAATATTGTCAAATTAATTTGACTTTGTTAAATAATAATTTTTTTTTATTAAAAACGCTATATTATTTTAATTTTATTTTTTTTTCATTGTTACGATTTGTGTCTGTTTCATGCTCTGCATCAGTTGATTATTGTTGACAAAATAACTTATAGTGAATATTACTTACAGTTGAATACAACTTATCGTTGTTTTAGGAGACCTCGCCGTCTACTTAACTCATTTCCAATGGGACATGGCAAAATATCCAATTAAACAGTCGTTGCGTAATATAGCTGACATAATCAGTAAACAGGTAGGCCAAATTGATGCAGATCTTAAAACCAAGTCGTCAGTGTACAATAATCTTAAAAGCAGCTTACAAAACATGGAAAAAAAACAAACTGGTAGTTTGTTAACAAGAAATTTGGCTGATATTGTACGCAAGGAACATTTTATACAAGATTCCGAGTACCTTACCACATTGCTAGTTGTTGTGCCCAAGTAATTAAAATTAAATTTTATAAATTTTAAGCAAATGTGTAATGTAAAATTTCATTTTACCAGATCAGGATTTTCTGATTGGAATCAAAACTATGAGAAATTGACCGATATGATTGTACCTCGTTCAAGCCAATTAGTTACTCAAGACAATGATTATGGATTGTTTACAGTCACATTGTTCAAGAAAGTGGCTGAAGAATTCAAACATCATGCTAGGGAGAAAAAGTATGATATTTATATTTATAATTTTATAGTTGTGAATCATAAAAAGATGATTTACTGTATTTGAAGGAAAATTATAAAATGTCTACAAAGCTAGTATCTATTTTAGAAGTGATAAAAATAAAAATATTGAACTAGTTTTGATATTATGTATAATCTAATATTTCTTATATCGCTCTCATTTATTATTTTTGTTGATTATCTAATCTTTATTGATTGAACATTGAAATATGTTTGTACTCATAATTAAATTATTTTTAAAATTAAATTTAATATTAATTTCAGTATAATAAAATATTTTTTTTTACCATTAAGGCGTTTGTATAGTTTAGGTTTTACTAATATATTGTCATAAAAGTATGTTGTTGTTTAAATATACTAAAAAAAAAAAAAAATCCAATGAAGTGTATTTGGTAGTATAATAGATTTTTTTATTTTGTTCTTTATTTAAGGTTTATTGTACGGGAGTTTACTTACAATGAAGTGGAACTTGCTGCTGGTAAAAATGAAATCTCCAAGTTAGTAACAGACAAGAAAAAACAATTTGTAAGTAATTATACATCGATAATGATTATAAATTGCATTATAATATCACGATAATGTTATTATATTAAGGGTCCGTTGGTACGATGGTTAAAAGTCAATTTCAGTGAATGTTTTTGTGCTTGGATTCACGTGAAAGCTCTTCGTGTATTTGTTGAATCTGTGTTAAGGTAAAGTGAATATAAAATGTTATACTCGGATACTAAAAGAACTAACGTATATATATATATATATATATATATATATATATGTATATTTTATTTTTAAAAATTAGATATGGCCTACCTGTTAATTTCCAAGCTATGTTATTGCATCCCAATAAAAAGAATACTAAACGTCTGAGAGATGTTTTGCATCAATTATATGGACATCTGGACAGTAGTGCTCAACAAGGCGGGGCATCTGGTGCACACGATGTATGTACCAAAAATAATTGCGATATTAGTGTATTATATTTTTACTATTGTTATTTTGTTTATTTTAGAGTGTTGATATACCGGGACTTGGTTTCGGTCAAGCTGAATACTTCCCATATGTTTATTACAAAATTAATATAGATATGGTTGACGCCAAAGCGTAAGATTTAGTTTTGAATCAAAATCACCCCATCGTTTAATGTATTAAATACATATATATATATATTTTTTTTTAATTTGCACAACATTGAAATAACTATAATTGAATCATTTTGCTGTTGAAATATTTGTAATAACATTACAACATTTTCCGTTCATTGATATCATTATATTAATTAGCCTATCTATACATTCCTTTATCATGCTATTAAACGTTTAATTATTATTTTTGAAAGCAATATTTTCTAAACATGTTTTAAGTACCGTTACATTATTTGTTGTTTAATGTTTTTGAGTTGTTGGAAAATAATATTTTATTTTATTGAATTAAAAAAAAAAAAAAAGCCAATAATAATTTTATTATTTATTTTAATAAGTATAAATAGGTTGATAGATTTTAAATATTTTAATTATTATACCATAAAAATAAAATGTAATTTCACATTGTATTGTAAATATCCCATTCATATTTACCCTTTAGTAAAACGGACAGTGTAGACGTTGCTCCTTTTTGTTTTTGTTTGGAGATTGTACACTCTTTTTAACTTGCAATTATACTTAGTATAAGATATATTGAGGGCTTCAGAGGCATAATTATTGACCGACGAGTTATTATCCAATTTTATTTAGAAACAATGAAAACGTGGCCATTTAAATGATTTGATTATATTTATTGAGAAGTGAAAATTGTTTGTTTTATGTACTAGCAACTAATTTTTATGTTTTTAATTATATTCTGTTGCTAATCATTTTTCTTGTTTTAAACTTTAATATTTTACAACTAAGTGTATGAGCTGAAAAAACATACGTCAGTTTTTATCGAATTATTTCACATTCTTCTAAATAATAATAATTATTTATCCGTAGGAGTTTTTGAACATTCGTTCTAATACTTTGTCGCTATATTTTACATAAATATAATTTAAAATTATTTGTGTAAAACTTAAAACACACATGACGTATACTTATTTATTGATATTTGTTGAGAAAGTAAAAATATTTGTGCAAAATATGGTTTTTTTCGTTTGAATTATTTTATATAAAGTCAATGATGTAAAAGTAATCTTGTGTCTGCTTCTGAATCCCTCTAAATGTTATTATTAATATTATTATCGAGCGTAAACGATTGTTGTTTTTATTATTATTATTTGATATCAGTGATGAGTACGTATAGTTTAATATTTAATTCGGGTTCATTAAATAATAGTGACATTATGTTACAAAAACATTCCTCCTACGAGATACAACTTATTTAGTAGAATATAATAACCAAACTATATAACATTGTTGTACATCGTGGTTAATTATTTTTGTTGAATTGTGTATAATAAAAAAATATTAAAAAAAAAAAAAAAAAAATGCTTACAAATTAAAATCAATTATTATTTACAGGGTAACTTTGTGTGAGTCGAATTAAGCTTAATCATCGATTGCCATTTAAAACATTAAAACAGGATTGTGTTAACATAAGTGTTTTATTTTAAATCAACGCTTTAACAATAACATGATGGCAGTTTTGTTACAAACAGTAGTGTTTTTATGAAGATGTTCAGTGTTCAATGACTCTGCACGCTTTCTTGTACGAGACACTAAAAACAGTAAAGACAGTTGAATTATGTTATATGTTTAACGGCAAAGACTAACAGTAATTAAGATAATATATTCGTGTTTTTGAAAAAACAAATACACGATATTTTCATAAGCAAAAAGAAGTTGGGTAAATTAAATTCTTTTTATGTCAACTGTGTATAAAAAAGTGTTCAATAAGCCACGCGAGTCTTTTGATTTTAAACACATTCGATGTATTTATTTTTAACGAAATACGAATAATGCTTCGGTGTTTATACGTTTTACTCGAAATAATGTGTTTCCAAAACGACGGGTTCGATTTAACGCTGCGGAGCCGAGGGAATTCAATTTTATAACATAGTAAAGCGCATAATAAATTTTATTTTAAGCAAAGTAAACTGTCTTGGTATTTAATTATATTAAAGCCTGTGTATGAAACGTCACTCGGCAGCTTTTGCGGTTATTATTCGGTACGGAACGGAGACCGTTCCGGTGGGTACACGCATAAGAAATGGAATAGTTGTTTTCTTACGTTCAGCTCGTCGATTTCAACGTCCCAATTCTTTTCTGCGATTTTCGGCACGACTTCGTAAAACAACTGAACGATTTTTTTGACATTTTCTTGGAAAACTTTTATCACGTTGGCAACGTTGACTTTCTCAGTCGCTTCTCTCCAGCAATCGTAGTCTGTGGCCATGGCCACGGAAGCGTATAACAGGCGAGCTTCTTTTGCCAGTACGACCTAAAACAAAAAATCAAACGCTATACATTGTAGCAAACAAAACGGTATCTGTGCGCACAAAGAAAAATACCTCCGGAGCAAGCGTCATATTGACCAAATCGGCGTTCCACAATCGAAATAAACTGCTTTCAGCTTTTGTCGAGAACCTAGGCCCTTCGATGACTACTGCCGTACCCGATTGGTGCACGTGTATACCGAGGTTTTGGGCCGTTTCAATAATAACGGCCCTAGTGGCCGGACAAAACGAAGGCTCCATAGGTACGTGTACGACTTTATCGTCCTTCTCGAACATGGTGGACTCCCGGCGTTTCGTTCTGAAACGCGCAATCCGTCAATATTACAGAACAGAAGAGTCCAAAATAAAACAGCGCAGCTTACAGATCGATGAACGAGTCCAGAATGACCAAATCGCCAGGCTTGATTTCTTCTTTCAAAGAACCGGTCGCCGAAGACGCGATCACGTGCGTACACCCGAGGTGTTTCAGAGCCCAGATGTTGGCACGATAGTTCACATTGGTCGGACTTATCGTGTGCTTACGTCCATGTCTATAACCGACGCGCGTTTTCGGTCGAGATCATTACACGAACGGTGATAAATAATACTGTGCAATATCAATAACCGTTTACCTGGCCAACAGGACGCAATCGACGCCGTTGAGCTTGCCGCAGATGAGCGAGTCTGACGGGTCGCCGTAAGGAGTGTTCACTTTTCGTTCGGTCGCGTCTTTCATGAAATCCGGATCGTCCAGTCCGGATCCGCCGATTATGCCTATCTGTCCGAATGATGACAGAAAAATAAAAACAAATCGTTCCATAACGCATTACCAATAATAATAATAATAATAATATCCCCGTTCGCCCGTGCGAATAAACTCACTTTTATATTGTGTTTCATTATTTTCTCGACTATATATTATAATAATATTAATATGACGGGTAGGTATAGTCGTCGTCGGACGCAGAGTGTTGTTGGTATTCTGGCGGTCGAGCCGTCGGTAAAAAAAAAATGATCTCTTGTGTATTTCAATAATACATTACGAGTACATTCTAGCCTCCGTAACCGATTTACACTGGTCGTTTCAACAAGTGGTTCTTCTTCAGATAACGTTCGAGTAGGTAATCATTTTTTTTTTTTTTTTTTGTTCTCATTCCGTCGTAATAATGGCCGCCAATCGACTCGACCCTTCGCGTACACGCTAACAGATAACTATGTAGGTAATAATAATACACCGTGTTAACCGCAGTCGATACAATAAAATAATTAATATTAAAGAGAATTCGTTTTTTTTTTTCTACAACAATATTATTACATAGATATTTTTTTCAACTGGCGCGTGTCGAAATAATAATATTATTTTAACACGTCGTCGTTGGCGCGCGAGAATTTTCTCCTTCACACGGTTTTGAAGTTGAGAACCACTGGATTGCTCGCAATTTTCCCCAAAATTCATAGTGCATCATCACCTACCTTATAACGAAGTATTTAAAAATAGATTTATCTATTATAAACGGGCGGCGCTTTATCGTTATGATTAGGAAACATATTATTATTACGTAACACAATATTACGCAACGAGTTGTGTGTAATAATCAGCGCTCGAAATGGAAAAATAAAGCAAAGGGGTGTCCAAGACTTACAGATAAAAAAAATAAAAAAAAATTAGCGTCTTTTAAAACGATTAAATACAACCCGATTTAAGGTTATTTGGCGAACTTAAAACTTGTCGTTTATTAACATATAAAAATTAATAATTAGGTATATAAAAATGTACTCTAGCTAATTCGGTAGGTACCTAATTAATTTTAAATAACATTCCACCACTACTGTTACTGGTAACTGTGATTTATTCACTGTTTCTCCGGTAAACTCATCTTCAACCTCGGTGTGTGTGTGTGTGTTTATATAATACACAAACTGTACCTAACCTCTGGAAAAAAAGAACCACATTTTTCTATAAAACTTTTAAACGGAATAATAACGCTTATCCTGGACCTTATCGAAGAATGTAAGTTTCGCTATAAGAGAGCCACAATAATATTCCGATATACGCTATTCTTACGCGCCCTTTAAATCGTAAACTAAATTGCAAATGCAATTGAAGGGTTACGGGGAAAAACGATCATAGTCAAAAGAAAGAATAAATCAAAATAATATAGTATCTTGTTGGTTAGTTTCTTAACGAATCGACACGTGAATCGAGTTATGGAAAAAAGATCACGGTCAATGATATAAGACAGGTTTAAATATTATCATGACGGGAAAAAAAGATCAGAGTCCCAGCGGAAACGGGGAAAAACGATCATAGTCATGTGTATGTTTTTTATTTTTACTATGTAATTTTGTTATATTTTCCAGTTATTATTGAAACATCGATAACGACCGTTGTTATGTACTTGTTGTGTTTTAATATAATATTATTAAAAAGTCAATAGAGTATGAATTACACAAAAGAAAGGGCGATAAGTTCTATGAACTGAAAAGCAAGTATAGGAGGACAGCAAAAAAGACTTCTGATTTAGAAGCTATAGTTATGGACTACCAGAGAAATCTTTCAACACCCAATATAACTACTAATGATGTGTATTATCGTCGACAGTTAAACTTTATTTCCTTTATTGTACACGTTTTGTCAGATGAATCTTCAATATTCTACACGTATGATGAAACTGTCGCACGAAAAGGAGCAGATGACGTATGTTCAATGCTTGAACGTAATTTTTTCAAAATTCTGGATCCAAAAGTCAAACAATTAATTATTTTTTGCGATTCGTGTGCAGGTCAGAACAAGAATTACACTACAATAAGATTTTTTTCATTATATGGTCTGTAAAAAGAAACGTTTTGATAGCATAAAAATGGTGTTCCCAATTCGTGGTCACTTGTATTTGGAATGCTATAGAGATAAGGGAAAAATTAATTCTAAATCCTATGCTAAACTACCTGATAACCAAAAATTCTATGCCGCACTTAAGTCAGATGAAGCAGATATCGATGGACACATTGTGAAGTATGCAGATAATATACCAATCGATAAAAATGAAGATCCATAACGGGAAGAAAAGATCAATGTCAATTTTTTTTCCAATTTTTTTTTTTTTTTCTAAAATTTAAGACGTAAATTTAATATTTTTTTGATTCATTGTATCTAAAATAAGTTGTATAACTACAATAAATTTTTTTGAATTATTTCGTACTTGATCTCTTGTTTTTTTTGAGTTCTGAAACTTTAAAATTGCAATACTGAACATTTTAGGAATATTGACTATTATCGTTTTTCCCCGTAACCCTTCAATTGCAATAATTACCCACATACGGAAATCGACGTGTTCCACTTTAATCGATTTGAAAAAAAAAAAAATGAAATTCGACAAAATAACCGTTATAAAATATACTTCTTCTTCTTTCGTGACTTTGGCCTTTAATTGACCCCACGTCGTCCAAAAAGTTTGCCTCCAGTTTTCCCTAGGTATCCAACGATAACTCCTTCCAATCCGTTCCTGCCCTCACTTTTTCTGTTACGTCTTCTTTTATCCTGACTTCCCATCTTGGTCTCGCGGCCTTCAAAGTGGTCTCTTTCCTTGTGCGGGCAATGATCCTTCTTTACGCCAATAATGACCTGGCCGCTTAAGTCTTCTTTTGGCGGTATCTTCTGCGATGCTTGCAGGGCTTTGACATACAGTTCTCGGAGTTCCTATTGTTTTTTACGTGTTCTCCGTTCGCCTTGCAATACTTCTTTCATCTTTGCACGGTCCATAGATTTCCCTCCAGTAACTTCCTTTCAAACACTGCGGACAAAGCATTCTCGTCCGCTTTCCGTAAGGTCCACGTTTCTGATCTACATGTCACGACTGCCTTTTTATAATAGTGTCTGGTATATTTGTGACTTTAGATTCCTTGAAATTAATCTAGATCGTAATAGCATTCATTACCGGTTTGGATTCTCGCTCTTATTTCAATACGCATGTATTTCGTTCTGTACCTATTGCAGCGTTAACAAGACGCCTATAGGTATTTGAACTGCTGTACCCCTCCGAACTCGTAGTTTTCAATCTCAAGCACTCGCATTACGACCATCATCTGGAAAGTGTCTGAACTACCATACATTCGATTTTCTCCGAGTTTATTTCTAAGATTATTATACGTTTAGCAGCGTTTATGAGTTTTTTTGCTTGTTCTTTGAGCTTGTATTTATACTTTCTGTCGACAAGACTATAATATTATGTCGTCCGCGTATTCGCTAAAATTATAAAATATATACTATCAGTTATTTATATTCACTGTACTTGTGATTATTATTATTATTATTATTATTATTATATATTTACATATTATTTTACATTTATTTTAATTTGTCATATCGCGAGTGATTAAAATTTGTATTATTATTGTACTTAAAAAAAGCGTGTTTATCCGTCAATGTACACGCACGTAAATTAATAAATTGGCCGTTGGTCGAATTATAATACTTATTATTCGCGATGTTGGCGTTTAGGCACGGGAAAAAATATTTCGGAATATTTCGCGTAAAAATTGTGAAATTAAAAACAAAGGGTTGACATTTAAAACGATCGTAAACTCTAAAAAAATATATATATTATATAGGAACACAAATTTGATTTAAAACTGTAATCAATGATTATTGTATGAAATACGTGAATATAAACAATAAAAAACATTATAACAATGGTCGTGAAACCGAGTTTTGCACTGCGTATAAGATGCTTATACACGCATACAAATTTTACATATTATATACGATTTTAGTTTAGGTATACACATATATTTTATGTAGTATTATTTATATAATAATGTACAATATGTACGTTGTACGTATACGTATTCGGGCGAGAGACTGCAGTAATATTGAAGTCATTGATTTCTCTGCTATATGTATTGCAGTATATAGAGGTAGGTATGTGAAATTGGTCAATTTAGGGTAGGTATATTGATGTATAGTGGTGGTGTAGGAGTTATTGTGGTGTAAGGAGTGGGGAAAAAAAAATCGATGATATTAATAAAATTGGTAGGTATTCATTCGATATATAAAAAAAAGAAAAAAAAGCCAATATATATGTGTATACTTCAATATTATAATATTGCATAACCGCGTGCTCGCCTTGTGCTTTTTATATATATATAAGGTTATTATATACGTATATATATATATAATATAATAATATAATATTATATATGTATATTGGTTTAAGCAGGTCGTTCGAAAACGGAACTGTTGCGGTAATGTACGCATATATATATATATATATATAGATTCGATTTAATTAAATTTCGCGGTCAATATTGTTACCAGAGATTATTGTGTATTATATATATAGGTAGTAGGTATATTATATTATTATTATTATTATTATTATTACTATATTATATTCGCAGTAATCTGTACAGTGTACAGCCATCGTATGCATATATTATTACAGTCGACAAAACGGTGTATCGCGCTAATATTTTAAAAACTATTTCGAGAGTATAAGTGCAGTTTTTATATATTTGACGTTTTCCGAAAAACTGTGGACGTTTTTTTTTTTTTTTGTTGCCGACGTGTAAATTGAAAACGTTCGTATGACGGCCGAATGAAATTTTTTTAAATATATATATATTTTTTACCTTGGTACTCATCTAATACACCTTAGGCACCTATATATGTATAATATCTATAATATATCAGTACTTTCGCGTTTATATTATGTAGTGTACGTCTTATACCATACCGAATAGTTATTTTAATAAATCCGTATAATTTCCTGCCTGCGCAAATGGGGTAGACGAAAATTCGATTATTATTATTATTTTTTAATATATTAATAATACGCCTGAAATACAATAAACGTTTTGTCATAAACACCCGCCGTTGCAGTTGTTTTTCTCGTTTTTCTTTTTGATAAACAAAAATTTCGCACTTTACAAGCTATATATTTATATACGATTAGAAAACAATTTATTTTAAAGATTACAGGTATATTTTTGGTTGTACGATATTATATAATTTACATTTTTTTTTTTCGAATCGTTTAAATATATATACCTATAAGTAATTAAAACGAAATTATTATTAGGAATACAATTAATATTATATATGTATAAATATATATAAGCAGTTATATTATTTGTAATATTATAATAATATCGAGTTTTGAATATTTTCCGACGAGTAATAAATTTGTTCGCGTACGACAAAATAATAAAGTCTACACAGCATGGTTATGTAATGTCGTATTTTTTGTTGTTCGAGTTCGTGTGACGTCATATAATAACGAAAAAAAAAAGAACCGAAAAAAAATCGATAAAATATAATAATTGTTTACAGTACGTATATAAATATAATATTGAAATTCGAAACCGTAAAACCCAAATATATACGAAAAAAAAAATTTATACGTGTGAAGTTTTCGTATAATATATTTATACGAGCGGAAAAAAAGGGGCATTTTTTCCAGCTTTTGTCGAGAAATCTTATAATAATAAGCCCACAATAAAAAAAAAATAAATATCGAAACGTATAATTTATGAACCGTTACTATAATACGGTTTCTTCGTAATCTAAAATAAAACGGGCTCGCCAGTGTATTGTAATTTATAATTTTATATCGTTAAACGTCTATACATACAGCATCAGATCGCGTATACCTATATGTATAACAGGAGGTCTGCAACTTTTTTCTTCCCGCTACGGCGTACCGAATCTGAGACACGTTTCGACGTCGTGGGCCGAAAATTGTCTGAATGGGAGGTATAGAATAGAGACTGAGAGAGAGAGAGAGAGAGAGAGAAGACGAATCGTCTTTTATTACAGTTCACCGAGAGAAAAAAAATACCGTGCGCCACGCATTTTACACAATAATTTTATAAAGGAAAAACACCTTACACGTGTACAAAATGTTAACGGGGAATTCGGCAGTGCCGTCCTAACCACCAGTAACGCCCTAGGGCAATAATATTTGACGCCTCCTCCCCAAAAAATATTTTTTTTACAACTAACGTAATGTCTAATAACATAATTTTATATATTTTAATAGTAAATACACTCATCCTCGAAATCATCATATAGATACAAGGGAGATTAATATCTAAAATAAAACAACAAATATTTTCTTTTTGTCATTCATTTTTTTGACGCCCCCTGCATTCATAATACTTTGGACGCCCTAGGGCACTTGCCCCATTTGCCCCCCTCCTTGGGACGGCTATGGAATTATATATATAATATAATTATATAATTAATATTTATATTATATATAATACTCCATGATGTATTCTCGCATCGTTATTAAAAAGTCTGCTCGAAAAGGCGTACGGGCCGTAGAGAGGTAAGTACATTAAAATCGTCTGCAGGCGCGCGAATTTTTCTCCAATTATTGCTGTCTCCATTATATAAACTGCACACTCTTCGAGCTAGGTTATTTGACGCGTGGTTCGCGATAATACACTATTTATGGTGTTTATAGGGAGCTCCGCGGTGGTATAGGGTTTCGGTTTCGAAAATAAAAAATTTCGAAAAATTTCTATAGATGTGTTCATATTTTAAAACGTATCTGTACAGACGTGGATTACCTGCAGTTCAACGGCAAAATCGATTGCAGGGAATTCATCGTTTTCTACACTGCAGTTAGGACTTGCTGATCGATTTTGATTCAAGATTAAAACATCAGTCGGCTTGGCCGGCGGTGGCGGCCCCGCCTGTTCAAAAAGCTTGATATAGGTCGGATACCCCTTGGTTTATAATGTAGAAAAAAAATGTCTTTTTTTTTTTCTGTACTTTTTATGTAGCGAGAAAGTGGCTGGAAAATGTGTGCCAAACACATACACACATGTGAGAAGCACTGACCGCCACGTCATTTTTTCGTGGTCGGTACACACATGTACATAAAAATATTCAATTTTACCTCGTATATTGTATTATTTCTCTTCGTTACTCGTACATATATACGCGTTGGCGTGTAGTGCGTAGCTGATACCAATTTATTTTGTATTTTATATAAAAATAATAAATTACTTTACCAAAATACGACTTCGTTTCCACACACCCTCTTTAATTCACAATGAAATCTGAAAACCAACATGCGACGTATGCGTATAAATCGATTATACAATATCGAATGCCGTATTAAAAAATGAAATTCACCGCATATAGAGGTACAGTGTTTATAACTTATTATCTTTTAAAAATATATTTACATATACACACTACGGATTAAAATAAAAATTAAGTGTATTTGACGAATAGGGCGATAAAAAATAATGTAATGCCGTCAATCGTGACATTTCGCATATCAGTAATACGCACTTTCCTATAAAGTCGTCTTTAATAATTTATAATTACAATTGCTTTGTACATAGACGACAAAAAAAAAACAAGAAATAAATTAAATATCATATTACAAACGTGTCCGGAATAAGACAAGAAATTTTACTGGAAAAATGATTATGTAAAAATTCGACACACGAATATAAAAACAATATAATTAATCGACGACAATCGACATTTTTATAGAAAAGCTACACGCGTTCACTCGCATTGGCAATAATGTTCGTTTTACTTGGAATCTTATGGTTTCAATATTGTAATATCGGTTTGGTGAATTATTATTATTTTTCTAGTATATTATTAAATTTTAAATACTTATACAATATTATGGACACAAATAGATATTATTTTTTAGAGCTGCAAAAATATACGAATATTTAAAAAAAAATTCATAAAAAAAAACATATCGCCGCATGTGCAGTTTTTTTAATTATATACATTTATTTTTTTTATTAAAAAAAAGAAACAAAGGGCGTTTTTGTTTTATTAAATTTTGAACATATTTTTTCTCCCCAGAACTAATTACATATTTATGCGACGACAAGAAATTACCGAAGTGTGCGGTTGGTATAATAATTGCTTGCGTTTACACTAATGTTTATTTTCAGCGTTTGGCCGGTAGTTTTGACGGTGGTTATAATTACTATTAAAATAATTGTTGTTTGTAAAACTATATACGATGATGATAATTATTGTCTGGACTAGTATACATTATCCTTTGATTACGCGTAGACGTGCGATTACCTAAGACATAGAAAAAAAAAAATTAAAAGCTATTTGAAAAAAAAAAAAACGTTTTGCGTTAATCACTGCTACCATTACCAGCAGAATCAATCGTTTGATAACGATTAACTATGTCGATTATTATTCCAACGTGACTACGATATTCACGTACGAGTTGTTGCTGGCTACAATCACTGTTTTCCGATCGTCGTGGTTACTTGATATTTTTTCACTACTCTCAGAGACCAAAGTCCTAAAACATTATTCGTTATAAACGATTTAATCGAAAATTCAAAACGTATAAAACAATAATTTTTATTAATCGAACATTTGAGTACATCACTTACGGTTTCGGTTGATCCTGAACCGGAAGACACCGTAGAAGCTCTACTGCTAGTGTTTGTGGATAAACTAACATTATCGTATCGCTTGCTGTCGGATAGTTATTAATTATCGTTCTCTGAGCGTTTTGTAAAGCATACGCGTATCTCTAATCCACTGCCGATAGAGTATGACTTTGTCATTAACTCGTACAATCCGTCCGTTCGTAAAAATGGTGGTGGTGGTGGTGGTGGTGGTGGGGGGTTACATTGAATATAATTGCGATACACGTAAGTATATAATAATTTTGAAAAAAATAATGTTTAAATATACGATGGAAAAAAACAGCCTATCTCAAACAATTCGAGGGTCTAGGGCAAATTTTAGCGTGACGGTAAATGCGTATTCAAATGCATTTTTGACTTGAGGCGCACCATACGAACCACGGCTGATATCATTGCCAGATGCTACACACAAAACACCGGGCCTATGACCATCTATCATGTCTTTTTGGACCTATAAATTACAAGACAATTCATTTACTGCAGAAAACTATACAGCTCGTCTTTTTTACTTCGTTTTTAGATACACATGTAACGATCGCCATCTTTCAACCGTATAGCCGTGCGTATATAATTGAATTTTTTGCCATATAGTTCAAAGGATTCTATTAGCAATACGCCTAGATTGGCAGTGGAGTAATTCAGATTTCCTCTAGGGAGTAACTGCAGTAAATGGAAATAAATCATGAATAACGATAATAGCGTAAACATACATTAGCTATGCTATTTATATATACGCGTCACAACAGTACGTTTCATCAGTATTTTAATACCTTACCTGCAAAAAACTGATAACCATATAGATTAAACCATTGACATATTAACTGAGTTAATACGTCAATGGATTAAACTGTAAAAGGATACGCCTCCATAGATATTCATGTCCTTCTGAGCTAAAAATTGTTTTAGCGCTAACACGAGTTTAGGAAGCATTGGAAGTACGTTCATAAAGTGTTTTATCATTTTCGCTGATTTAACACCGTTATTCGTGTTGAAACTAATATCCACTCTTATTCTTTATCTGTTATTTTGATAATTGGAATCTAAAACAAAATAAATGTGTGATTTAGAAAAAAAAAATTGAAAATATTAAATTATAAGAACCATATGATTGTTTTATATATTAACTAAATATACATTATAATATAGTAATACTTACAGACGTTTTATCAAGGATTTGAATGCTTTCATCATTACAAACACCATTTTTAAGTAGAGCTTGGGCAAGTGAATGCATTATGGTAACGGTGTATTCCATTCTATTATTACCAGATCCATATCACTTAAAAATAAAATTACAATATCACAATTATATATACGAATATATATATGTATAATATAAATTACGTAATATACACGATGGTAATAAGTACAAAAGAATTGTTGTTTTTATTTTATTTTATAGAAACGTTTTTACCCGGTGCAGGGTAAATAAAGTCCAGTTCTAAAACTACCGAATACATTAACTTTAGCCTTCAGGCCATTTAGCGTGTATAACGTTAGTAACGCGTTCCAGTATATCAAACTTCATGCAGTGCTCTTCTGGTGTGGCTAACATGTATACGCAAAAAACCTTCTATCTCTTTGTGGAGGCTAAATCATTGAAAAACGAAATAAATTCATATATCGATTTTTAATTAATTCATAATAATACATAATTCATATTTCAAATAAAATCATAGCTTAAATCGTAACATAAAATATTGAAAATGAAATGAATTAAATGTTATAAATATTTAACGTATACAATTAAGAGAAATACATTTTCATTTTTTCATTTTAAGTAAATGTTAATTTAAATTATTCTCTTGAATTCCGAATTTTATTAATATTATACGTGCAATTATCTATGTTGACTTATGTAAATTCGGTAAATTTATCAATTTATAATTCAAATGACCCACAGACATTTTATTGAAGCAACTGTAATTTAAATTGTAATAAGAATAAACAAGCTTGTGCTGAAATAAGTATTTCTCCTTAATTTCTGAACACAATATTAAGTCGAGATTTTAAAATACGGGTTTTTTTTCTGGTTTTTATTGCGTGATTCAGCGTGAGAAATGTTGTACCATAATAATCGGTATATAGGTAATTAAAAAAAAAAAAATCTAATGATTTTTTTTTCAACTCTTCTTTTATTTTTTTCTAAAAATCAAAACATCATTCATTATCATTATATATACGGTAAATTCCACGTGTACCGTTTTTGTATTTTTAAATATAATTTGAGCGTAATTTGTTTTAATATGTACGTTCGCAATGGCGGTAATTTGATATATATTATAATATATATAGCAATATAATATTATGTAAATAACGTAATGTACCTAAATATTTGTTCTTAAAATATATTGTGTGTAATTAAAATTAATTTTATTCGTGTTATTTATTCAAACGCGATACAAACCCACTTTTCATATTATAAACCCTCATGATTAACTAATTGTCCTAAAATTTTAAGTTCAAAATATCCAAATTTGCATTTTTTTGCTTTAAGTTTAAATCCTGTTTCTCTTATCCTTCGTAATAATTTTCAAGAACTTCTAGTAATTCATCGAATGTTTTTGCATAATTTATAAGGTCATCTACATAATTAATAGTACCTAAATATAATAATCCTGCAAGAGCTTTTGACACTGCCTTTGAAAATTGCCTAGGTGAATTTTGTAGCCGAATGGGAAACGTGTCCATTCATATAGTCCAAATGGAGTAATAAATGCTAACTTATGTCTATCTGTTTTTCCCAATAAAATATTTAAAACCCTTGTTGCATATCCATAATGTTAAAATATTTAGCTCCTCTAAACAATCGAAAATAGTTTGCATATGTGTTATTGGAAAATTTTGATGTGGAACTTGTTTGTTTAATTTTCTATAATCTATTACTAATCTTTTTGAACCATCTGCTTTATTCACTAAAAAATGCTGGACTGGCATGAAGAAATTGAATGTGTAATTAACCCTGCTTGAAGTAATTCATTAATTTGTCTCTGTAATTCTTTTTGCTCTGTTAATGCTAATCTATATGGTGGTAGACTAATAGGATCATCGTTTATAGTTGGAATTGGAACGTCACCTATGTCTATCGCTCCTAAATCCATACTGTGTTGTGCAAAACAATCTTGATATTTATTTAATAAGTTTCTTAGTTTATTTTTTTCATTTTCTGATAATTCGGGATTAATATCGAAATTTATTTTATTTTCATTTAAATCCGTATTTTTATTATCATTTTTTATGACGTCTTGCATTATATTTAAATGAACACTATTTTTTTCTTTTGTTTTAAACAACACATTAATATCGTAAACGGTTTCGTTTTCATTTGCGTGTTTGTTATTGAAACTATTTTCTATTATTTTTTTAGTAGTATCACTTTCGTCGTAATATGTGTTGGAATATATATACGTATTATTATTTTTTATGTTTTTAACTGAGTAAGAAATATCATTTTGTGAATGAACTCTACCGTTGGAATATTTTTGCTGATCAGGCTTACTATTTTTTTGTTTCGTTATTGCAATAGTTACTTTAATATCTGTGCCTTGGAAAACGAATTGAATAATTTTCGAAATAATTTGCCAATTTAATTTATCTAGACCACACGCAATCCGTGGCATTGCTAAATTTTTCAAATTATTATTTTGACAAAAATGTTTTAAACTAATTAAAGTGTCGAAGATTGTTTTATACTTTGGTTTTCATAAATTTTGATTTCGTTATTAAATAAATTATGTATTGATTTTTAATTTTTAAATATGCTAGTTCTCCTACTTTTTTGTTTTGCTCTTTTAATTCATCTACTTTACCATATTTTTCGTTTAAATTGTAATGCAATTCCTTTTTTCATAGCTAAATCCTGTGATACGCAATGTACTAAATGAAACGTTTCGTTAAATATTCACTAAATAAATCACATTTAACCTCCCGAATGCTATAGTCAAAATTTCATTTTTCAAATTTTTTGAAAAAATTCTTCGTATAAATTTTGATTTATTATACGTATGACACTATGACCATTTTAAAATTTGTAGACTAGTTAAGAAATATCAAATTGTTAAAACATACTTAACGCATGAGCACCACAATCACCGTCTCCTGGGACCTGTGGTCCTTTTCAAAATGTGTAATTAATTCATTAATATATAATTCTTCATCCTTATTATTTGTATTTAATTCAGTATTTTCTTTTTCTTCATTAAGTGGCATATGTGTAATTTTAGAATTATTTTTAATATCAATTTTAAATATAGCCTTTTCTTTTTTAACTTAAAATTATATTATTGTTGTCCAAATTTATAATAGTCTTTAATTTTGATAATATATCCATTCCTACTAATATCGGGAACAAATTCTTCAACTACTACACATTCGTGTTGAATTATTATTTTCCTAATTTTATTTCAACTAACGATTTTCCTATTACTTTTAAGCTAGTATTATTAGCGGCCTCGAGATTTATATTTGTTCCAATAGGATTAATTTCTTTTAAACAAAAATCTTCATTATTTATAACTGTTATACTTGCTCTGTGTCTAACAATAAATTAATTTTTTATTATTTATTTCTCCTGGTATTTCGATTTTATAGCTGTTATAGTTATTTAGATGTGTGCAATTTAAATTTTTGTATTTATTAAATCGATGTTATTACAATTAATTTCATATTTTTTTAATTGTGTTTGTGGTGTGCTAGAATTTTTAAATGTTCAGAAACACCCCTAGTCAAGTGTTTCATTGTCCGTTTTTGTGACCGTACAAGAATCACTCATATGCCCTGGTAAACCACAATTAAAGCAAATTATATTCGATGTTTTTAAATTCATATTATCCGGTTTTTATTTTGATTATCTTGATTATTAGTGACATTTATCTGTGGATAATTTGATTTGTAAGAAGGATTTTATTATTTATTTTATTTTGGTGGTTATTATTGTTTTGTAATCCTGAAAATTATTGTTATATTGGGGTCTCAATAATTTGTATCACTACGCTGTCATATAACCATTATGTCCGCGTGATTCACGATAATTATTATTACGGAAATTTGGTGCAACAGGATAATTATTATTATTATTAAAATTATTCCGATTATAATTATTGTATTGGGTTCTTTGACCATTACTATTATATTTAATTCCTGAAAATTAATATTACCCTTAATTGTTGATAACCATTTTGTTTTGTGGTATTTGATAGCCATTATTACCCTGCAGTGATCCACGATAATTATTGTACCGCGGTCCATGATAATAATTACTATTTTGATTATCAAAATTTCTTCGAAAATTAATTTTAGGAGTTTCTATGGGTTTTTCTACCATAATAATCGGTATATAGGTAATTAAAAAAAAAAAAATCTAATGATTTTTTTCAACTCTTCTTTATTTTTTCTAAAATCAAAACATCATTATCATTCATTATCATTATATATACGGTAAATTCCACGTGTACCGTTTTGTATTTTTAAATATAATTTGAGCGTAATTTGTTTTAATATGTACGTTCGCAATGGCGGTAATTTGATATATATTATAATATATATAGCAATATAATATTATGTAAATAACGTAATGTACCTAAATATTTGTTCTTAAAATATATTGTGTGTAATTAAAATTAATTTTATTCGTGTTATTTATTCAAACGCGATACAAACCCACTTTTCATATTATTATACGTATGACACTATGACACATAACGTAATATATACGCGCGTTCATTTCGTTTGTGAATTTAACGAATTAAACGAATTTACTCGTTTTAATCGTTATATACACGGCGCATACACAGCAGCTAATTCTGTATGATAATTTAAAATTATTATTCCTGTCCCTGCTTATATTACAAACGATACGGTATTTGCAGTTTTTTTTTTCCATTTTAGAGTTATATTTATACTAACAATATACATATTATTTTATATGACGTGTATATTCACACTATTAAATTTCATTCGGTTTTAAACGCACGTATAATACATACAGGTTTTTATTTTATAGTCAAAAACATTTATATTTTTCTTCCAACACCCGCAGTTTAAATATTCAAAATGATTTATAGCCACTATCTGAAAAAAAAAAAAAAATTAGAAATCACTTACACCGCGTCGAAATTTCAGTATTTATTCACGTATAAAATTCGTCGTCAAAAGTCAAAGGACACGCGTGTCACTGTCATTTGCAGCCAGATGCAGTTTATGCGGTGTATATTATATGTATATTGTGGTATGCGCATTAGGTACCTGTTTTAAATCCTTTCAAGTCAAAATCCGATTTGTGGTCAGTGTCATTTAGTGTTCGTGTAGTTGAATATTGGATTTTGGGTAGGCTATTGAAGGTTTTTTTTCTTGGCGATTTCGCCATTGTGCTGCCGCGGAGTAAAAATCGAATTTACAGCTATTAATTGTCCGTAGAGTATATAATATAATATTACTTTATGCTGTTTATCTCTACTGAATAGCACAGTAAGTATATACGAGAAGAGAAAAAAAGACAGGTAAATTACGTGATGAAGAAATCACCCATTAGCAACACTTAGCACTTGATAGTAGTGAAAAAGTGAAAAAAAAGCAAAGCTAGAAAAAAATCGATATACTTGAAGCAAAGGATCTTTACACAATCTCGTTTTCAATCGACGACGGGAGTTTTCAAGAAGCATCAAAGAATGAAATAAAACGTTTACCAATGGTACTCTAAATGGAGAGTTAAATTAAACCACGTAATAAATCAGTACACATATATATACGACTTTCGCTCTTTAAAACACGGTTTCCGCCCGCCTGTCTCGGTAGACAACGTATATATATATATATACTTACATTCCTACATTCCTTACAATATACAGTCAAATATTACGGTCTCACACCAGGTAAGAAACTAACTATTATTGGAATCGACACATAAGATCCAAAAGATTAATTCTAATGCTCAAAACCGTTTTATCAAAAAATACATTTACAAGTATGAAAATAAAATTATTAATTTTTAAGACACGCTACTAAAACCGATTTGGACTTAAGGTTTACGATATTGTAGGGGTGTAGCAAAAAAAAAAAAAACGAATCTTAACAAAATTCAAGCATACCAGATAATATCACTCCACGCAAAATCACAAAATCTCACTCGTAGTACCTACATATATATTTTTTTAATTTATGCGAAATAAATGTGTCCTGTCGTTGTGTCTGCAGTGTGTAAAAATAAAATTAATTTTGTCGAACAAAAACGATTGGTTTGGACTTTTGGAGCAACGACGTGCGCACAATCGATGACGCACGCAACGCTCATATATTATACAGTTAAGCTGATTACTGTACGTTTATTTATCTCAAGCAACGTGTACCTATTATACTCGAGTTTAATAATTAAAATCGTATATTATCGCATACAATTGTGAGCATTTAAAAAAAATGTTAATAGATTTTATACACTTATGTTTATATACGCGAGTATTACACTCTACGCGCGCATTATTCTATAATAATTATTTAATAATAATTCATTATTATCTATATGAGTACGAATCGCAGTAATCATAGAGAATATTATATTTTTAATTTTCCCGGTATGACGTACGATATATTATAGAGTACGCATGAAATAATGATTTGTTCTTACACAGTTCATCTCGTTTCTATTTAAAATCCTCCTATTTTTTTTTTTTTTCGTTCATGTTTACCGCATATCATATATTATATTATTTGTATTGTGCAGTGCGAATCGCCAGGACGTTCTCGTTTCGCGAATAATATTATGACGCTTTGTAGCGACTATTTTAATTCGCAGAGGTTTTTCTTTTCTCTACGTTTTTAATGCGCAAATTTTATTCTATTATATTTGTACTGTTTCCCCTTCCCCCACCATAATAATAATAATAATATTACGTCAGTTTGTTTTTAATTTATCGAATCCGTATAAGTATACATTATAATATTATACAATACGTGACTTTCTTTGTGTACACACCGCGCGGTGTCTGATTTTGAAATTTCGTAGCTTAAGGGAAAATAAGAAGTGCGGTCTCTTCTCGCTATAATTAATTCCTTTGCGCAGCTCTCCTATATATATATATATATAATACAGAATATATACGTCAATTATACATAATAATGTTTTCCATAAAAATCGTTTCTCGTAATAATTAAAATCAACCCTTTTTCCAGCCGAAAAACATTAGGCAATTCCACAAAAACTGTTATAAAATCGACATATTAAGTCATAACATAATATAGAGAGTACACCTATATATGTACGTAGCTTGAATATAAAATAATATATTACCTGTCGTCGTGACGTATAGTTACATTACAGGCACACCCGTTATTTTCTTTAAATCAATATATATACCGGACACAAAATTTTCATCTTACCAGCTTTTCCCTGTTCTTTTCAAAATTAATCGTCTGTAATCCCGACGTAATCCTAAGAACTACTCAATACGTATGACATCAATTTTATTATACCGCGAATACTGCACATCAGCCCGGTATATACATATATTCTGGTCTATTATTTTTATAATAGACATAATTATAATAGATTTTTTTTTTATAATTTTTCACGTTTATTCTTTGTCGCGTCTCTCTATAATATTTCTTCTATTATAATTATAAATATAATATATATATATATATATATACAGGTTCGTTTATTTCATGACTAATGGTCTATGTAATACGGTTATAATAATTCAATTTCGTTTATTAGGGCCGGAAAATGTGTAGATATGACTTGGAACCATTAACAAATTATATATTATATGCGTAATACGCGGGTATATGATATTCTATTATATACGTTTCCCTTTGAAAAATTTCGTTTTTCTCAAAAATCGTTTCGGCGCGGGGACACTCTCTCACGTGGCGGTATATAATTACATTCAGTGGCAACGATCAGGATTTTTCCAGGGTTTACGCCGCGAACAAGTGAAAAAAAAAATATTGAAACTAAAATATTATAGTACTTCTACTGGAATTTTCATTTTCACGTATTTTTACTTTATTATAATTGTAAAAAAAAAATTAGCGGATTACTAAAAAAAAAAAAAATTACGTTTCTTTCGTTATTATTTATTGCGTACGAAATTATGTTATTAAAGAAAATGTCGCCGTTTTTTTTTTGCACCAACATTTTTGTGACATAATAAATTGATATTTTTCGGTAGATATTTTCACGGCTGGTAAGCCATTGAATCTGTAAATTCGCATCGAAAATTTCTAAAGTAAGTTTTCAAAGTTGAAAATGAAATTTTTGTTACAAAAAAAAAAAAAAAAAAATTGTTACTTATTGTACGGTTTACTTCGAGAGTTTATGTAAATATTGGGGTACTGTAGCGATTTCTATATATATATATATATATATATATATATATATAATTATGTCAATGCATGGCGGTATCATCGATTTTCTAGCGTATTTGTTTGGACTCGGTAATTGTAAAACTTGGCGGCGGCAAATTTTAATATTTCGGCTAAAAACTCTGACGAATTTTCAAAGTCGTCCGTATAAAATCCTACCGAAATTAAGCGGGTACGTACGTTGTCGCAGTGATGGGTCGTTGCAGAGTATGACGGAGCCTTTGAAATCCTTGAATCATATTTCTTTATTACGGACTGTGTATTTATGTGTCTTTAATAACTGTTCAAATAAATCAATCTAGAAACGGAATAAATATGGAAATTTTAAAATAGTGTTCGCGTGAACATTACCGCGAGTGATATTTATTTCTGTTGGTCTGTATTTTCGCAATTTTTCTTTCGGCATTTATGTTTTAATTTTGGTATCATTACTCGTACAAAGTATTTTACCGAAACACATTCCAAGCCGGTGTGTCCAGACATCCAGCAAAACATCCTTCACGGTCGCACCGCGTACACTACGCGTAAATTCACCGTCTGCAATCGTCGAATTCGTTTTTCAGACTTGAATTTTTTCGGGGTTTTTTAATTAAAGTATTTTCTTATTAGACATAAAAAAAAAAATTCCATCGCGGTATTACAATAGCTATGGGTCAGTCATTTTCAAAAGAAGTCACTTTTAAAATTGCCAATTTTTTTTTTTTGCTTTTCTTTTTGCTCATCAACTTTTATTACTGACATATTTTTTTTTTTTTTTTGGGGAGGTGGAATAAGGTAAATATTAATGAAAAATAAAGTATATATATATAGGTATTTAACAAATAAAATAATTGACTAACCGAATACAATAATTATAATTTTTTTCTTCTTATTTTTTTTTCCTTTTCATTTGTAAATGTGTTCCAATAAGATTTTTAAAATAAATTCCAACAACAGTAGATTTCACAATGTCCAGTATACAGCTGAGTTGCGGGCGATATTCCTTCTGTCACTGTTCAACGAACGTATGACTTTATATTAATTTTAAACGACTATATGTAGATAACTTACATTTGGCTCATTTCAAATTTTCTCCAATCACTTCGGTGCGGACGCGGAGAGAGAATTTTTTCTAAACATATAAATATTATAACTATCCCATAATCGTGTCGTTCATTAAATTTCGACAAGACCGATGCAATAATTTCGAGCAATTCGTAAGATTTTATAAATGAAAAAAAATTTTTTGTATTAATTTTAAACCGTCATTTGTAATTTGTTTAGGGTCATTTTTAAGTCGTATTCGCATTTTTTTTTTTAGAACATTTTTAAAAAAATTGTTTTAAGGTCATCGACTTCCAATAAGCCCTACTTACAATAAGTTTGTTAGGCAGCCAGAAGAAAAAAGAACAGAATTTAAATACGCGACGAATGTCACGCGAAGCGCAGAGTTCGTAAACCTAACACTAGCGAGCGTTTTCCAATTAGCGCGGATTACACACAACGTATATAATAATATATGGTATATACACAAGTTGGCTTTAATTTAGAAAATAATATATTATATATCGAAAAGTGAGCGTACATATTTTTTTTTTCTTTTTCCTATATATACCTACGCCGCGTTGAAAAACGAATTTCCAATTTCCATAAAACCCGCCGCGGTAACCGCGTATAATATGTACGAGCGCGTATAACCGAACACGTATTTCACCGAAATATTATATGATAATTTATTTCGGTCGCTCCTCTCGCCCCATATATATATATATATATATATTGGCAAATCGTTTTGCGAAAACGCGCTGCCCGCGGCGATCGTCGCGGACGAATCCTTCGGGCGTTCTACGCGTATATATATATATATATATATATATATATATATATATATATATATATACAGCTATAGCAACTCGTATAATATATTATATATTATTATTATTATTATTATTATTATTATATTGTTCGGTCCAGTGTTTCTTAACCGTTTTGTTGCGGTACGACCCGAAAAAATTTTTTTTCTTCCCCCTTTTTTTTCCACGACCCTGCTGCAGGTTAAAATATATTTCTCCTCGTTTTAAACGGACGATCGTAAAATGTAAAACATAATCTATACTTTTATTTATATATATATACTCGTATATATTTTTTTTTACTCTCGATTTCATATATATTATTATTTTTTCTGTTTGTATAGATAATGTAAAATTAGCGATGTTACGAACTCAGATTTTTGCAGGGTCGAACCCTATAACCCGAACCGAACTTCAGAAAAAAGAAAATGTTTAAAGGCATTAACTTTTACATACATTTAAAAAAAATATATTTAAAACAACCGAATATACTCATCATCGATAGATTTAAAATGAATTTGTTAATAATATATTATATACGAGTATAGTTATTTATTTTACGAATATATTCGTAAAATAAATAACTATATACTACATTACATTGTATACACGACGGACTATATAATATCGTATTTTATTGATTTACATAATATATTGTATACGTTACAATTCTTGCGATTTATCACTGGGTATTGAAAAAAAAAATAACGAAACGACAAAACAATCTGTTTTCCGATCCTAACGCTGCTATACGAATATTGGTAAAAGAAAATAATAATATACTTTGAATATTATTTCGTAGTAGTCCATTTCCGATACCGAAAACAGCTGTCGGGCTAATCGATAATAATACATAAGAAATCTTTGTGAAAACTCTTTTCACTACGGATTGGGGACAATATTACACTTTCTATCAAGAAAAAAAAATAGAACAGTATCTATATTTTATTTATTTAAACCACAATCGAATATTTTTCCCGACAAATTCAGTTTGAATTCCGTTTTCCGATGTTCGATATTCGAACTATTCTGTGTTCGGTTCGGTTCGGATGTTTCCAATAATTACGAGTTTGATTTTCGAACCGAACCGAACAGTTCGTAACATCATTACGTATATATTGTAATATAATGTCATCAAACGATTTAATATAATTCGAATATATGTATACGCGCCAGTGGCGGTTAATACATGATGTTCAAGAGGGGGTGGGGGCGAAAATGGAGCCAACTCCCTCTGCCAATGAAATATCCACATCGACGAGTAATAACCAAGAAGAAAGATCTATTAATTAAACCAAGACGAAATGCAGATGTAGAAAAAGGAAGAACAACGTGCATGGAACGAAATAACAATAAAACGGGAAAAGAAAGGGTAGGTACTCACCAGATAGCGCTACGACACAACATAGAAGGCACACACACACACACACACACACACACACACACACACACACACACACACACACACACACACACGGTAGTCAGACGCGAACTACGTTGTTCGCGTCTGACCGCCGTGACTACACTGAGCGGCCCGATGGTTTCGGACCGCTATTTATAAGCGCATTTCTGCCACGCCCTTCATGTTGTGTCGTAGCGCTATCTGGTGACTACTTTCTTTTCCCGTTTTATTACGGTCGGCCGACGCGCTATGCGGGCGTTTAGATTGTCGCTGATACGTACTATAATATTTATTATTTATTTACTTTATTATTATTAATAACAGTAATGTTATTTCGCGTATTTCAATGAAATGAAAGTGAGGATACGTCTTTCCTCGTTGTACACTCGTTTACACGTTTACTCGTTTATTTTACACGTTTATTATTTATTTAACGTTTACTCGTTTACCCGACCGAGTTTATCGTCAGCTAAACACTAAACGGTCGAGCACTAATTCCAGCGTTATACATGACGTTCAAAGGGGGGAGGGGCGGCGAAAGTGGAGTATAACCATAACATAATTGGACCAACTTACATGACACAAGTCGGTGTTGTTAGTTCAGAGATATACTAAATTTAAATATATCAAATCCCACGTAGGGGGGTTGCGATCCACCTATCTTGAAATACTTGCTTTGTATACGTCAATTAAATATAACTTTGCCAACGGTTTCGTCTTTTCGTCAGTCTCGAAACGTGGCTATTTAGATGAAAATATAGAGACTAACAATTGTTATTTAAATTGCACCTCTGCAGGTTACGCGAGTGTGTGTGTGTGCAAGGGCGCACCCAGGATTTTTTTGGGGGGCTAAATAAAATTATTTTTAGATATTAATAAGATTTATTTAATATATACAGAAATCCGATTAAACCGATACATAATAAAATTACAAAAATATTAAGAGGTCAACCATTTTGGGGGGGGGGGCTTAAGCCAGTTAGCCCCCCCTTGGGTGCGCCACTGTGTGTGTGTGTGACCGGACTGGTGCATGTGCGGACGTGTTTTTTTGCCGTCCGTCCGTCCCTTCTCCTCATCGGCAACGAACGATCAGTGACGAGTCACGGGTAGGGCTTCGTGCTCGCCGTGTACCGGAAAAGACGGGTGCCGGGTGGGTCGAAGACTATTCGCTTGCGTGTACTGCACTATACATACACACCCACACGACATTATTATTATTATTATGCGGTCGCCGCGATCTGTCGGCGGCGGTGGCGGCATCTGTGAGACGGGGAGGAGGTGTCGCGTTTTTACATCGCATTTACACGTTATCGTTCGGGGGCGGCCGTCGCGCACCACTGCAAATCCAGGAAATCCCTTTTTTAAACGCGTCGGCCACGTCTTCGGTGAACGTTATGTACAACCCTGTCTCCGCCGCTCGCGAAACACTTGCTTTGGTTGTGGCGAGAGTGAGAGAGAGAGAGAGAGAGAAAAAACGACCACGTCGACTACGAAAAATATCAATAAGAGCTGAGACGCTTTCGCGGAAAAACAAAGTCGTGTGCTAACAGAAAGTAAATTAAAAATGGAATTGACAAAAAATAAAATAGAAATACGTTCGAAAAGTCTAAAAAAAAAGTTATACGCGCGCATCCTGACAATATCACAATATAAACGAACGTTTTTTTTTTAAAACGGTGTATCAAAAGTCGCGGGCTCTCGATATTTTTAATCGTATTCTCGTTCGCGTATATTCCTTATTATCCAACAATACAGTCGTTTTATGAAGATTTTAATATTTTTTTTCATCTTAAAAAACTCTCGAAGACTTCGGTTGGATTCGTTTCACGCGTTTCCACAGACACTCGATCGTTTTCGTGCAGTCCAGCACCGAGGGGGAGGGGGGCTGTGTCCACGTGGATCTATATTGCTATGCGGTTACACGGAGGACGTCTCGCGCAAACGTGCATAAACAAACGCTCGACTCTAATAAACTGTCATGACACCAGCTGATTTCATAACTGACTCCAAGAGTGGCGCATCAAAACACCGCGCAACGGCAAAAATGAATTATACAATAATTATTTGATTTCGCGGTGCTTTGGTCCGCCATGCGCGTGAATGAGACACGCGATTTAAAAACCCTTTTAGAGAAGTTGTACGCGGAAGCCGAATTTCGATACAATTTTATCGTTAGTATAGTTACACTAATGATAAAAGAGCAGCTGTACGTTTTTTCTGCAATATTCGAACATAGACGTAAATGTTTCGCCAAACATTCGTGGCTAATACTTACGCCGTACGTCTTCGAATCGCGTTTTTGTGTTAACAAAGTCACTGCCTTATCTAATATTATGTGCGTGAGGCGTTCTCTTGACCGAGAAAACCACGATTGTATTCTGTAGGCTATACTGAAAAATTGTCATAAATTTCTGTCGAAAAATTCTGGTTCGGTTTCGATAATTTGTCGGTACGCGGTACACGCTATTTTGAAAAATACACCACGTCTAACAAACACGTGTTAAAAATAACAAATTGTACGCGTTGGTAAAATACGTTCACATCCAAAATAAACTGTCGACGTATTGAAATGGGTAAAAATCGTGTAGATATGCGTAAACTTATCGAATGTCGACAGCGCCAACTACATTGTTAGCATATTATACGAACCAGTGGCGTATTTACGGAGGGATGGAAGATTAGGGAGATATATCTTCCCACACGTTTTTTTAACATATCATATGTATATAGTTATGGTTGTGTTTTCCTTTTATCACTTTATCGGTAGGTAATAAAACAATGATATTTTTATTGGAAAACATTAATTGCTTAGGACGTTTGTAGACTTCAACTCCGGAACGCAAATTTTCACGTTTAAAAAACATGTTTAAGAAATTCTACGAAGAAGGTATATGTATCATTACTCATTACGAAATATGTTTTGTATTTAAATTTTAAAGTAGGTTTTAATGAGCTTGCAGTGTTATAACGTGATAACGTTAAATCGGATGCTGAGGAACTGATCGACAAAGTTACCAAAAAACCTATAAGAGTAAGAGACTAGAGTTTTTTTCTTTTCTTTCTGTTAACGATATAAATTTATTGTAAACGTATGAAAATTAAACGTTTATCGTAGTTATTAAAAATTGATAGTATCCACCTACCTATATCGCATTAACTCATTAGTTGCGTACCTCCATAGCTATACGAAGATGTGGCAATAAAATAAAATTATAACGTTTGTGGTACATTTTAACATTTAATTCAATAGAAAGCGTCAATAAGTCATTACGTAGTAATGTTTACTATGCGTTATATTATTATTTCATACTTGTACAAGTATAGTTGATAATAATTTATTAATCATAATATTATTAAATATAATTATATATTTTATTGTAAAATACCAAATTATAACTCAGATCAAAGGCCCACCCACCACCCCTTAAAAATTCAGAGGCAATATTGCCTCTCGGATAACCTTTCGCCACGCCACTACCTATGTATGCTTTGAGTGTAGGGAGAACATTTTTTTTTATTCATCTCCCCCTCAAAGAAATCCTAAATGCGTCACTGGCATACACTTCACGTGTATACGTGGAGATGTATGATTTTTTTTTTTACTGGTAATACTAGCACTTGAAAGTAACAGCATATTTTAATACGTTTTTAGTGGGTGTCATCTTCTAGCACTGAATCTTCGCGAAAGCCAAATTGCGCGTCGATTATTTATTCTATCGCGTGTCCACATTATTATTTTTTTTTTACTATAAGAATAAACCGATGGTCGAGTATTGTAATACGTTTTCGGGGACAACATAATTATTTTAGTTTCGTTTTCTACGACCACGGCGTGTAATTATACTGTAATAGTCGTTTAAGGAAACGGGGGTTCATTTACGATTTTACTCGAGATTTTTATCGAGTTTAAAGCCGTTTTGCAGTTCTCTGGTGTGTGTGTGTGTGTATTCGACTTTTCTATCGACACGACTACCAGCCCGACGGCGATCATTTGAAAAGTAAATGAAAGTACTTTTACGTTTCTTTAGTAATTTGTCTGCGACAATATACTTACTCGGATGGCGGGCGACAGCCGAAGCTTTTTTGTTGTTGTTTTTTAACGCGCATTTCCATTTTATTCCACTTTTCTAATCGTTTTGTTTTGCAAGGCGTACACGGTATACACGGCCGTTATAACTTATACGCGTTTATAACTTTACTTCTTTTTGTTTTGTTGAAAATCCCATCTTACAATAAAATAATCGTCGTTTGACTGTGTATATACACAGGTACGCGAGAATTTTACACCGGTACGTACAACACAGCTATAAATACTGAAGTTCAGGTCTTTTAAAAAAAAAAAACATGCATTTATTTTTATTCATATAATACGAATACAAGGATTATATGATGGAAAAAACTAACCGGGTACAGTAAAGAAATACAGGTTTTTTTTTAAATAGTCCAAAGTTAATCACATGACTTGTCTGATTTAAAAATTATATGTCTGCACATATCTGCCTGGTATGTATGTAGAAGAAGTGATGAGAATGAAACACGATATGTTAGTTTAGATGGAAAGAGTGAACGGAATACTATTGTTTTTCGTATTTAATTGTTTCGAAGCTTTGGAAGATAGTTTTTGTCAAAAAAAAAAAGTTAGACCTATAAGTTCAACGAACCTTTTTATACGACATAGAACACATTCATCTTTCAACTAAATACGTTTTATTTACATGGAAATCAATTTAAAGGTGAACTCAAGCTGTTCCAGATTTTGAAGGAGTGGTTTCGAATAAAACGATAGGTCAATCGGGGCTGGGAAAATATTTCTCTCGAATGTTCATATAAAACGTTGAAACTTTTTACGAGAATTCCCGTTACAACACGCTCGTTTTACAGAGAATGTTCAAAGCTTATAACGTGGTAAATTAAAAAGTCGAACGAAGCAGGAAGGCTTATCGCCGGTTTTCGTGGAACAAGAATTAGCTTCCAAAATCAATTCAGAAGAAACCGCGCTGACTAATTTAAGTCTGTGTAACCAAGTACACGTCGTCTTGAATTATAAATAAAACTTTTAATTTATACTATTATATATTCGTTAGTAATTCTGTTTTTCTAAAAAACAGGAATTTAAAAATAGCGTTAATAATATAAAAACAGACATTGCTAAGAGGATCAAAATTATTTTTTCCTTTTCTATTATTATTAAGTTTTCTCGCGGTTAGATAGAAGATCCGTGTGATTTGGAGGTTTTGCGCAAATTTGTGGAATGTGCACATCTATACCGGGCTTGTTATTTTCATCAATACCGCGGATTTGAGGGGAATCGAAGCGTTTGTTTTATTATTGAAATGTTTAAAATTTCACTGTAGTCTAAAATAATGGCGCGGGAGAACTCTAAAAATAATCTAACTAAGGGGGAAAACATTTATTTATTTAATAATATGAACGCTAATCGGCTTTTTTTGACGTGTAAGTGAATGATGTTATAATATGTGAAGCAATAACAGTAGTGGAGTAATATACAGCGATCGGTGATTTGAAGGTAAACAAAAAGAGAACAGGAACAAGGAACAAAATAAATACAATCAAGTAAAAGTGAGTGATGGATTATTAGCATCACGCATCATCCTTATAAGTGGAGCATTTCGCATAAAATTACTACCACGGTGTGGTAAGTAAAAGGCACCCTGGAATCTGGTGCTATCCGGAATACGGATGCTGAGGTCGTTGAGCGTTTTTACCAACAAACGGATTCCAAATAAATCTGATCCCGAATTCCTTCCGTCTATTTTGTAACGAATCGATTTTACTTATGATACAGTAATTATGGATTGGGTGAACAATATTAAGTTTGTAAGCGGCGAAACTCAAAAACCGATTTTGGACCCGATTAACCCGTCGAATGTCGACTGCCGTATTAGGTGACCAGACGACTACACCGTATTCTAAAACTGTACGAACTAAGCTAGTACATAGTAAAGAGAGACATTCCGGAGAGTCAAAGTTAAACATTTATAAACGACAACATTTAAAATGTTGTTAATCGATCGATTAGCTATGATTAGGTCAGATATGGCCCATGTTATTATCAACCCGGGGGGGGCGGGAAAGGTACAAATTGATTTCCATATCTCTCTCCTCCCCCATTTTCCTTCAAGAAAATCCTAAATACGCCCCTGCTGGTTTTGTTACTCTTGCAAAGTGCCACGACGCGTTGGGTGTATATATGTATCGCGTGCGGCGAACGTCGTTATTTGACAGCAGCCGTTAAAGGCTGCTTGGGCGTGAACGACTGTTGCAGCTGTTGTGTTTTAAGTTTCAATTCTAAAACACGCTCGGTTAACAGCTTATGCGCGTACCACATACGCGAGGTTCGGAAAACGCGGTTAAGTCGAAACTTACGGGAAACTATTTACTACTATATTTGGCCGATTTTTTGATCGGCGTCTATAAATGCACTATTGTGCACTTATAATAATAATTTAAACGCGAGAAACTGGTGTACTTAATTAGAGGGCGCTTCCACGACAGAAATTATGATATTCGTAATCATTTTATGTAACAGTATACGTAATTTATTAAGTTTAGTGTTTGAATTCATTTATTAATCGTTTCGTGTGATAATTTGAAATGTTAAGATAAAATGATTTAATTTTTTTATAAATGATGTATAACGTAATATTGTTTATTGACTATTGAAAACTCCCCGTGTCTGAAAAATAGTTCTAACCTACACGACACAGCACGTCGTCGGCCAGATATGTATATGAACTACATATTATATTTTATCGGTTATTATCTTCAGACCAATCGTTTTCAAATTTAGTTTAACGTTTTTGCCTATATAGCTGATAAATTATGATAAATTTGGCTCGTACTCGCATCGATGTGTGTTTCAAGTTAATCGACAACGACGTCTCTATAAATGTCGAGAAAAGCTAATTCAGTTGGACGCTCTTGACTCACAGCTGTTTATGTTTTAAATTTTTTCGATAGGTAAATTCAGCGTAAATTTTTTCCATAGGTTGTTTATCAATGGAGGGGCTTTGCACCCTTAAAACCTTCTTTACCTATACGTTTGTATATAGGTATTATACGAGAAAAACACTGCTCAGTCAGTTTGAAAAAACACCGCGGTTTAATCGTGTCTTACAATAAACGTAGGTATGGACATTAAAAAAAAAAATTCTTTACACTTCTATTATAAAGTGATTATCAATGGCAATAATTTTTCGAGTGATACCATGCGTTCTACTAACAATTTTTGTTTTTGTTTTGAAGACGTTATTGCTTCAGTAAATGTGTTTTGCTCTCGATTCTAGATTAGAAAAAAAAAAACTCACGAACTGTGTTTATAATGTTTACAGTTTAATGTAGTGTGCGTATAACATTTTTTTTTGTCAACAGCGTACCTTTTAAGAAGCCGTTTTTCAATCAATATTTTCTAACATCAGTCATTTCACTCGATTTAATTCGCTTGCTTTATTTTTAATTTTTCTCTCTACTTGCAGTTAGCAATTACAATTAATTACTTCTCTTTACGATATACACGTATACTTTTATTAATTACGTGACGACTGTTTTATAAGGACACTCGTGGTCCAGTTTGAAATACCTAAGCAATTCAGTTGAAAAACAATACGCGTATGCGATACGCCGTAGATTTATTGTAATTTTAGAGTTTAAAAAAAAGGCCGTGTTCTTCGAAATGGTCTTCTGCGGTTCGATTGGATGTTTTCATCTGACGTTTGTGTACCGCGTTAAACCTGCCACTGTTCTCGGGCTATTAAAACGTTTAGAAAGATTAAAACGAATAAATAATAATTCAATAATAAAAACGTACCGTTATTGTATTCGTTGGTAGAGTAAATATATATATATATATATATACGTATTATAATATTATTAGACATATCTTCAGGGAATATATAATGTTGTTGCATAATATGTTAAATATATACCTTGTTGATCGAAATTAAACATGTGTCGATTGCAGTCCATATAGTTATAATTTATATTATATAAAGGATTTAATATACGGTCCGTCTACTTAATGTTCGCGTATAATTTCAGTCGTACAAAATTATCGGTGCGTGTTTTTTATTTTTATTAAAAAAAAAATCATTCGAAATGAAATAATTATAACAAATTTAAAATTTGCCATTATGAATAAATTAGTAGTTGGTGCGTTTTAATTTGTGGCGTGCTTGCTATAGGTTTGTGACGGAAAAGAGAAAAATGGTGTATAATATTATCTAGATCAAGTTTAATTTTAGTACAAAAAATACGTAACGTATAAGGAAGGACTTAACTGTGATTATTCAATACAGTGGATAAATATTAAATCTTTTTTTAAGAAAAAAAAGCAAGCAAAGGCTCGATGACACTGTATGAGCGTGCCAAGTTTTTTGGGGGCTTTTCTCTGTGAAATTTATGATTTCAGAAGAAATACAACTGGATTTTTATTCCCTCAAGGATTATCGGCGATCGGGAATTTTTAAGTAGTTCCAGCTGTGCTGTTAAAGGCGTTCATTAAAATAATAGATTTATCGACTCGAGTCGCAAACATTTAAGTAATACAATTACACACAATCAATATACTGCAATGTATGTGTCGTGCGAGTCACCTCATGTTTCTGTAAGGGTATACGTAATTGGTTTTATGATTTTATCGATTGCTGTGCGTTGCGGAAAAGATGCAGAAGATGAAATACACATTTTGGTTACACATATATTGACTATTAATAGGTTTCACAAAAGAGTATACTCGTGTAAGAGGTTTTTGGTACCTATTTAACAATAAATAATAAATTGCAATATTACAAATAAGAACAGAAATAATTCCGGGTAAAATTTTATTCAAATGTAATTCAAATATTATATTTGACGATAATATTATTTACAATATTGCGCTTTAAATTAATATACGTTGAATTATTATTCACGTATTTTATTATTATTATTTTTTTTTTGTAGGTATATCGATTTTTCGTTAATAAATATTTAAATAACAATAACATAAAAATGCTCTTCAATACTTACTTTGTTCGAAAGATGTGGATCTTTTACGAAGAACGCAAAAAAAAAAGGAATTTAAATAATTAGGCAATCCATTGATTTTATCTCATGTTTAAAACATATCTTTTAATTAAACTTTTTAATATCTTCTCAGTACAATATATTTATACGCATAAAACAGCATTTTTTAAGGTTCTATACAGATATATTCTACTTCTATATACATACATACATATTACATGCATATATATATTTATATATCACATATTACGCTCTTTTAATTACAATAATTACACAATCCGAATGACTTTTGTTATCATAATATTTTTTTTTACATTGAAATAAATGCCGTTAAATTTATTCATGAAAAAAAAAAAATTTTTCGAATTCGTATTGATTGTTAGTGCGTTTTACTAGTAGTAAGTACATTTTATTTATGACATTGTGGCGAATGTAAATTATTATTGAATTCATACAAATTTTAATAATAACTTATAATACGACGTTGTTATAAGAATATGATTTGAAAAACATATTAATACGTAATTTGAATGTTAATAGTAATAAATTCTTCTTAAATGTAATAATAATAATAATAATAATAATAATAATAATAATAATAATAATAATAATAATAATAATAATAATAATAATAATAATAATAATAATAATAATAATAATAATAATAATAATAATAATAATAATAATAATAATAATAATAATAATAATAATAATAATAATAATAATAATAATAATAATAATAATAATAATAATAATAATAATAATAATAATAATACAAACGAATATATAGTGTTAGATAAATATATAATATGTATAAATAAATAAATGTTTAAAACGGAATTTTTTAGTACGACGTATGGTATATTATATATATATATATATATATATATATATATATATACATATTAATATGACGATGAGTAACTGAAATGTGAAATAGTTTTCGTACGTTGGTAAAATACGTTAAGAAAATTCAATATTTACAGAAGTTGATTAGGTACTACAAATAATTACGGTGTTTTATTTTTTTATAGTAGTTTGAATACTGAGTAATTTACTTTCTCTTTCTGTGTATGTGCGTAATATAGTGGATTATTGATGACGGCAAACGATCAATTTAAATGATTATAATCGCGTCAAACAAACGACAAACGGTAAAAAAGAAAACAATTCCGTATAATATATACGCATTGAACAAACGTACGCCCGCCGTTTAATAGGAAACCAAAAACGGTTTTGTGTTTAAAACATATTTTAGATCCCGAGCGGAGCGAGGAATCTAGTAGTTTTACAATAATGTTTATTTTTTTTTCTCTATCCTGTGTACAGATTTTCGACCAGAAGGAGTGCTCCGATCTCTTCAGTCACAGTTCGTTTCCGGCAGCAATTCGCATCTAGCTGGTACTTTAGAGAGATCATTTTTCGATTTTATCAATAGTTTTTTAACGCGACGCGATAAATTACCGAAAAATTAAGAAAAACTCGTTAAAAATGGGACTTCGTCAATATCACGTATAGTTTTTTCGCTATAATTTCAAAAATAATCATTCTATTGTCTTGAAATTTTCAAAAAAATCGTATCTTTGTACTACACAACTACAATAGAAACTTTAAAAAGTCTCGTTCAATTTTAGGCTATTTACAGCTATTTTTAGATTTTGAGGTTTTTCATTTATAAACAGTTAATTTTGAGATTTTTGACTTGAAATTTGGACACAAAGTCAGACATATATTACTTTAATTTCGTACAAAAAAATAGACAAAGTGTATTACACCGAAACTCCGCTCAGAATCGTTTTATGGAACGCAATGGATATATCATTGCTTTCAAATTTATTACAAAAACAAAACTCTAAAATCTTTATCCAAGTAATTCACTTAAGCGGTATCCACAACACCCCGCGGCTCGCTACCTTTTTTTTTTTATTATTATTATCGCGGTCAAACATTTTCCTAGCGGACGCGTAAAATGGTAAAAAAAAAAAAAAAATGGTGAAAGCGGCGAAAGGGTGAAAAACGAATTACTATACGTATAATATTATTTAAGTAAAAAAAAACCGTGTAGAGAGGAGCGTAGCATCACATAAAAAAAAATATATATATTTGTATACCTCTCATTCATCGATTCATCCCTGCAGTAGTGGCGCGTATACCACCTATACGACTTTTTTTTTACACGTATTCGGTATTTGTAATCATTTTATTTAGTTTTATAATTACCGGGGGGGGGGGCGAGGGGAAACTATATAATACTAAAAAAAAATCGTCACTAAATCAATAAACCAATAACGATATCCTTTAATAACGGCTTACTTTTTTTTATGATGTTTATTATTATAGTAAAGAACAAAAAAAAACTCAATTAATTTAGTTATTGTTATATATATATTTTTATTTTTTCTTTTAGTTTTAACAATCGATTAATACTGTTCTTTGGATAGAAAGACAGTTTACTGGCGTGCGGATGTTTTGAACATATTACTTCACCGATATTATACGCGTTCGATAAATTATTTATCATGCTAACGAGTCCACTATTATTATTCACAATTTTCATTTTCGAGAATGTTCGTTCACTGTAAGAACGGCTCGTTACTGCTGCGCGGGTGGTGTATACCGCCGTGTTCAACGCTTTGACAACGGCGTTAAAAAAATCCGTGTAGAGAAATAGTTTCCTTTTCACGCGCGATTACTCGTTTCTTGTAAGCCAAATTATCCAATTTCCGCGTTTGTTTCTCTCGCCTTTTCGGGGTTTATTTATATATATATACGGTGGTGTACGGGGTGTCTCACGGAGACCTGACTGCGGCGAATGCAACGTGAACTTTTGTTCTATTTAATACTTTTTTTTTTTTTCCCCCCCCGGTAATAATTTACTATAGAACCCAGCGCGTTACACATTATTGTCAAACGACGTTAACGGGTGACATTGATGATTAGCGAGAAAACCGTTTGAATTTTAACGAACTTAAAAAAAGAATAAAAATTAATGACCTAACACAATTAAAACTTTTAAGCGCCAGAATTAAAAAAAAAACGCGTGTATTTTGGCCATCTCGATTTTTTTTTTTTAAAAAAAAAGAATAAAATTGAATTTAAAAAAAAAAAAAATTCAAATCTTTTGTAATTGAAATTAAATTAAAAATACTCGTTTATCACGGCGTAGAAGTATTAAAATTATAGAAAATAAACTTTTAAAACGGCTATACCGAATATAATAGAACAAAATTTATAGCACATTTGTCAGACGTCCGCTATAGACAATTTGTATACCGGCACCGTGCAGGTCCGGCTCAAGTCGAAATAGTTTACTAAGCGAAATCAAATTTTGCCGTTCCTAAGATAATTTTCGACCACATTACCCTCTTCCTCCATAAAATACAAAGAGGATTGACTTCTCTCGATTTTTTTTTTTTTATAAAATACCGTTTTAGACAAACGCGTCGTCGTATTGTTTACAAAAAAAAAAAAAATGTTTACCGTCGACATTTATAGGATACGAAATTAAAACGAAATACGAGGAGCCGGGTATTATTTTTTTACTAATCCGTGTCGTTCGTCATTATCGAATGAATTCACGGGGCATTTCGACGAATCCTCGAGCAATTCAATATCGAAATACTTTCGTCATATCGTATAACATATTCTCTCGAATACTATTTACCCGCACTTATATCGATGTGACTGTGTCGATATATATACTTATATTGTATACAACAACACTTTAAAATACTACGTTTAACTGGTGAATTGAAAAAAAAAAACATTTTTTTCTTCTTCCGGATACGTCGATATAGAAATCTCAAATAAATTTAAGGACGGCTTTTTGTTTTTGTTTTTAAATGCCGCCTCCTTAGGCGGCCGCCTAGCTCGCCTACGCCTCGAGCCGGTACGCCGATGACGATATAGTTACAGTTTTTCAAAAAACAGACGGGGGAGTTTTTTTCTTTTTGGAAAAATCTTTTTTTTTTTTTTTTTTATTATGAAAACGTCGTTTCGTTATTCCTCTTCATACAGGTATATAACGAGGAGTAATTTAAATAACAAACACGCGATAATTATGCAAAAAAAAAAATCTAAGGGCCGCCGCAGTGATGTGCGGGGTTGGGGGAGGGGGCGCAGACAACGCCGCACCCCGCGCAGCGCGGCGTCGAGGAGTGCAGCAGCGGGGTGCCGACGGCGGCGGCGGCAGTGGTGGCACGCCGCGCACCACCACCACCATTACGGTCGCAAGTATCATTGTCGCGACCGTGTACCGGCGCACCATTGTTATTGCGAAAACACCGATTGGCTCCACCGCGGCAGTGTTGCAGGCGTCGTACACCCGCGGAGTGCAGGATGCTCTGAGCGAGACGCAGAGATAGCGCGTATCCCGCCTGCACGCCGGCGGTCGGCGCGGCGGCGAAACGCGAGTTATTATTATAGGCGCGGGAGAGGACCGGGGGTGGGAACTTTGAAATAGGTCGAGTGCGAATAAAGGGGCTGGCGGCGGCGGCGGCGGCGGCGATCCACGTTACATCTCGCGCGTCGCGGATGCCAGCAGGTGTACGACGGGCGGGCGGGCGGGCGGGCGGGCGGCAATGATGACGCACGCACGCCTGCCGCCGGGCCCGAGACGGTGCTGCGTCCCGGCGGCGAAACGCGGCGGTCTATCCCTAGGCGCCCGGGCAGCCGCGCGCATGACCCGAAAGCGCCGGTGAGCGGCCGCCGCCGACGTTTACCCCCGTAACGGAACTTTGCACACACAGATCGGCGAACTGTACGCTGTGCGACTGTCGTCCCGACCTGCACCCCCGCGGGTTTCTCTCGATCGTTTCGCGCGCGCCGTTTCGCTCGCCCGCAAATCGCCGCTCGCGTCCGCCGCCGGTTTCGCGTAAAATAGTTTTATAAGAGAGAGAAAAAAAAAACAAAAAACGTTTTTTGGCCGCCGCGAAAAAAAGAAGACGAAAAAAAAAAAAGTAGAAAAAACAGTTTTCTCTCTGTCGCACGGCCGGCTACCGAACACGCCGCGCGTACATCCGTCGTCAACCGGTTGACGGAGGGGGGAGGTTTACAAAAAAAAAAAAATTTTTTTTTCTCTCCATATTTTCGCGCTCGTCTCGTCCGCGGGTTCCGCGGGGGGCTGGCCCGTTCGTGGCCCGCGCGCCGGGACGGTCCGTGGCGCGATATGGCGCGACGAATGTGCAGGTGCGCGCGCCGTAGCGTATGATAAGAAACCGGTTCCGCGGAGGGATTTCGACGCCGCGTGACAACGTGAACGATGGTGGTCGGCGGTCATGTGCGCTGCAAATGAGCCATGCTGTCGTCGTACGTGCGGCTGTGTGTCCTGCTGTGGTGGTGCGCCACGACCGCGCTGCCGGCCGGCCGAGCTGCCACGTTGTCGAACGTCCACAACAAACGAGGTTCGTGTCTCCCTCCCTCCCCCCCAAGCCATAGGGTGCTGCTAAAACATTGTTTATAACTCACTGAATAAAAGCACGTTAAAACCGTTAATAACTTCGTATTTAAGCTAATTATCCGACGTAAATGGTGTTTTTTTTTCTATAAGAATTTTTATTTTTTTTTTATTATTATTGCAAAAAGAAGTTTTGCGCACATTAAACTTCAACAATTACCATAAGAATATTAAAAATGTAAAATTATTTTAATACTATTTTTCTCTCGTTTTTGCGCCGCCGTATTTATCTAAACGCTGACTGAGTTTCTATGTCGTTCGCGACGTCCGTCTCGACATTCGAAACGGACACGTCAGTAAACCGTCGCTGAACGCCGTTGTTGTTGTTGTTCTCAATCGATTTTTAATTCTCGACAAACTGCGTTCACGTGACGCAGATCTCATCGGGAATAACATATTGTAATTGCGACTTACTGTATACGAGTCGTAGGAAAAGCCACTTTTTCAATTGTTTTTTTTTTGATGTCGTCAAAATTCAGGGGCGTATTTATGGGGGGGAGGGCTGATGGGGTTCCAGCCCCCCCCGAAATTTCAGGAACTTTCTTTACTAATTCCTATGTCCTAGAACTGTAGGATGTAATATTTTTAATAAATTCCTAATACGTAGTTGTTTTTAAAATGTTGAGAATTTGGTAATTTGTCCTGTTTTTAAGATTTAGTCTTGCATTAGAATTTAGAAATAATTCAACAATGATATTTACTCAGTGCCTCAGCCCTCTCCCCCCCCCAAAAAATGTCTAAATACGCTCCTGTCAAATTTGAAATCTAAATTTTTTTGTGGCGCTGATTTTCACCATGGGGGCGTTAAAGTGTCCTTAGTTGCGCCTATGCCCCACGAGCGTAACGTTAACACGTTCCGAGCGAACATTTTTGTATTTGTCAGGGGGTTTTTCTTTTCTACGTAGAAAAAGGTTTCACATTTTTCATACGCGGCGTAGTGTTCGGACGATATTTTATGTTCACACCCGGAGCGAATCGACAAGTTTTCATGTTGTCTTTTTTATCCCATAGTAATTTCGCAAAACGTCATTTGAATAAAACACGCAGAAAACAGTAACCTATAAAACCGTCGACGACGAATGATGGTTTTTTGACGAACAAGCCTCTCGCGAAATCGAATTCTATCCTATAACGTGCATTCCTAGAGAACCCCGTTCCGCGGAGTGTTTCTCGATATAGTGCTACCAGTTTCACACGAAACCTACGCCTGTACAGAAGTCCTTGTACAATCCGCGAACGGATTTGAAGTTCTCCAAGTACACCCGTCGGTACTGTGATTTCCATTTAGTATAAGAATCCAGAAATGAACAATTTCGGGATTCCGATCTAGAGATTTTCGCGGATATTCCTTAAGCACTCGTATTACAAATTATACCGTTGAATATACGCGTGGTCTGTCCACCGTCACTAAACACTAAACAGAGTAACGTTGTTGCGAACAAACGCTTTGGACATTTTTGATTTTCCGTTCTTACACGATTTCATATCCGATTGAAATTCTCAGTTTAAAAAAAAAAATTCCTATTTAAGTATCTTACGTATAACGGTTACGTCGGAAAGACACGTTAGACACATCGTCACCTCGCGGTTCAAAAAGCGTTCTGGGGCTTCCGATATTTAAAGTTTTTTTTTTTTTACCTTACCTTTTTACAATGTGATTTTATTTCATACACATAATATGTCCGAGTATAACATTTTTCCGTTCCGTTTTTTTTTTTTGTTTGTGTCGATAATATATTGTTAATTTCATTGGTATCAGTTACATCAATTAATATAATGTATTGGTATATCGGTTACCGCCAGCTGTATAGTTGTGCGGACAGACAGCAGAATTAGAGAGAATTCACCGAGCGTTGGTCGGTCACCCGTCAAAAACGTGTAGACGTTTACGTTTCGTTTTCACATCGAGAGCATTTTATCCAGACCGATTACTACTTAATTTTCCCCTCGCCGTTAAAAATAATTACGGATAAGTGTAACACAAAACTTTTTGAAAATTTTCAAGTGTTTTTTTCGTTAAAAAAAAAAAAATTGTATAATTTTCAATTACGAGCAGGTTCATTTAAATAATAACGTTGCTTGTTTTTTTTTTTTTTTAATTATCGAAGTGATTTAAGTTGTTCTACATCCATTAGCAAATAAGTAAAATAATATATACGTATATATACTATATTAAATCGCCTCGAACATAACGTATCGCTAATGAAATTTATTTTTATTTTCAAAAGAAATTTATAAATACGACATTTATATTATTATGTGTATACGTAATATATATATATATATTATACGTCATATTTTAATAATTTAATAATTTAAAAACAAAATAAATATCAGCGTTTTATATTAAATTTTATAAATACGGAGTTATAGTCGATTCATTTTTTTTTTTTTTTAGGGCGTTAATTTAAATTATACAATTTCATTTCCATGTTATTTTTATTCGGTACATAAAGTTTTATAATAATTTTAATTTAAATAACAACGACGATAATATGGATAACAGTTTTTTATTTATTTAAAGCGACTTGCGTGTAATGCGTATGGGGTACAGGTCCTATAGCCATGTACAATAAATGAAAGAAAGATTAAAATATTTGAAATTGATATTATTATTATTATTATTATTATAAATAAGCCGTTAGGTCATATAGAAGGTTTAAGCCAAATAGGTCTTTCGATTTGTTTCGATCCGTTCTTGTCGTGTAACTTGTCACATCACCCATATCACGATCGTACTGTTCAGTGCTGCTGTTGATTCTTTCATTCATTAACAGTATCGTCGTTCATTATTATAGTTTCCATAACTCACGAATACTAACCGTTGAAGAATTGAGTACAAACTGTCTATTCTGTGTGAGTGATATAAAACATATTTTTAAACTTTAAGAGAATTCTATATAGGTACTCGTAGTAATACAATTATTATTTTATGTGAATTTTTACATTATATATATATATATATTTTTTTTGTAACTGATTTGCAGTGTTTCAACGAGTTTGGCCAATTATTATTATTAAAAGAATTTTAACGAATTTAAAACACCCAGTAAAAATGTTATTTCGTTTAAATAGTCAACGAAAGGATGGTTTGTGCCACCATGCATACCGATTTAGTTTAATAGAATTTTACGATAACGTGTTACGTGTATAGTGTATTTTAAATATTTTAGTTATGGATTGTTAAAAAAAGAAAAAAAATTAACACTACTATTTACATAGTATATTATAGTTTTAATTTGATTATTTTTTTATAGAATTATACGTTATAATATGAATAGTAGTTTATTTCGTACGAATAAAAAAAACCGTATACAATCGATGACGAGTCGAATTATATAACAATACAATTCTACTATTAATGTAACGCGTTACGTTCTGTTATTTTAAAATTCAAATAATTCGAGTATCCGAACAGAAAATTGACATCGTTATTAATGTAGCTATTGATTATGGTTTATACGGATTCATATAGGTAGTTCATTTTCATTATACCTTTGCGATACACTTATAACATCATTTTATAGTGTTACGTTGCAGATGCGTTTAAATTAATATATATATATATAAAAAATGAATTATTTCAATTAATACGTTTAAGAAATGTCTAGTTTTTTTTTTATGAGGTATAAGCACGTAACAACGTGGATTTTACTATTGCGTTTCTCTTCCATTTCAACATTCGAATACCTGTTTATTTGATTATTATTATTATTATTATCGTAAGATTATTCAATAATTTCCCTTTATTTCATCACCTTCACAAGCTTCACGACAATATTACTATAACCGCATAATTATTATTCGGTAAGTATTAATAATATCGCGCGACCTTTTAAATCCATTAACGCCGAATAAATTCGTATTCATATTTCACCGAACAAATATATATTGAAAAATATGAAATAGATGCATACATTGTAAGCCTTAAAGACATACAGCGTTTGAAATACAAAACTTTATGAGCATTAAAACACATAAATGGAATTTTACTATCTAAAAAAAAAAAAAAAAAAGAAAAGAAAAAAAAGAGAGTACACGGGGGAAAAGAAGTAATATCTCAAGTGGTTTTCTTTTTTTTTTCCCGAATACAATAAAATCCCAATGGGATAACATTTCGTTGCGCAATCGGAGAAACGGTGTATACGCACTCGTAGGAGACGTTTTGTTTTGGAGAAAGGGCTCTGGTTGTTGTACCCAGAAAAGCTCTCGTAGCGAATCCTCGTGTCCGAAACGCTAATGGAACACTAATGGAAAACATAATCCCATATTTCAACCCCTCCTCTCGGTCTACAAACAAATCCGCTAAACCTAGTTCATTAAACCGTTCCGGAAGCTCTCTATTTTATTACCGAATAGTGTTTAAATGAGTGAATAATTTCGAAAGTTTTTTTCTGTCCGCACGAGATATTATCCGAAATATTATATCGCGAAATCATACATTTGCCCAAAGTAAATAACTATTCGGGTTTTCGGTCGCAGGGGCGTATTTAGAAATTTTTTTTTGAGGCATTGCGTAAATATCATTGTTGAATTATTTCTAAATTCTAATCCAAGACTAAATTTTAAAAATAGGACAAATTACCAAATTCTCAACATTTTAAAAACAACTGGGTATTAGGAATTTATTAAAAATATTACATCCTATAGCCATAAGGCGTAGGAATACATAAAGAAAGTTCCTGAAATTTCGGGGGAAGGGCGCTGGAGCCCCATCAACCCCCCATAAATACGCCCCTGTTCGGTCGATTATTATTGCTGAGAAGAATTCCTTATATTTCTATACGTACGATACGTATCGGTGACGGGAATAATAAAAAATATCCGTGTTTGTTATACTGTAAAAAAAAAAAAAAATTTTAAGCAGTAAATTCATAACCGGAACACGGGTAATAGGGCTACGGATATTAAAACACCGCTTGTTTTGATATATTTTAATGTCAACAGACTGTGTCAAATAAAATAATGTATTTTCGTCTATATATAAAGGCAACTTATGAAACGTACAAAACAATCGGTACATCGAATTTATACGATTAGTTCAAATAAGACACATACGTATAGAATTTTACATACGAATACGTATATTATATACTTTTATAAACATATCGAATGTACAAAAGGAATTATTAATGTACATCAAAGCGCGTAATATATTCACGGCGCGCGAGACAGAATAGAACGATCGAATTACACAAAATTTACGTGTACATTAGGTATGATAATATTGAAATATCGAATTGTTCGGCGCGTTGTTGTTATTCCTAAATAATATTTACTGATAATGGCGGACCAAAAAAAAAATAAACTACACGTAAAATATTAACGTATAGAATATAATACGCGGGAAAAATGCGGTGTTGCTGTTACGTTTCACAATGATTATTGTAAGTGTTCAGTTAAATATTTATAAAAATTAATATTTTAAACGAGAAATATTTTTACTCGAGAGAAAAGAAAAACGTTATTATTTTTTAAGCGAGCGCCCCGAGAATACTTACCAAACACCTATATGTATATATTACGTGTGTGCGTATTCTGCACAGTGGTTTTAATTTTCGATGCGCGAGAAAAGTGGTTAGAAAAAAAAAAATTGCAATACTTATTGTACGGAAATTCGAATAAACTATTAATAAAGAAACTTATTATATTCCGCGCGTTTAAACGTAAAATACATTTTGAAACGTTCGAAATAGTGTTTTTATACGAGTGATGTGAAGAAGAGTACGCCGCCGCGCGGACAATAGGTTTTTATGAATTTTTGATAGCGACTTAGCGGATATATATACGCAGAAAAAAAAATTAATTTTTTTTTTTCCAAAGATTAAACGAGGAGTTTCCAGAATTTTTCTCGTTCAATTATACCTGTATCAATATGTTTTTTTTTTGTATTAAACGCATACATTTTACGATAACAGGAACACTTTAGAATTTTTTTTTTTTTTTTACGAATTTTCCTAGCGCATTTCGTAAAAATATATTATACCGCGGAGCTTAAACGAAACCGACGACGCCTGCATTCCTATAATGTAACCTTTGCGATATAATATGATTATGGGAAACGCTCGGGATCGTTGTATATATTATTATTATATATATATAGTGTCATTTTTAATCAACCGACTATTGTTGCGTCGGTTGAAGATGTATAATAAACGATGCTGGGGGATCGGTGCGCGGTGTCGAACGTCGAGAAAGTCTATTATAATCACGAGACGACGTGTTTGCGGTCCCATCGGGCTCAGCTCTCTTGTTCAAATTTGAATAGTTTCCGCAGCGCAAGACAATACAAACTTGTCTTGTACTGATAGTAGTAGTAGTAGTAGTAGTAGTAGTAGTAGTAGTAGTAGTAGTAGTAGTAGTAGTAGAAGTAGTAGTGGTGACTCGCGGAGCGGTCGTACGGGAAGTATAATACGACGGGCGTGAAAGTCGTGTCTGTACCATTCATAACTCGTACCACCTTTAAGCGTAACAAGCGGTCTCCCCTTCCATCTCCTCTCCCCCCTCGAGTTCAGAAGTAATTTATTCGGTCTCGGCGCGCGGTAACGTGTTCATAGCAATACACAATGTGATCGGGGGAGAGGCAGGTGGTTGCTGGTGGTGGTGGTGGTGGTGGTGGTGTTCGAGTAAAAATTTGAATTTCTAATGGGGGCCCACCACGACCATACCGACTATAGCGGTGCTCGTTAACGTTCAAACCTTCTCTGCTCAGTCAGTTTTATATATATATATATACCTATACATATATTAATTGATATCACACCGGGTTTCTGGCAGTGATCCTCGTCCTCCTCATCCTGCTGCTGCAGCAGCGGCAGCGGCAGCGGCGGCGTCCTGCGCGGTCCCGACCGCGGCGACGCGTGCTCACCCCGCAACAAGATTGATTCAACTCGTGAATTATTCAACGACATCATCTTTACACACTTTGGGATTTAAAACGGCGAGAAAATTATTTCGGATGACGGGGCTGTGCGCGAGATTAGATCGCGCGGGACGAGGTGCGTTTGTGTGTGTGTGTGTGTGTGGATAACGCGTGTCAGTCAAAGCGTCGACACCGCGGTGTTCACTTTGGAGAATGGAGAAACGATTTTTATTAGTAAGACGTGGTAATTGCGTTTTGTATACAATATACGGCTCGTGTTATAGCTGCTGGTGGTGTACTCGTTTAACGGAAAACTGTCTGACGTCCCAGTGCTCGAAGTGGAAAAAAATCAGAAATGGGACGCAAAAGTGTGAAAATAAAATGTGCTTTCATGAAAATTTTAATGTCTTGAAAATTCGCTCCCCCACCCGCAGCCATCACTATATTTTTAATTGAGTAAATCTATTGAATTTTTAATATATATATATATAATAACATCAAATCTTTATTATTTTGGCGTCGATAACAATAGTTAAAAACAATTTTATTACGTTAATTCGATAAAATCGTAAAAAGAGTCTTGACCGTCCCGTTCCGTTCTCAGCGTGTCCCATTATGAAAAATTAAGAAGGACGACGTTAAAATATTTTCAAAAATAAAAAGAAAAGGCACTGAGTATTAAATTAAAGCACTGCTAATATCATACCGGACATCGCCTGAAAACTACATTTTGCAGGAATTTTCGATATCCCACGCGCAGCAATTTTTTCGTATTGCTCCGCGGTTTTAATACGTTAAATAAGACGAGATTTAAAATTTAGAATAAAGAAAAAAACACACACACAGGACGAGAGTGTAAAAACTTACAAATAATAAGCGTTGTCGTCGCGTATTTTTTATCGGTCTTGCAGACTGCAGGGCGAGATATCGAAAAATATCCGCGTTGTTTTTTCTTTTTCTTTTTTAATAAACCGCACAAAAATAGATCGATTATTGTTATTAATTAATGTGTTATCGAATATTTTCCGTTTAAACGAACACTTTTTGTTTTTTTTTCGTTAAAAACATTATACAATGGGTCCCCGGTATTAGTGACGCGAACGAACGGCATTATTTACATTGCCAAAGCGGTGTACAAGTGCGGATTTTCGAAACGGAAGGGGTTTTTTTTTCGTATCTTAATTATTATTTGAGGGTGAAACGTATAATTCAAGAGGAATGACAAGAATGAATGTGTACCGTTCGCCTGGGGACCGTTTTATTATCCCGGCTGGAGTTTTCGTTGGAAAAAAAGATAAAATGTGACAAAGAGAAAACCTACCCCCGCGTGAAACAAACTGTACGTATAAAGAAACCGATTATTAAAATAAAAGTAAAAAAAAAAACGCGTTTTAAAAAACACGTATGGGAACTATTCGCTCGCTGAATATTATTTTAATTATCGTGTATTAATACTGTTTTACATATTCGTAACGGGTGGGGTGGTATTTATTGTATACCGAACGGAATCCATTTATAGATGTCGGACGAATCATAAAAAAAATAAAAAAAAATTACAATATTGTTTACGTACAAAAGAAGAAAAAAAATATATATTTACGTTTATTTTTTAAAATTAAAATCGCGCCCTTTTGCAGGTTTCAACGCAGAACTAATGGAGCATTAATTTTATAAATGTTTTTATTAATATTTGAATAAATTTTCGTTGAAAATAATCAAAAATAATTATATTATATTTTCATATGACTTTTTTAAATTCTCAAATTTTTCGCCCTGTAAAATGTTGCGCCTGGGTGCAGGCACCTTTCTTGCTAGGGCCTCTGTACAACGCACATACGAATTCGGTATTGGAAGGATTGCGTACAGTGTATTATAAAAAAGCAATAAATTTAAAAATATTTTGAATTTAAGAAAATAATATTTTATAACAATATTAATAACATGCCGTATACGGTCGTGTGTTTTTTTTTTTTAAACAATTTAATTCACTATGTACATTACATTTTTGTTGTTTTTTTATTTATTCTACTTTTCCTACGTATACCGTTTTATTATTTTATTTTTTTCGTTTGTGTTTTCGCAATTCCGTTATTTGAAAATATTATTATTATACCGGGGCGGGGCTACAGTGTAATATACGATATAGGTTTGTAATTTCTTGTCTATAAAAAAAGCATAAAGACGAGTTCGTATTTTCTATTTATTTTACGAGTATGAAATATAATAAATGTACAATTTTATTATATATATATGGGAGTATACGTTTTAAATAATATCACGAAAATACGACACAGTTTACACTGTAAGTGTAACGTTGTCAATATTATTTAAAATAACAAATATTTTTTCACGTACATACGGTTTCATTATTTTGTATTCTTTTGTGAAAGAGGTACGTAAAATGTGATGATCAGCGTAAAACGGCGAGAAAATTATTTCGGATGACGGGGCTGTGCGCGAGATTAGATCGCGCGGGACGAGGTGCGTGTGTGTGTGTGTGTGTGTGGATAACGCGTGTCAGTCAAAGCGTCGACACCGCGGTGTTCACTTTGGAGAATGGAGAAACGATTTTTATTAGTAAGACGTGGTAATTGCGTTTTGTATACAATATACGGCTCGTGTTATAGCTGCTGGTGGTGTACTCGTTTAACGGAAAACTGTCTGACGTCCCAGTGCTCGAAGTGGAAAAAAATCAGAAATGGGACGCAAAAGTGTGAAAATAAAATGTGCTTTCATGAAAATTTTAATGTCTTGAAAATTCGCTCCCCCACCCGCAGCCATCACTATATTTTTAATTGAGTAAATCTATTGAATTTTTAATATATATATATATATAATAACATCAAATCTTTATTATTTTGGCGTCGATAACAATAGTTAAAAACAATTTTATTACGTTAATTCGATAAAATCGTAAAAAGAGTCTTGACCGTCCCGTTCCGTTCTCAGCGTGTCCCATTATGAAAAATTAAGAAGGACGACGTTAAAATATTTTCAAAAAATAAAAAAGAAAAGGCACTCCGAGTATTAAATTAAAGCACTGCTAATATCATACCGGACATCGCCTGAAAACTACATTTTGCAGGAATTTTCGATATCCCACGCGCAGCAATTTTTTCGTATTGCTCCGCGGTTTTAATACGTTAAATAAGACGAGATTTAAAATTTAGAATAAAGAAAAAAACACACACACAGGACGAGAGTGTAAAAACTTACAAATAATAAGCGTTGTCGTCGCGTATTTTTTATCGGTCTTGCAGACTGCAGGGCGAGATATCGAAAAATATCCGCGTTGTTTTTTCTTTTTCTTTTTTAATAAACCGCACAAAAATAGATCGATTATTGTTATTAATTAATGTGTTATCGAATATTTTCCGTTTAAACGAACACTTTTGTTTTTTTCGTTAAAACATTATACAATGGGTCCCCGGTATTAGTGACGCGAACGAACGGCATTATTTACATTGCCAAAGCGGTGTACAAGTGCGGATTTTCGAAACGGAAGGGGTTTTTTTTTCGTATCTTAATTATTATTTGAGGGTGAAACGTATAATTCAAGAGGAATGACAAGAATGAATGTGTACCGTTCGCCTGGGGACCGTTTTATTATCCCGGCTGGAGTTTTCGTTGGAAAAAAAGATAAAATGTGACAAAGAGAAAACCTACCCCCGCGTGAAACAAACTGTACGTATAAAGAAACCGATTATTAAAATAAAAGTAAAAAAAAAAACGCGTTTTAAAAAACACGTATGGGAACTATTCGCTCGCTGAATATTATTTTAATTATCGTGTATTAATACTGTTTTACATATTCGTAACGGGTGGGGTGGTATTTATTGTATACCGAACGGAATCCATTTATAGACGTCGGACGAATCATAAAAAAAATAAAAAAAAATTACAATATTGTTTACGTACAAAAGAAGAAAAAAAATATATATTTACGTTTATTTTTTAAAATTAAAATCGCGCCCTTTTGCAGGTTTCAACGCAGAACTAATGGAGCATTAATTTTATAAATGTTTTTATTAATATTTGAATAAATTTTCGTTGAAAATAATCAAAAATAATTATATTATATTTTCATATGACTTTTTTAAATTCTCAAATTTTTCGCCCTGTAAAATGTTGCGCCCGGGGTGCAGGCACCTTTCTTGCTAGGGCCTCTGTACAACGCACATACGAATTCGGTATTGGAAGGATTGCGTACAGTGTATTATAAAAAAGCAATAAATTTAAAAATATTTTGAATTTAAGAAAATAATATTTTATAACAATATTAATAACATGCCGTATACGGTCGTGTGTTTTTTTTTTTTAAACAATTTAATTCACTATGTACATTACATTTTTGTTGTTTTTTTATTTATTCTACTTTTCCTACGTATACCGTTTTTATTATTTTATTTTTTTTCGTTTGTGTTTTCGCAATTCCGTTATTTGAAAATATTATTATTATACCGGGGCGGGGCTACAGTGTAATATACGATATAGGTTTGTAATTTCTTGTCTATAAAAAAAGCATAAAGACGAGTTCGTATTTTCTATTTATTTTACGAGTATGAAATATAATAAATGTACAATTTTATTATATATATATGGGAGTATACGTTTTAAATAATATCACGAAAATACGACACAGTTTACACTGTAAGTGTAACGTTGTCAATATTATTTAAAAATAACAAATATTTTTTTCACGTACATACGGTTTCATTATTTTTGTATTCTTTTGTGAAAGAGGTACGTAAAAATGTGATGATCAGCGACAAAGTGAAATGTGCTTAGTACTTTTTTTTTTTTTTTTCATTTTATACGCGTCAGCGTAAAACTTTTTTATTTTATTTTAATTTTACCATTATTTTCTGTACTTTTTTTTAAAAAAGAAAAAAGAAACAAAAAAAAAATTGTAACTAAATTCTCTGCTAACGTGTTAAAAACACGTAATATTTGTTTTGAAAATATCAGGACGCTTAGAATTATTTAGATCACCTTTTGTTTCGATCGTTTAAAACGTATTAAAAATGATAAATGTACAAATGGTACATATGACCGCGTTGTCATACCGTTAAAATTTACATAAAACTGTAATTTATTTCGTCCGTCAGTCTACAAATCCTCCTTTCTTCTTTTGCCGCCGCCGTCGTCGAGGACAAAAATCTTGGAGTTTTCATCGAACTCACATTATTGATTGACGACCTATATATAATACGTGCGAGTGTTACCTCACGTGAATATGACAACATTTTTATACAATATCTGACCGCGGGAAATTTTACCGAGACCAACTCTTTTAAAATCGCGTTAATCCCGGGGCACGCAATATAATAATATGTACGATATACGTGTAGGTGCGAAAAAAATTTAACGCTTTTTTTTTTTGTGGCACTTGTCTGAGCCTAATATTTGTATGAGCACTTACATATATAGTCTATAATACTTATATGGGTAAAATCTAATAATTAGATATGTAAGTGCTCATAAAAATATTAAAAAATTGTATGGTATTAAATATTATTTTTAACGCGAAATACTTCACGTGAATACTTTATTACGTATATTAAACTATATACATATAATTGAAATTTGAAGTTAAATCTCTGTATCGTTATCGCGATGAATTTGTTAATAACGAAAATTTTTATAATTATTTACGTGTATGAATATTTGCTTTTATCGATTAACCAGCATAATAATATAATACGTATTAACTGTGCGATACCAGTTGTCCGGTATTATGTGTTATTATGCATAGTACATTATATATTTTAATGTTTATGCGAAAAATACGTACCTATAGGATATATTTGATGCGATATTATTATTTTTTCTTTTTTTCACCGATATGATTAAAAAAAAAAAAAATTATAATAATAATATATACATTTAGAAATTGTATTAATGTGTTTATTATTTGTTGAAAAAAAATTGTATATTGTTTCTATTTAGATATTGTGTATGTTTCCAAGTATCGAACAATTTGTTTTAATAAAATGTGAATATTGTGTTAAGTTATTGTAAAATACATATCCTAAACAAACATCATATATATATATATATATATATATATTATTTTATTGTATATATATATATATATATAATTCCGTTATTAAATTTTTTTCATTATTCGCGTTTTATAGCACAATGCGAATATTGATAACATTCCGCGAATTCGACGTTTTATTATATTGATGTTATAAGTTTGACTATTTTATTAAAAAATAGTTGAAAACAAAAATTGTGTTATACTCGACGCGAATCGCTTATATTTGGTAGGAATAATTCATACATAATATTCATACTGTCAAACATAAAACTGACGTTTTTTTTTTTTTTTTTTTTTTAAATACATATTTTTCTTTTAAATAAAAGATCATTTTTGACAAAGTGTTGTCATATTATTATTTTAAAGGTATACACAGTTACAATACTGGTATATGTACATATACTGTGTATGTGTGTGTGTGTGCGTGTTGTATTGTAGGATAGCAATTAAAAACGTTGTTTTTATTTCTTTAAATGGTGTTCACGGACAATTATTATTTTCTTTCCATCTATGTTAAATGAATAACGATTTACACAAATATAATATTATTGTATATTTAGATTTTGGCTGGTAAATGTTTACTGTGCGTGACAATTTAATTGGATTTGAATGTTATTTAAAAATATTTATTTTAAGTTTGTATTTTGTAGATAGGAAACGAAACGGTACGCCTCTAAATAAATAGTAATAAAAAGAATGTTCTTTAAAAAAAAAAAAAAATAATAATAATAATTTATACATTCATATTTATTATTTATATTATACAATTACTTATTATTATTTTATATTACGCATATGGTTCTGAGCTATATTTAATCGCCTTTGCCTGCGAACCATAATTAAGTCGGGCTTTCATCCTGCGCGGCGCTGCAGAGAAAAATCAATTAGCATTTTAATGCTTTTACGATATATTGGAAGTGTGTGTGTGTGTGTGTGTGTGTGTGTATGAAGGGACGCAGGAATGGTATTACGTCAATTCAATTTTAAATTTCATGTTTAATTCGGTCTGCGCAGTCGTTTAATTTGCGCTTGGCCAAAATTAGTATTCCGGTTGCATATGCAAGCGGATAAGCTATTGGAATTAGCACATTGAACATTTTAACGTCGAATGATTTTTGCATAAAATATTGACCGGATTTTTTCCCCATATCACTACTACAGAAAATACATTTGTAGCGTCCGTTTAAATCCGATTCGTTAGTTTAGAGTTAACAAAAATACGAAAAAAAAAAAATAAGGTCTAATTATTTTCTACATATTTTGTCGGTTCGCAAATAATAATTTAACGGTATTTGTCGTCCATAAGCCGGCTTAAAATTATTGAAAATTATTTTCAACGTAAATTATAGTGCTCGAAAAAGACTTAACGGTCATTATTTTAAGAAATACGCGAAATCGGAAGTAAATTAATTTTTCGATTCGAAGACTGCAATGTTTATGGGGTTGCTGCGTTATCATTAACACTAATAAAATATAATAAATTCCTATTGTATGTTTATACTTTTTAATAGCAATTTAACACTAAATCAGTACTTGATATATATGTATACATATTTTGTTCTTTTCATAAACTGTTCAGAAATTTTTTTACCTATATCGTATGATACACGTTCGATTCATTATCGATAATTGATGATTTATCGTATCGATTAAAAATATACGTAAGTTGATATATTACATATTTTAATACATATATGTATTTTTTTTTTTTTTACAGGTGAGTCCATCATGTTTATGTATTATACTATTACTGTACGTCCAGTCGAAACAATAATATCAGTAAGTTCTGAATTGATTGCAATAAGATTTATGCGTGTTTGTTTTATAATTAGTCGTCTCATAATATATATATATATTATAATTATTACTCTCAAAATAACTTAGACCTTAAATAACGAACAGATGTTGTTTTGGGGTCGGGTCCACTCATGCGAGTAAACTAGGCGTAGCGCACATTACAATATTATTATGTCATATACGTGTCATTGTATACGCAAACGCAGAGATGAAATATCTGCGCGCGAAAGTGAACATTAATAACGGGGGACGTTTTGTAAAAATGTTTGATCAAGTTTAGAGAAAACGAAATGTTCCGACGAAATAATATATACGAATCGGTGGATAATTGAAGAAGTTGTAGTTTCCTTCGGTGTGTGCAGCGCAAAACTTTGTTGTAGTCACCAAACGAGGGTGCCGCGGCGTTTTAATGTAATAGCAGCAGCAGCAGCAGCAGCAGCAGTGTGTTGTTCGGAATGTTCGTTGTAAAATAATGCGCTCCGTGTACGCGTAGAAATCTGTCTTTTACAAATCTACATTAAGACGAGTAACACGCGCGATGTCACAATAGGAATTTTCCACTCCTCTACAATTATTATTGCATTTACGTTCTTTTCTCCCGCGTTTATTATTTTTAGTTTTATATTAATTAAAGACTAAAAAGGAAGCCTCGAGATTTGACGTTTTCGTGAAAACAATACTATTGATTTGTATTAAAGGCGCTTATTATGGAAAATATCCTGTTATGTGGTCCACGTTAGTATTTATAGTGGAGTGTAGTAGTAGAAAAAAAATTTGAAATCACGTCTTACGAATAGCTTACATTAATTGACTTATTATTCTCGATCGTTTTTCGATTCCGAACGTCGTGACCTTCATCACGCAAGTACTATATTATTCCGGTTGGAAACATTTCTTCAGAACTCTCTATTACATAAAACCAACATGCACGATTTAATTTACACGGAATATTTAGTTTTAATTAAAAAAAAAAAAACACGAAAAATACGACAATAATTGTGAAAAAAAGAAAAAAAAAATGTTATGCAACTTCCTTCTGTATACGTCCTGATCTTATTCGAGCGGTTTATAATAATTCCGTTATACGGCCAGTAACAAAACGTCGATTTGACTATAGAACAATAATGTATAAGACCTTATAAGCGTGAGGTCGTGTACGATGTCTTAAGCAAATATAAATGTGTGTTTATGGAAGTTATATATATATAATTAACGATGTTTAAGCGATCGCTTGAATACAGAGCGTATAGCGGACTACACTATTGCGTGAGAATAATAGTACTAAGCCGTACACACCGGCCAAAGTTTGTTCCAAATGTTTATCCACGGGATTAACCAAATTTAAGTTGTCGTGATACGAACATAGATTTATAAGCGTCCTTACTATGTCCCATAGAAAGGACTTAATTTATGATATATTAATATTATTTCACGGACGATTCGTTCTCCGTATTTATTATATTCCTGCACTACGATTAAACACGATAGATCGTATATATTTCTTTTTATTTTAAATATATTTTTTCGACGACGGTTTAAAGACACCCGTATAACTCAGATGTCTCGTTCTCGATCTTCACGCATTTATTCGTTATACGCGGAATTGATCTAAAACGATAACGTTTCCTTTTTTTCTGATCGAATACCGTTTACAGTATAGTGTGGAACTTATATATTCACCGTTTCCACCGTCGAGACGTATCGCGCGCGCGCGATATTGGAATAAAACGATTCAAATATACCGCGGGACCGAAAGGCGATCATCATAATTCGTCCACGCGCGGGGCTAATGGCGCGCACAACATTAGCGGTTTCATCCGCCCGTCCGCTGCTGGCCACACCAAGAATAATCTTAAGTTTTCTTCAATTTGTTAGCAGTTCCATCGCGCGCGTTATATTTTCGGTTAACCGCGCGGTAGAAACGGAAACGGGATTTTCATAATAAATATTATACGAGTTGCTCTAACGACGGTAACGACCGAGCGAAACCCGCCTTTTACGCATTTTCGTTATATTATAAGATATTGCCCGTTGTCGCGAAACGACCCGATAATTAGTGTCATTGATCACCAATCGGCAGAGTTCTCGGACGCTGAAAACGTTGTGGAGAATAGATGAAATACGTTAAAGTAAAAAAAAAAAAAGATACTTTTTACGTATTTGAATAAAAAAAAAAAAATTAAAGATCACAATAATATTGTGACCGACGATGTAGTTTAATTAAAAAAAAAAAATTAAATTCTTTAACGCCGTTCGTAAAATATTTAAACCATACAAGAACTGCGTCGGCTGTTTGTCTAATTCGGTATAATTTTCGTCTTGTTCTTTCGCTCCGCGGTTCATCAATAAGAGCCTTTGCTGCTGTCCGACTCTCCGCAATTCGCTGTCTTTATTGCACTTCTTCCCAGCTCGTTGCGTCTAGTCGTTCAGCACGTCCGCTTTTGTCCTTCCAACGCTCCTCGGTCTCTCCCAGCAGAATTAAACCGATTACTTTGCATTCCAATTATTAATCGTTACCTATATTATTTCTTTGCTTCCTCGGCGTGATCGTAACGTTTTAAATTCTTTGGCTTCGTATAAAGTTTGCGATCCGCAGCATCCCTGCTTCTTCTCGCACTCCTTTATTCTATCATATTTTCCATTTTTATCTTTCCTCATACCGAAAATAGGACCACGTATTTTTCTCAAGATCTTCGTTTCAGAACGTCACCAGTCTCTGTTCCATTTTCATTGTTGGCATCTGCACTGTCGTCTTAGATTTCATAATTATTTTTATACGTTTATAACCGTATAACGGTTTAACTGTATAGCTCATTTTTGTCCAATATTGTACTACAACATTGTACCTCATTTCGTTGGTACAGCACGCGATATGGTGAACCGCGTGCACACTCCGTTTTAACAGTACTAGGTATAAGAGTTCTTTCGCTTTCTCGTCTATCACAACATTCGTAACACTTTGAATCATCGCTGCACTCGAGTGTTTGATGCTCATAATCAAGCCGTAGTCATACACACGGTATACTACTTGAACCCATTCGGAATATGATTTTTCTATATATCGTTCAAGTGTGCGCGTGTGTACCGTAATTCGTTTTCAGTTAATTCATTAGGATTTTTTTTTCTCCTCAGAACGTGTATATTTCACTTTATATTCATTAGATATTTTCGCGACATTTTTTTTTTTTGGTAGAATTTTAATCGAATTTCCAGCGTCAAGTGTTTTAACTGAGAATTCTTTATTCCATCTGGAATACACTTATCACATTATATTGAAATATTATTTTTAATTTAGAATATTTTATTCGCGAAAAATTAACGACTGCGCGCGAGTGGAAAACGTATGCATTTTAATTTCGGTTTTCGACCCGACCTTTTTCGCTTTATGACTAAGGAAACACGTTATAAATAATAATAATAAAAAAAAAAATTCGCAATGATATTCCTTTTGGAAACGTATAAACCTTCCAAAGCGTGTTTATTTAAAGAAAAACCGTACATACCTTTATCACTAAAGTTATATTTAAATTTTAGATAAATTCTAATTTCTCGCCCTCGTTTTACTTCATTATTCTTCGGCGTGGAAACGTTTCAGACTCTCTCTCTCTCTCTCTCCGAGAAAATATTCATTCACGTTTCGTTAAAATATTTTATTTCGTATATTTTATTCGAATACACAAAAGACGGTTTTTATTTTCGCCGAAAAAATAATAATTCGTGTCGGAACGAACGCGATTGAACGTAATATTTATTTTATTTCATCATTCTTTTCGTTTTACAGCGCGTCGTCGGTAAGGTTAAACGTATTCAAAATATATCTACGGATTTATGTACCTACGTAATATAATAATATTTGTCGCGAATAAATATTTGATTTGATAATAGCGTCGAAGTAAGTGCAAGCGTTTCGAATTTTTTTTTTTTTTAATAAAATTCGATAAACAGTTTTACGGTAATACGCGTAATTATGTATTAAATGGTATTTTGAGTTTCGTGCGTTTATATATATACTTTATGATATTGGTACCGAGACGACAGAAATAATTCCACACATCTCGGTGGATTACTCGGGAGATTTTATTTTCTATTATAACGTTCTAGAATCCAAACGCATTAATATATAGGAAATAATTGATCCCCGGCCACGATCCGTTTTCCGTATTATCTGATTATTTTAGTCGATTGAATTGCGCCGAAACTCCGGGCACTAAAACCCAAAAGCTATAAACTTTATTCGCTGGTCCCACTGTGGAAAATGTAAAAACGACTCTAATGAAAATTTATAGCTTTCCCCGCGTTTAAGGTCAGAATCTCTTCTTTTTTTCTTTTTTATTAATATTTATCGATACACAATGTTTTTTGTTTTATTGGCTTTGTTTATTATTTATTTACACTTTTCTCTGGATAATATAGCTATCAGCTCTTCTCTCTCTCGTCATTAATTTCCAGTTCGAGTACAGTAATCAGATTTTTATCGATGCCCGTTTTAGTGGGTATTATTTACCGGGATATCACGTCGTGTTTTGCGAATAATACACGACCAAAACACCGCCGAATCATCGAATTTTACTCACCGACCGGGGATATTGCGCAGTACGGTTTGGAAGTGACAACAGACGCGCGTTCGAACGGGGTTTTCGACAATAACAATCGACGCGCGGTATTTAAAATACCGATTGAATTTTATTATGGCGCGTGAAAAGTTTCAATCGAATTTACCACGCAATACGAGATGATGAATTACCGTTATCATAATATTTCCCGAACGTTTTATTATACGCGCATATAATATTATAATATATCGTCGAGTTATTGTATACAAAAGTCGAAACGGTCGTTTTAAAAATTTCAATCGCGTTTCAACTGAAATATCAATTCTCGTCCGTTCGTTACAGAAAATTAAAATATACATATATTTTTTTTAAAAGCTTTTATTTAACTTCACTTGTGTGTCCCGGAATCCCGGAATCGATATTTCACCCACTTCCACCGAAGCCATCGGGCTGAAATTTGACACCACGTACGTTTGGTGCTCGTGACAATATGCACGATTACTCAAACGCCGCCATTCTCAATCCGTTTTTAAACAGGTACCTACTCACGACAAATACGTAGACGTCGACTGGCCGTCCGGTAAATAAATCTGAATAGAAAATATTTGTCAAGTGGACAGATCGTTCGCTTATTGTTGTGATTACCCTTACCTCTGTACCTCTGGGGAGGCGGACCGTTCTTTCCAAAAAAAAAAAAACGAAGACGACAAAACCCACAAACCGATAAGGCGACCGAGACAGCGACACGACGAAAACGACGTTTGGAGAAGAAGGCACTGAAGCGTTTGCAAAGTCTAGCCAATGAAGACCATTGAAGCTAAGTGTTTGAGATTAGAACGCGAAAGACAGCAGAATAAGGCGAACACGAGAGCTTCTGGGACGCCCGAACAACGTCGAGGTGGATCGTGTGAGACGACGCAATATTAAAAAAAAAAAAGAGCTTTTTTAAAAGAATATTTTTTTTTACCACAGTCGGTATCGTAAAACATAAAATAATAACGTAGAATTCTTGTGGTAATACGGGTTTCAGCGGTCGAATTAAAAAAAAAAAACCGTTTCGTTTTCCACGCGTTAATTTCTAACGTTTCAAAAGGTGGCCGGGGAAATCAGTTTTCTCCGTTCGCTTTTGAACGGCACTCTTTAAGAGGGATTTTCGCGTAAACGCGAGATTTTTCTTTTTCCCTCCGTTTTGAAATCGTTTTGTTTTTCGGAAGGCGGTAGTAAATCTGTTTTGCGGTTAACGTTTCACCGGGAACGGTCGAAAAAAAATCAGAAGAGAAAAAAAAAAAAAAAAAACCGTTTCCGAGGAAAAGCGACTACACGTATATAGACTGAGGTGAATAATAATAATTTATGAAAAAGGAAAAGCGCTAGTTTTTAGAGCTTTGTGTTCAGGTGCGGCGGCGGCGACCTTTTCACAATGAATCCGCGCGCTCAATGCGGGGTGACGTGATGCTGCTGCTGCTGCTGCTGCTGCAGAAGAATCGTGCGGCGGCAAAGACGAGGCGATGTCGAGCCCCGGCGGAGGGGAACGCTTTTAAGGTGTTATTTACGACGCGTTTTCGTCGCGCCCAACCCTCTCAGACACGCTCTTGTTATTTATATAAAACGAAATCGGGGGAGTGTACCGGCCGGCCGTTCTTTAACCCGTTATTTACCGCCGCCGCCGCCGCCGCCGCCGGACCTAACGGCCTGTTTACGTGGAGTAACACCGGCTCAGCGCAAACGCGCTGCGCGCGTACAACGAGAAACGGTTTTGCCGTCCGCCGAGCGCGCAGCGGACAAAACGAAAACGTACACCCACGCCCGATATTATTATTATTTACACACGGCAGTTGCGGTGTGCGGTTAAGAAACGTCTTATTCCACTCGTTTTCAAGCCGAGCGTGTACGGGAGAAAGCGTTTTCGTCGAGCGCCTTTTCAGCGTTCAATAACGCGCCGCAGCACTCGGCGGCGAATCGAAAAGGATATTATATTTTATTGCGATAAACTACGCGCGGCGGCGCGATCAGGGCGCGCGTATAGTATTCGTGTCGTTGGTTTTGTGCTCGGGTTTTGTCCTGTACAGGGACGAGGAAAAGACGAAAAGGAAAGACGGGATACGGCGGGATCGGAAGAGAGCGGATGGCCCGGGGGGGGGGGTGAAGGGGGCGGCGGCGGGCGAAACGTTATTTCACACGAGAGAAACGCGCGCGCGCGCGGTTTAGATTGGTTTCCTTCTATTACGTATCGATTTGTTTGCCAAACAGTCTTTTTCTCGAGCCACGACGGATTTATAATGCGGCGGCGTCCCTGCAGCGAAACCGTTTCGCCGGGACCGAGCGCGCAGCGGCCGAGGCCGAGAACAGAGACGTTTGGAAAACGTTCAGTAATTAAACGCGCGAACGGGGTTTCGGGGACAACGTTCTCGGTTTTTTTCACTCGTATTCGCCAGTATAGTAATTTTCATTTTTTTTTTTTTTTTATATATACGTATATATATTTTTACCCAATAGGAAGAAGGAAAAATGTAATTTTACAATACGAGAAATAATTTCCCGGCACGGTTCTCCGTGAAAATTTGGAACGTTCGTATTTTAGAGGAATATTGTCCTCCGATCGGTATGAAAGTCGGCCGCGTGTTTCCGACAGTAGCTATATATAGTGTTATTATAATAACTCTGCGTCTGATCGGTGAACAACAAAGAAAAGCGCGTTTAATATCCGCGTCAGAGCGGGCTCGCTTTTTTTTTTTTTCTTCTTTTTCGCTCCGCTCCGATCCAATGAACCATTCGAGTCCACAATAAATATTTAGACGCTTTCTTTCGAGTGTGTGTACTGCACCAGTATACTATCCGTCGGCGGCGGCGGCGTTCTACACTTAATAACGTACTCGACTCGCGGATATCCACTCGTATAATACGCTCTTCAATTCATTTAAAAAGAAGCGTATAGCCGCGCGCGCGTATCGAGTATGGATTATTTTAACACTTTGTTTTTAAAACGAGAAAAGCGCGTTTTAAATAATATATATATATATACGAATAATAATAAAAAAAAAATTATTTTCGTAACCGTTAATGGGCGCGGGCGGTATTATTTTTTTCGGAATCGGTCGATTGAAAATTCTCCGTGTATTATTATTGGCATTTTAGGTAAACACACGCGAAAGAATTTCCGGTGGAACGGCTCGAATAAACTTATGCGAACAATTTTTCTCAACAAATTTTCGTCGCTATAAGACGAGTGTATTTTAGGTCCCGAGCGAAACCACCGGTTTCTACAACGACGTTTATTATTACTTTTACTTTTTTTCCTCCGAATTTTCGATTGGAAACAATGCTCGGACGAGAACCCCTTACGCGTTCCGGTATCGAATCGTGTAATAATACGTAATGAGTTTCTGATAACATTTGGTGAATGTTTCGTGTCACTCTACCCCCTCCACGGTTAGTTTCGAAACGACGAAGAAATAACGCGACGAAATCGCGGTTTTTTTTTTTTTATGTGATTTTTCCGTAGTTTTTTTTTTTTTACCGCAATTTTTAGAGCGCTTTTGAGAAAATCGACGCGTCTCTATATTCGCTACCGGAAACACGCGGTGACCGTTAAGATCGGAGCACTCCTTCCGGTAGAATTTTCGGGTACAAATATAAAAAAAAAAACACATCATCGCAAAACCACAATATTATATACGCGTTCCTCGGTCCGCTCAGCAGAACCTAAAAAAAAAAAAAATTACGAGTAAAATTTGAAAAGTGTTCTAATTCATTAAAAAGTGTATAAATATAGATACTTATTCAATTATTTTTAATTCACTATATAAACACGGGCGTTACCAACTATTATATCTCGGAAATTCATTTATATATTTTGTATACGCACAAAATTTATATAAATTTATAATATTTAATCGAACGCACAATATTAACACACACGGCGATTTAACGGAAATTTCTCGGGTTTTCGGATTTTTCTATATACGCTCGTGTAACGCGTTATTATTTATTATATATATATATATATTTTTTATTATTATTATTCGCGCGGTTGACGTTGATGCATTACGAATAATGTCGTCGCGAGGTTTTTACTTTATTGACAAACGGAAAAAAAAATATTGAATTTTTTTTTTTTTTTTTTATTCGTCGACGGGGTACGCGACGGTTGTGGGGGAAAGCGGGTGCGGGGGGGGAAATCGGGCAAACGAGAAATAAAAATAAAAAAAACAGCGCTGGGCGAGGTTCGGGCAGCGGAGGCAGAGGCAGCGCTGCAAATCATTTGAAACACGAACGAAAACTCGGAGCCAAATTAACGCTGCGAAGTTGAATCGTAGCCAAGGGAATATAAAGCCGCGGGTGCCCCGGTCGTGTGGGTGGGGGGCCCTGCGGGTCCGGCGCGGCGGGCGGGTTCGATTTATTGCGCCCGGAAAATGCCCGCGTGCGCCCCGTTTCGAGAGCTCGTTGTACGTACACACACACACACACACTCCCGGAATGTGCGCACAACGGCGTTTTTTGACGAATATTCCTGTAAATATTTTTATGCGCTCACACACATTTATAAGCACAAACACACCCATATATTTGAGCGTGACTTAGGACGTATATGCAAAAAAAAAAAAACAACAAATAAATAGTACGGGACGGACTGAAACGGTGCTGTGGGAACGATTGTTTGAATTTTTTATTTTTTTTTTTATATAAATTAAAACAACAAATATACGAAATTCGCGTTTATACGTAATAAAATATTTTATATATTATGAAAAAAAAAAATAATAATAATAATATATATTATGTGTTCAACGGCTTCACAAAACGTTAAAAAAAAAAAAGGTAACGATAGCCGAGGGCCGTTGTGGATTCCGCTCGAGCGAATTGTACTTAAAGATTTTAGAATTCTGTTATTATATACTATAAATCTGAAAGCGATGATGAACCGTTGGGTTCGATAAAACGATTCTGGGCCGAGCTTCGGCGCGTAATACTCGTTGTCGAAAAATTTGGCGATTGTCATAAAAAGAAATTGCGTGTTAACGGTTTTCAAAATTTGTCGAATGTATAGTTGACGTAACAAACGTCTGACGTTGTTTTAGATTTTTAAGCTCTAAAAATTACCTCTTTTATATGAATTAAATACCTAAAAAAAAAATCTACATTTCCTATAAATAGCCCAGTATTAAAAGAATTTTTTTTTTGAAAAACACAGTCAAATGTTATATATTTGGTGAAAATCTCGGGTTTTTACGACCGTTAGTTATTCAAAATGACGAAGAAATAACGATAATAATCGATTTTTTTGACGAAATCGCGTTTTTATGTAATTTTTCGGATACAGTTTTCTCTGACGCTTAAAAAAAGTATTGAGAAAATAAAATGAAATGACCTCTATATATAAAGTATCAATTAGATGCGATTTTAAACCGGAAAATAGTGCTACGCGTAAAGATCAGAGCGTGTTCCTTCTGGTAGAATTTTTGGGTACAGACATAAAAAAAAAAAAAAAAAGAACGCGTTGAATTGTTGAAAAAATACGACTATGACGGCGTGTCATTAATACTATTTAATACGTGTATTGACGTAAATAATTGGATTACTTTTAAAGGCTAATGGCCTTTGTACCTACATAAAAATAATAATTTGTTAGTTAAATGTAAAAATTAATTTATTATTTCGGGGACAAAAAATACGAGTAGGAGCAGTTGATATTTAAAACGCAACATCGCAATTATTTTATCAATAATCTTGCTAGGTATGGTGTTTGAACCAGCCTAATTGAAATAATCAAAATATATTAGGTAATAATTTACCTATTATTGTGTTAATTTCTAAACACAGAATATAAAAAAAAAAATGATTAAATACCCTGAATGCATATTGACGTCTGTTTGTATTCGATTAAATAATAATTACTGTGTTTAATATTCGTATTTCTGAAAACTAGTAAAAAAAAAAAAAAAGTATACTAAAAGGATTTTATAATACTTTATGTAAAGTATTCAGAATGCTTAGGGAATACTAATGTCACGAAGTATTCGGAACATGTATTCCAAATACTTTTAAAAAGTATTTTATCCTGCAGCAAGTCTGCGTATTACGACGCGAAGACACGTGTAGGTACGCGTCCCAGCAAGTGCAGCGGATAAAAATCCCTCCCTCCCGGGGACCCTGCAGGCCGTAACGAGAATATCATTGTTAATCGATCGGGTTTTAATGAGATTTTTAATTCCCGTCGTCGTCGACACTGACCGCGGCCCGCGTCCCTACACCGCCCGCTCGTTGTCATACGAATAATAATATTCCCTTTTCCGCTCACCACAAACGGCCGGCCTATATAAGTGATTATTATTTTTAACGGCGGCGAAACTCGCCAATCCTACCAGACCTACCATCGCGGATCTATAATATTTATTTTCCCGCCGGTTTCAGTGGCGAGAACGAAAAAAAAGGAGTCGGTTAGAAACTATTTTAGTTTCTGAACGGAGCGACGAATGCGTAGTGGTTTTACAACACGACGTGTTTTTTTTTTTTTTACGTCTGTATCCAAAAATTCTACCAGAAGGAGTGCGGTGGTCATACGCTTACACGTCTTTACAGTCATATACCTTGTTTCCGGTAACGAATCGGCATCTCTAGTTGGTGCTTTAGAGAGGTCATTTTTCGATTTTCTCAAAAAACATAACTCAAAAACTACACATAGAAACGCGGTAAAAACGCGATTTCGTCGATATCGATTATCCGTATTTCTTCGCGCGTTTACGAAATTAACGGGGATAAAAAAAATGTCAAAAACTTTCTTTTAATTTCGAACTGTTTACACGGCAATTGCAGGTTTTTGAGGTATTTAATTCCCACGAAAAAGGTTAGTTTTTGTTATATAGCCAAAATATTACACCGAAGCTCCGCATTTAACGATTTATCGCGTTGCTTTCAAATTTATAACGATAACGATACGCTCTAAAAAATCTTCATCCGAGTAATTCACTCGAGCGACATTCACAACAACACCGCGCTACCTTTTTTATTTTCTTTTTTGAAAATCTTATAATTTTTCACACGTTATTGCGTAATAATAAACACAATTCATTCGTTTGATTCGCTAAATTGAAATTAATTTCTGCAATTATTGTTTTCACAATTATAATGATATTAATCACTGGCGTGATAAAAAATTTTTTTTTTCTGTATCGAGTACCTATTAAATTTATTTATTCGCACGACACATTTCGACTAAAAGTCATCGTCGCCGGGTATTATGACGTGTAAATGTGTGTAATATAGTGAAAATTATACTGTCATAGTGTATAATATATGATATTTGTTATAATTTTCTTCTTCACTTTAAAACACTCGACGATTGTTTTTTTAACGGTACAGCAATAAAATAAACGAACTCGTAGTACAAAAATTCTTGTATTTATGTTTATTTAAAACTGTTTTAATTTTTAATCCGAAACACAGTCGCAGATATCTTTTTCTAAAAACTACTTATTATCTCCAAAAAAAAAAAAACCAATAAAAATCTAATTTTCTTATTATCGTTTAATACACCGTTAAACGTAACAGATATATATGGACGGAATTTGTAGGGGGGAACTGGTAAACGAATATATTGACGCGGTTCGTATCTACATAATTATAATATGTAGAGAAGGAGAAAAAAATGAATACGCGGATAACACCTATATTTTTTATTTCTCCAGAACAACGGACGTTAAAAAAAAAAATCTGGAATGCGAGTCGTGACCGAATTCGTACAGTGTACTGAATATAACGTGAATTGTGTGTGTTCGTGGATTTTTTTTTTTTTACTCTCGCCGGCAGTTGTGCGTTGAATAAAATAAAAAAAAATTTATATATATATACGTGGACTGTGTATATTGAAGGACGTGATCGGAGATGGAAATCGGAAAACCGTTTTCGTTTAATGAATTATTATTATTATTATTACTACTGCGTTCGTAATGTTTATTTTCATTATTATTATCATCGTCGTCGTAAGCGTTCTTAGTGTTTATTTTTTTATTAATAACGAGCGTCGCGGAATGAAAAGGAATTTACACGAGAAATCGCGTTGTTGTTCGATCGTTTCTGATTTTATGACTGGAGAATTTTTTTTTTTTTTTCTGTGTGTTTTAATTCGCCTTTTGTAATATTCCACGCTCTTTTCTTCACGATTAAACAACCATTTTATTCGTTCGATTCGCAGTTACGGTTTCGTTTAATAAGATGTGTTTATTATTAGTGCAGTGGGGGGTGGTTTTTTTTTTGTGTTCCGAACCGAAATGATGCTGATATATTATATTATGTATATAAATTCTCGAGTGTAAACAGAAAAGGTGTAATACGCGTTAGGACGTCTATGTTTATAATAATATATTATATTGTAATAATCGAGGAGCGCGTTGAGTTTTTTTTTCCAGGTATAAATTAAGTCAATTTATCCCAGTAAATGCGTCTAAAATAAAGAAAATAATATAATACGCGCGCCTGTTTTTTTTTACAAAACATTTAAAAAAAAAATTCTATTAAAATTGTTTGTTCTTTGGACGTATTGTACGTATAATACTGCAGTTTATGGGTTTGTAATAAGGAATCGACGATGTATGGATTTGTTCGCAATTCTGAGCGAAACTATTTCTATACAAAGTCGTATTATTTAAAAAAATATTTTTTTTTTTAGCGGGAGGTCGCGCGAAACGGCTTAGGAGTATCCGCGTGGGTGTTGTGTAATTGGATTCGGGGGAAATTTGTGTAGCCGGCGTAATTTGTAAAATTGCGAAATTTTAAATTATTTTGCGAAATATTAACGAATAACATAATATTTTTTAAACGTTCGAATTACGACAGATTTATTCGTTTCATTTTTAAATTCGTTTCATTTTGAAAACACGAAGTATTTTAATCAAAGGATGGTTTGTATCACATTATTCTATCCGTATATATATGTGTCTATATATATATATAATATATATAATATATGCCGCATATCAAAGACGAATTTCATCTCTTCCATTTTTTTTCTCATTCTTATTATTTTTGTTTTTTCGAGTTTTAAAGCTAATACGTAAAAACACCGTTTCACGCTTAAAATCGGCTTAAAAAAAAAAAAATGTTTGTCAGAAAAATAATACTCGCGTATTTTATTTTTTACTAACAATATGCTTTAAAAAAAAAAACGAGAACTTTATTATACAAACATATATGTAACACAGATTACAGCTTTACTGATATTTCTCGTGTGTGTTTGTGTGTGTTACGTGAATTATAACATAATATATAGGGTTTAGCGTTTGTAATTTTCCAAGCGATATATCTGATAGAAAAAATGTATACTATACTTATCAATTACACATCTGTTGTTCCGTATATTATAAATTCATCGCAAATTATTATGACATCGATGACTTAATAACACGATTTTAAACTGTAATAATATTACAAGTGTAATATTAGACAGATTCAATGACGTTATATTGTTTTTTTCACTTAAGTTCGGTGGGCGACGGGACGCTTATAATAATTATCGGTAAAATCCTGTTCAGCGATTAAATTTATTTGTATTTTTTTTTTTTTAATGATAAATAATCATAATTTAACCTTTTTAAACGCCTACCGAATTAACGTTATGTTAATAAATATTATTATCGAAAAGTCATTATTATATACTACCCGAAATATAGTACACTTGTATGTATATAATAATTTAGGAAAACGTATGAAAACAAGGTTTTTTTTTTTTATTATTATTATATTATTTTTATTTACAAGAAAAATAAACGACGGTTATTATTGTTTCGGCACGAGATACTTAACCGATAAATGCAATAAATTCTTTTTAGGATATTTCTAATTAATACGGTTTTTTTTTTCTATTGAATTTCACCGCGTTCTCGAAAACAGCGGTGCTATAATTGGAACCGAGCAGTTGAAATATAAATTAAAAGTAAATAATTACTGAAACGAATACATTTAATGGCGACGTTATTATGATTAATTAACATAATGTGTTTCCATACGCGTACGTGCACAAGACGCGTATAGTCGTACTACGAACTAATTGCCTAATAAACGAGCTCGAGCTCACAATATATAAATTTTTTATATGCATTTTTCACGTGACATTTTTAGAAGAAAAGATTTGAAAAATTCACACTCAAAAAGACGGGACAAAACGTTTTTGATCATTCTAACCGAAAACCCGTAATCAGTCGTACGCGTTTTGCGAATAACGCATATTAATATAAATATTATACGTTTTCGTCCGTTATATAATCTTTACGCCGGCCGGTTTGCCGATTTCAGTTTTCAATAATAATCGAATTGCCGTTATGAATTACAAATCGTACCCTTTAATTCAAAAGTCAAACAGTTTACTGTAATATACATATATATATATATATATATATATATATATATATAGTGATCGAAATGTTTTCCGTTCGCTTTTTCCATCGTCCGACGTTTCGTATCCGTTTTATTATTTTTTTTATTAAAAACGAATATTTACTATATTCGTTCACGCGGACGTTTTTATTATTTATACACTAATAAGGGGGCGAAATATTTTCGTGTGCCAAGGTTTATACACGTCCCCCGAAACTTTGTCAATAAGGTGAAATTCCGTATATACCGCGTGGTTACGACGGTGACGTTACACGAAACGAGTTTCCAGTGTAAATTCGGTTTGTTCGAATGGAAGCAATTCGCCTAAAAGTTAAAAGTTCGATGCCATTTATTTTAAACCCGTTGGAAATATGATAAACCCGAAGAGTGTATGCGAAAATGCTTACTCCAAAATTTTATAAACTTTGGTACGAAACGATTCGAGTCGTTCCCGTACGATAGTATACACCGCGCGGGCGGTGATTTATTGCGATGGTAAATTTCGCGAATTTCTCCTCGTAATAATAATATAATATAATGTGCGTATAGCGAAATCGTCGAAATATTTTTGCATAATTACTTCGAAACGTTTTAGTTTCTAAAAAAAAAAAAAAAACGGTTATTGTTTAACGCTTAGCTATTTTATAACGTGCAGCGTTGTTACGCCCGACGTATAGTTTTCCGTTTTCAAAATTTACATTACAAGTCGATTGAAATAAAACGATTTTTTCTACATAATATTTCAATCGGTTGTCGAGAACACGACGTTATATCCTTTGGAAAAAATATACGTTTAAAACGATATTTATACAGTAATCCGATCATACGATAGTACAGCGTTTCCCAAACTCTTGTTTGAGCTTGGCCCGGTAATTAATATTTTTTTCCCTTCGTGACCCACCATAATATTTTTTACATTTATCGTTTTGTGAAAAAAAATGCAAAATAAAACACGTTTGAATGTCGTACGGGTTTTTCGTGAAGTCTAGTTGATAATCTCAATAATAATTATTATTATTTTTGTTGTAAATAATAGTTATTCGTATTGATGAATTTATTTTTGCTAAAAGGTTCAAATTATCAAACAAAATGATAAATAACAAAATTTAATATGAGGAGTTTATTAATTATGCGACCCGGTATTATATTTTCGTGGCCCGCGGGTAGTGGGTCGCGACCCACCATTTGGGAAACGCTGCGATAGTATGTAAGAGCATAGTCGTTTTTAAGGGGATTGAAAGCGGGTATTCTCTCTTTGTCTTACACACATGAAACATAGCAAAATAGACGTTTCGTACTTCCAACGTACCGATCGATCTATTGGTGCGATAAGAAATTTGAAAACAGATTTGAATTCCTCGTGAATTTTACTACAAAACGACTTTCCCACTTTTTTCATTTTTTTTTTCATAAACCCTTAAAAAAATTAACCGAACAAATTAAAAAAAAAAATTGATAATAATTCATTTTTGAAGGTCTTAAAAAAAAGAAATAAAAAAAGTGGGAAAGTCGTTTTGTAGCAAAATTCACGAGGAATTCAAATCTGTTTTCAAATTCCTTATCGCACAAATAGATCGATCGGTACGTTGGAAGTACGAAACGTCTATTTTGCTATGTTTCATGTGTGTAAGACAAAGAGAGAAAATACCCGCTTTCAATCCCCTTAATGTTTTGGATTGTTCGCCGACGCGCCGATAACGCAATATTATTTATAGTTGTCGTTTTTCTAGGAAAATTCGAATCAAATGGGTTATTATTGAGTGTTTTGTCGAAACTTTCTTCGGCGTTCACGGAAACCGTTTGATGTAAAAAAAAAAAAAAAATAAAAAAATAAAAAAATTCGCGCGGAATTTATTCGTCTCATTTGTGTTATTATTATGGCGAACTAGGCGTTTATTTTCATTTTCCAGACAAAAGGTATTTTAAACGAGGAAAAGTTTTGTGTGCACGTACACATAAGTTATTTTTAATTTATGTTTGTAAGTGAACAAACACGCTGCAGCAGTGTAATTATTTAAAAACTACGCTTGAACACCGAAAACGTTTTGGGAGTGAACGTTCTCATTTGAATTTCGCGCGTTTTTTTTTTGTTCTTTTTTTTTTTTTATTAATTTAATGTCGAATTAAAAATTATACAACAGAAGGTACGCGCGCGGCGGCGATAAAAATACTAATTAGTGTAACGAACAGTTTTTAATAGGGAGCTTTTCTTTTTTTTTTTATTTCGAATATTTTTTTTTTATTTTTATGGTGGAAAAGTCATATATTTTCAGGATAAAACCGAAACGCACGCACGTAGATAAATGGATGCGTTCGATCGTTAGTCATTCTTAAACAAAATTTTTTCGCACAAACACACAATCCGAATTCATAAAAAAAATAATAAGTCTTCGAAAAACTTTTTATTATTTTATTTATTTATTTATTTTTTTTTGCAGGTGAGTTGCGCATTATTTTCCCGGTATATCACGATCCGTGAGACACTGTACGTGGTCGTCAACGGTAAGGTATACAACGTGTGTATACGATACGTCGTATATTTTATGCTTTATACTTCGTTAAACGTGCGCGGTTTATTATAGCCGTATAAGTGTGTGTCAGAGAGTTTATAGCGTTCGAACAATTTTTGATCCGCAAACACATTTCATCGGCCCGGAACGTAAAAAGTTCCCTTTACCGTATATAGGCAACAGTCACGTGTGTAGTGCGTTTTAAATTCGAAATTATTATCCAGTGTCCTCGGTATTGTAACGTGTGACGTTACTATTAAGTACTAGCGCTGGCACGGGCGGGCGCCTGCAGGAAATTTATCAGGGAGGGTCATAATAAAAATTTCTACGTCAAAAGGTGTAGTGCATAAATAATATACTGTTCTTATTTTTTTTTTTTTCAATCAGTATTAAATTCAAAAACCTATACTAATCGAAATATCAACGAAATGTTTGTACAAACAATAATAAAATTAAAAATTGTTAAATTTATAATTTTAATAAAAAATTATTAAATTGTCAAAAAAAAAATAGTGCACTAAAAAATCAAAAAAAAAAAAATCAAATAACGGCAAAAAAAAGTGCGAAATGAAAATTAATTATTACGATTCGTACGTTATTGAATCACATTTTTAAGTAGCTAGAAAACCTAAGAATTTCTAAAAAAAAAAATGCAAAACTCGTCAAAGTGAAAATAAATATTTTCGAAGAAAAAACCACGTGTGCGCGCGTGACTTAACAACATATTATAGTGTCGCGCAGTATATTTGACAATTTATAATAGTGGCATATATGAGGGAGTATCGCCCCCCTCCAGGATTTTAGTGGTGTAGTTTTCTATGATTTCATAGACAGTTTATTATTCAAGAATGTATTGATAATAATGGCTTTGTTGAATGTATACAATATACTGATGTGGACGTTCAAGGAATCATAAACAGATTTGCAAAGGAAAGAAAAAGATCGCAATACTGCTTTAATTTTTTTTATATTACAATATTGTTGCGTACAATATTAAATTCAAAATAAAAATTATATGATTTAATTTTTTTTTTTGGGGAGGGGGGTCAGAGCCTTCTCGATATATATCGAGGTAGGTACGTTACAATTTTTAAATCGCCCCTCCCCCACCCCCACTAGATTGAGCTTCAGATACGCCACTTTAGAGTTTATTAACAGCGTATTTAACAGCTAATGATTTTATCAGATATACATAAAACATATAATTGTGTTTCGGGATTGAAAATGGAGGGTTGGAAATTTCGTTATGAAATTCATCGTTACCGTACCGTACCGCACACGGAGGAGCGAATAATATTATGCGACGCGTTACGGTATTAGGTTAGGTGCTCCGCGAACGAACGTGAAGTTTTGTCGCGTGACGCGTGAAAACAGTAACGGACGATTCTCGTCCACCCATCGTTCACGACCCCATCGCGACCCATCCACCCGCGGCATATTTATATATACAATATTATTATACTGCACGGCGTACATGCCGAGCGTGTGCATGCCGCCGCCGCCGCCGCCGCCGCCGTACGAGGGATAACGAACGAGACGACCGCCGCGAACGTCGACGCGCGCGCGTGTCGCAGCAGGGACCGGCGTGCAGCGGGGATCGCGGGTTCCGGGTCCGTGATGGGTGGTTGGCGGGGCGGACCGTCGTCGACGTGTATAATTCAATTGCACTGCGTGTGTGTGTGTGTGTGTGTGTGCGTGCGCGCAGGACTCTCGCCGTGTGACCGTTCGGAGAACAGGGACGGGCCTGCAGGGACGCGCGGCCGATAATATTATATGAGTGCTCGCGTATAGGTACCCCGGAGGGACGGCCGTCGCTCGCCGCCCTAGAAGTCCCTGGCGATAAGGTGTAGGCCGCCGCGCGCCGCGTCGTTCTCGCGCGGGCAGGCGCGATTATCAGGTGAAAAATCATTTATTTTGCAGCCCCTACACGAATTTATTCCTTCGCAAACGCATAGGAACAACGCGTTTTTTTCTTGCATTTCTAAGGAATTTAAAAAAGAAAAAAAAGAAAAAAGGCAATGAGCCGCGAGACGTTGTGGACGACGCTTAAGCGAATTATACTCGGATAAAGATTTAAAGAGATTTTTTTTTTTTTTAGAAATTCGAAAGCAATGATAAACCGTTGCGCTCGATAAAACGATTCTGAGCGGAGCTCCGGTGCGTAATACGCTTTGTCGACAAATTTGAAATGGTTATAAAAAGGAATTGCGACTTAACGGGTTTCAAGATTTTTCGAACACGCGGGTTAAAGTATAACAAATTGTTTTAGACTTCAAAAGCCTTAAAACCAAAAATTACCTCTCTTCCATAATATAAATACCTCAAAATCTACAATAATTGCTATAAATAACCTAAAATTAAAAGACATTTTTTTTGAAAAATTAAAGTTACCTACATATCTGGTGAAAACTGCAGGTTTCTACGACCATTAGTCATTAAAAATTACGAAGAAATAACGATAATCGGTTTTGACGAAATCGCGTTTTTACCGTTTTCGTGTAATTATTCGGTAGTTTTTTCTGACGCTTAAAAAAAAGAGTATCGAGAAAATCGAAAAACGTCCTCTTTGTAAAGTACCAACCAGATGCAATTATTGCTACCGGAAAACAGTGCTACACGTAAAGATCGGAGCACTCCATCTAGTAGGACTTATGGGTTCAGACATAGAAAAAAAACACATCATTGTAAAACCAATACGCACTCCTCGGCTCCGCTCGGAATCCATTATTATAATCGGGTCGCGAACAATGAAATGAACGATTAAAAAAAAAAAAATGGGTTTTTTTTTTTATAAAATCCGTGATCCGTATTTGTTTTCACCAATAGTATAACGGACGAGCCGAGAAAGGTAAAATACGGGACGAAGCGCGTCGGTCTCGGTATAGACGAACGCGCATGTACGACGTTGGAATGTAATAGCAGTTGTAGAACGGCCGCGGCGGAGGGTAATTTGTGAGAGAAATAAACCGATTATTTCGAGTTTAGAGAATATGCAGCAGTGTACCTGTCGGCGGACGAAATAAAATTATTCGAGTACTGTTGTAACGATGAGTTGGTTTCTGTGTTATTCACGGATTCCGACAATCTTGGCCTGGACTTTATGCGCGGTTCCGGGAAGGCGTTTCGAAAGACAAGGAATTTCTGGAATATTCGTGATTTAATACGAAAACGTTCGAATAATAAAGGTAGAAATGCGCGTGTACCGGACGGATATTTCGTCGCGACGTTTTCCAAAGAAAAATCAATTTTAAACGACTATAGTACTTACATTCGGCAATCGGGGGGATTGTAGTCCCTTTTTATGCCCCGCTCGTCCCTTGCACCGCGAAATAGTGCTATAACGAATTTTCGACCGCCAACGGGTTTTCGATTACGTCGCAAAACAGTGCGACCCTGTAAGTTTTTTTTCTCTCTCTCTCTCTCGCGAATTAATTGATTTTTCGATTATTATTAAAAAAAAAAAAAATCGAGTATCTACTCAGCTGTTGGACACGACTCGTATATGCATATTTGTTTATTTCGCGCGTTCCGTTATCCGTTCACCACGCATCACTACGCGCTAGCCGTTTCGTTTATTAATTAAAACGGTCGAAATCAGATTTTTCAATAAACGAGCTCGCGTTTTGAGTTCAAAATTGTTCTGTTCGTCGTTACACAATCGGTATTATTATTAATATATATATATATATATTTTGAATATATACCTCGCGGCTATTCGCCGTGAAATTTCGAATCAATTCCCGTCCGACTGTTCTCCTCGCCGTGTACCGTACGATGCGCAGATATACGCGAAAAATGTAATTTCGCAATATTTTATTAATTTGTTTCTACTATATGTGCATGTATAATACACGTGTATAGTACTTTACCCGGTTATTTATTTATTTATTTTTTTGTTCCGGTCTACGTTTATCGCATAAATTAGTTTCATAAAAATCTACATAATGTAATTATATTATTGTCGGTGAAATATATATATATATATATATTACGGCTGAAGGAGAATACCGTATAATTGAGTTTCGAGTATAATTTCATTTTATTCGTATATACGTGTATAGGACAACGTCATTATAATATTATTACGTGTATATATATATATATAGTCAAAAGAATATTGCAATGTATTTGGTTTATAACACGATAACACGCTTGTGGTGGTGACGTTTAATAATAATATTATTGTCACCAGAGCTCGGATTTTATAGCATTAAAATGTACTGAAATATGTGCTAATAATATGATCGAAAAAAATCTTTAAAAATATATACATAAATATTTTAAAAAAAGGGAGAAAAAAATTAATTTTATTTATGAATATTGTAATGAATTTACGCGCACACTACCGTGACGATGATATGGTGATAATTCTATTCCTAAAATAATATGAAATTGCGATTTTGGTATTTTTTTCACCTTTTATAAAGTCACGCGAGTTCTATGAAAAAATCCGAAATTAATAACAGTTAGCGAGCCGCGGGGCGCTGTGGATGTCGCTTAAGTGAATTACTTGGAGTGTATTTTTATCACTATAAATTTGAAAGCAACGCGATAATAATAATCATTGAATTCGCGATAAAACGATTCTGAGCGGAGCTTCGGTATAATATTTTGGGTACCTATATAACAAAAACTAACATTTTTTTTTTTTATGAATTACCTAACCTCAGAACTTATAATTGCTATAAACAGTCGAAAATTAAAAAAAAGTGTTTGACAAATTTTTTTTCCTTAATATAATAATTATAAATATTTCAAGTTTCTATATCCATTAGTTTAATAATAATAATAATAATAATAATAATAATAATAATAATAATAATAATAATAATAATAATAATAATAATAATAATAATAATATAAGGTATATTTTCGCGTGGATTTAAATAAATTAAAAAAAAAATTAATTAATTAATATAAAAGTAAAACAGACAGGCGTTTCGGGCACAAAAATTTATTGTAAAGCACGAACGACTTTTTGTATAATCGTTCCCGAGTATAGTTTTGTCGGACACCCGACGTTTTGACGGGCCCCCGCGAGAGAAAATCTGTGTAAAGATATTTTTGATGGTTTGTAAACATCGATTAGAGTACGAGAGAGACCAAGAGTTCGTTTTTAATTAAACCTCCTCCTCTTCCTCCTCCTCCTCCTCCTCCTCCTCCACCGCAGCGGAACCAGCGAACTCCCTTCTTGCCATTGCGCCTACATCTCCAAAAGTCTATCCCTCCAACAGTCTGTACTTTGCAAACAAACTGCTATAATTAAAGTTGATCGGGAACTTCCTCCTCCCCCGGAAACTCTTCCTTTACCGACATGTTGTTGTTGTTGTTGTTCGGGTTTGTGCGTTGAACGAACGTATATATATATATATATATATAATTATAAATTATAATTATACTGTCATTATTACTTCGATTCGATTCGTTAATATTGAAGGCATATAAATAACAAAATATCCACGAACACGAGTATTCGTTTAAAAATAGATTGAAAATACACATACCGAAGGTGCAAACACTTAACAAAAATGAAAAAAAAAAAAGTAAACGCGCTTAACGTACGTTTTAGGAGCCCCGCGGCTGAGAAAACAGTAACGATGATAGATTTGTAGAGAATCGTTAAGATTTCATTGTAGTGCACAGGATTCGTTGAGAGATGAGTCGGGCGCGTGTCTGATTTTTACTCTGTATTTTATGAGACGACAGAGCTTTATAGTATGGACAATTTTGGTGGAATTTTCTCGCCGGAAAAGTGCTCTTCTAAAAAAATAACACGTATTGTAAAGAATCCAACATCGGCCCGAAAATTCAAAAATCGAAAATTAACGCGTTGATAATTTCCTTTTGCAATACTATACACGCGCGTTGATACATATATGTAGATCACTATTGGTATATAAAACGGTGATATTCACCGACCGGATAGGGTTAAGTCTGCACGTATTAGAGAGTATATTTTCAAAGCAATAAAAACGCACGCGTAAAATCCACAATTATATCCAGTAGGTAACACAATTAAATTATAATTTGGAATCTATTAAAACGTTATGTATATTTTCAAGCGAACAAATAATTGTCTTTACAAATACGCTTTAACATTAATCTTTTTTTTTACACATATTAAAAAAAAAAAATCCAGAAAACGATATCTTTGGAGTGTAATGTTTGTGTAATTTACGTGTTCCTTTGGGCTTACTTTCTTTTTCTTTTTTTTTTTTGTCGATTTTCGCGCATCATAATCAGACACACGATGATGATTATAAACGAGGCTTAATAATAATATTCATAATCCTCCGAAAAGGTTATTTCGAACGAGTAATTCGATTTTCCGTTCATTTCGGAGTTAAAAGATAAGCGAACGCTCGTAGCGCTTTGAAATGTTTCTGTATAAGTCTTTCGGGGCATAATTGGTTCGTCGTCCTCGTCGTCACAACGTTAATTTTATGCTCGACGAATGATCTCTCTTTCTCTCATTATCCCTCAATCTACCTCTCTCTCTCTCTCTCTCTCTCTCTCTCTCTATCCGTCCGTCTGTCTTTTTATCCGTTTGTTGCTCCGCTACTAAGCCAATCTCGGATCTCACAGTCGAAAGTTGTTTCTCCGTAAACACATTTATATACATCAGTGATGCACCCAGGGAGGGGAAGACATTTTTTCACGCTGAAAATTTTATTTCCTTTAAATTTATTTATAAAAAACGACTTTATATAACGTAAAAAAGCAATCGGCGGGGCTATTTATTAAATTCATGCCGTTTTACCATTCTTATAAAATCTAAGTTAAACAGAAATCATTGTCTGCAGAATTGTAGAAAATTTGCATCACATATTTGTACATTTATATATTGTAGTGTTGAAATGGAATTTTTATGATAAAGGTCGTACTTTTTTTTTTTTTATATAATAAATAAATTTGAAAATATCAAATATAAATAACATTTTTGTACACGCGACGTTGTACAAATGTCGGATTAAAACCCATTCGATCAAACCGCCTATATACGAGTATAGTGATACAGAAAAGACATTAAATACTTACAGTAGGACGGCCGATTGTTTAGTTCGTATAATTATTAAAATTTTCGTATTCTCGTCAATAATGTCAACTTATTAGCGCGGGTTGATTGTGCGCGCGTGCAAGTTGCTTGTTCTGCAGGTCACTGTGGTTACATCAAATGAGTTTTTAATTTTTTGCATTCGGACGATGCAAGTACACTTATTCACTTGAGCGTAATTTTTAATTTGTTATCAATGACGTTTCCATCGATTTTTCTTTTGTGAGTTATAGGCACTAAGTCGTCGAATGACAGAGTCATAAACTGCTTTCATTTCAAATCGTGGCTTCTGGAATGTTCGCGTCCGATCCGTTTACCAGTACGTTTATGTATATGGGAAGACTGAATAATTTCGCGTATTAATTATTATTCACACAGAAATTAGTGTTAATTTTGTGTATTAATATTAGTGTATATTCCTTAACCTTTTCGCTCCCCACCGTCTTCGTACTGCAATGATCTGTGATATCCTCGTGTATACGATCCTTTTTTTTTTACTACGTATCTAATTTTCCGTCTTCCCAGCGGTGTTTTCCCTATCATCAGCTACAGTTCTCTTCTAGTGCTGCCCGTAATCCGTACACTGGGCGATTTTTATTTTATTTTCCTTTTTTTATTGCTGCTCTCTAAAATATTCTTTATACATATCATTTCTGTTCTTCCATTTTCTCCACTCGCTGCAGGTTATTCTATCCCTCGTTGGTCGATATGCATATGGCATATGCTGCACTGCACCGGTGCTCAGACGAGATGCAGCGATCTTTGATTGAGTCTGAATTCGTCTCCTGAAAATGTCCATATTATTATGTTTTATCCGTTTACAAAAAAAGACGTGTACTGATCGTCATTTTTATGAAAAAAAAAAAAATCTCCTTTTCGGGCCGAAAATCTTGCAGCGTTTTCGACGAGTTGTGTTCTAGCCGAAAACGGCGAAAAAAAAATTCAGTCACTTCCCCTCACGCTCTGGAAATTAAAAAATTCTCGACTACGACGACGCCGACGCATACACGGTATAAAAACGGTATTATATTAAAACGGTATATACCGTTACGTTCTCACAGCGGACCGTACCGCCGGTCGGCATCGAACTCTCTTGCACGGGCCGCTGTAGCGTTAATAAAACGCCGCTCCAGAAGAGGGCACTCGGTCTTGAAATCGAATAGCGAGATTTATAAGCCCTGTATGGGGGGGGGAGGTGGTTTGAGGGGTGGGGGGGGGGTGCGCAATGCGACGCGTGTGTACATAACTCTGCAGTTAAACGCGTGTTGGCGCGTAGGAGCGGGTTTATAGGGCGACGGCGGTGGTGGGCGGTGGTGGAGCAAAAAGAGTGGTATAATCAAAGAGGAGTTCACACTCGGATTGCGTGACCCGCACCGTTATCGCGGCGTTTTATCGACTGTCCCCCGGGCGACACCACCTCCGCGCGCCGTCCTCGCCCGCGCCATTCCGCCGCCGCCGCCGCCGCCGCCGCAACGGTCATATACCCGTGTCCCCCCTTGACGCCCACCGTCGGCGCACCCACCTCCAAAGGGTCCGCACTCTCGTCGCGCAGGGATTTCCGACGGCAATAAGAGTGACGTCAACGTTACTGGCGCGCGCTTTCGCTCGCCTACACCTATATATATATATAGCTGCGCGCAGCTACAACACGTGTGTATACTGTGTATTATATTATATAATAATATATAGACGGCGGCAGTCTAGCCTTTTTATATCGAACAATCGAATTAACCTCCGACCGGAGCCCGGACCGTTTCCTTTTTTTTTTTTTTTTGCCCCCGGTTTGTTCATCTCGGCGCGCGGATCTGTGGCGGTATAGCGGACTACTTGTTTTTTTTTCCTGGTGACAGACTTTGGTAACAATTCAAAAAAAAAAACAAATATTATTTGCCCTTTCATATTTTACGTTTTTTTTTTCATCAAGACAGTACGATTATTGTGGTACCCTCGTGTTATCTGCTGTAGGCACACCGTTAAATCATTTTATTATCGTAGGCGAATAGGACAAAACGGAAGTCTGTATAGGATTTTTTTTTTTTTGCTAGTGCCGACACTATATTATACGACTTTAGAGGCGCCCGCGTGCGAACCATTTTCGGACGCCATTAACGTCGATCGATGATAAAATAACATTTTCACAGAAATTTAAATAGGAATACAACACCGGCGTACTGCCGGTAATCAAATTAATTACGTTTTTTTTTAAAAAAAAAATTTATCTTCGTTATTCGCTTTTTTTCTCGTTGCGCGCGTGGAATAACGAGAGCAAAAGAAATGAGAAAAAAATAATAATCATGTCCTTCGATTCGTTCCTATGTATATTTAAATTTGTAAACGTTTTAAAAAAAAAAAAAAATGTCTGCGATAAATTTCGAGGTGCCCGCAGTACACACGCACCTCCCATGGTCTTACTATGCCTATATTACGTTATAGCTAATAATAAAACGAATCTACTCGATGCGATAAAATAATTGTCGTCAATACGATTTCGTTTCTTATAACAATTAAACAAATTTCCAATTAACTCGAATACGTCTTTTTTTTTTTTTTTACCATTTTCCAAAGCCATTTTATGTAGTAAAACTTCCATTTTTCACTATTTGACTATATGACATATTATTACGTAGTATTATTTAATAAAATAAAATAATTATTTCGATTACGAAGGAATTCTTTATTAAATATTACGACGGAATATATTTGAGTATACTGCACGTTATTATAATGGAAAAAAATATATATACAAATATAAGTATAATAATAATAAAATACGAGTAATATGTAATGTAATTTGTTAGTTAGTTTAATTATTACAAAATAATTCGTCCGTAATTGACGAATTGTGGATAGAAGCAAATTCGTCGACGACCATGTACCATATACTGTATATATTCAAATCCAGATGTTTGGATGTATTTTTTTTTTTCTTTTCAATTTTTAATACAGAGATAGAAGTTAGTTAATCATACGGGCACATACGGGTTCCTTAAATGAGTTAAAAATTTGCCTAGATTAGACTCGGTAATTTTCGTTCCACCGTTGTATGCTTGACGGTAATATTACGTATTATATAACAGCGATTTTGCATTATACACGTTTCGTCATTGTTTGTCATATCCTTTATGTCCCGTATGGTGCTGTGTGTTTATTGTTTACACGAGTGCTAAAAAAACCTAACAGCGAATTTCGACTGTACTGTAAATAGCGTTACACGTGTGTATAACGCAATAACTTTTGCGCGGGCGTTACTATAATATGCGTTTTAGCGTTTTCTGATGACATAATACGATCGAATTCCGTGAGTTATCTCAGTGCAGTCTTTGTTTTTTTTTTTTTTTGAAAATCTCAAATGATCCAATACGAGAAAACAAAAAAGAAACCGCATGCGTTTTAATAAAAATTCCATCTCGATCGGCATTATGCGAATTGCAATTTGGAAAACGTTATTCCGTGATGGGGAAAAAAAAATATCCGCTTTTACGAGAGAGTTAAGAACGTTATGCGTTGTGTTCGGAACGACTTGTATTGTTTTGTGAATAATGTATATTATATTATCTAATGCGAGGCGTATTAAGAAAACAAATCGTCTTACCGAACGAAACGTCGTCGGAGTCACTTTGCGTGTTTCCACTGCAGTCGTTCAAGTCAAACACGTTAAAATCCGCAAATAATATTGTAATCGCGTTTATGTTTTAAAATTTTCATTATTATTTTATAACGAATTTGTCGATATTCCAATGGTGTTTCGAGTATTTTCTATACGTTTTTTTTTTTAAAGATTATTGGAGTTTAAAAAGTACGAAAAATTCTAAACGTTCTTGACGCAAACGATATTTTTTTTTTCTTTTGTCCGCTGTAGGTGGTCGTCGAATTTTTTTTTTTTTATCGACCAATCCCGGTTACACCGTGTTTACCACGCGGTATGGATGTCGATAAAATCAATACCGCCGATAACTATAAATAATAATAATTATTACACGTATAACGCCTGCGGAACGTATTGTTGTTTTTACTTGGAGGGGGAAGAAAAAAACTTTTATTCGCTCGTTATAACCATTAGGATACCGTTTTATCTCGGCGATTTCGCCGTCGAATCGGAAACCGTATTGCGTGTTGTTAACTTAAGTCGGAATAAATAAAATTCATACAGTACGAGTGTATAACACTGCACAACGATTTATTTGAAAATATTTTACCGTTTTTAATTCCTTTTAAAGACGACGCACGTGTGAATATAATATGTTATATATTCTTTATTGGAAATACGAAATTCGTTTGCGGCTTATATTTTCATTTCATATTGTTTTAAAAGACATACACGGTTTTGTTTCACGTTATATTTGCCGGTTTAATTTTCAAGAATATTATTTATTTATTTACTCCACCGCGGGAGTAAAATGTTTTAAAAGTATCACTATATACTGAGATACTTGTCTGTCCACGTGAAATGTTTAACCAATTCAAAAGAAAAGTCGATTTATAAGCGGCGGAATTCGTCGTACGATCTCGTCCGTTCCACGGCGCGCGCTTTCTGAACTTTCTACTCGAACTCGGCCGACGGCGATATTGTACATAATATTATATTGCGTACTTCAATACCGCATTCGAATTATTCTTAGGGCGGTAGAGTGACAAGGGTGTGGAACGTCAATTTTGACAGTTTTACAACAGTAAATCTTATTTCGTACGTATTAGTCGAGTCGCGAAACACATACGATTTGATTTTTCGAAGGGAGAAAAAAAGAAAAAAAATTGACCGCCACCATCAATAAACATTATTTAAAAAGTCCGAGAAAACTTATTGCGCGGAGAAAAAAAGAAACGAACCGCATGTCCGAATCAATTGAACTCACCGAGTCCCTTTAGTTTTTATAAACTTGTTTCTATTCGCGAAAACTTTTATTCCTTTTGCAATATTATAAATATACGTTTAACATATTCTATTTGACGTTTATATTACTTTTAATTTTGATTTTCGAGAACCATTTGAGTAAGAAAAGAAAAAAAGAGTTTTAAACCGTACGTCGACGTAACGTATTTATCATAAACACAAAAACAGGCGAATAATCGAGACCAAACGCTATTATAATCGTTATCGTAAAACTTTGGATGTGTAATTTTGAAACGCGCGTGTAAAATATGATTTGTTTTTTTCTTTGCGTTATACAGTTTTTGACGTTAAATTTCAAATTATTCGACGAGAAAAAAAAAAATTCGAATATTTCTTAAAAAATTATCGAATAAGTTCAGTTAAAACGATAAATAACTCAATAAAAATTTGTTTTTCCTACTGTTTTTTTTTGTACAAAACGAAAAAAAAGCACGGAGATCAAAATATGTAGCATACAAAAACACCCGTCGTCACACACTGTACTCACAATATAAATATTCTTTCCGTTCTGTATATATTATAATTAAATTTATATCGCACATGACAGGGATTTTATATCGTGTTGTAGCTTGTCGAAATTAATCTGTAGCAGCCGTAACGAGATACTTAATCGTACTTGTGATGACACACTTTAATGCATTTTATGTACACACACACACACACACACACTGCTACTATAGCTGATGCATACGCTCTCTTCGCGCGCGTGATTGTAATTTAATATTATCCACGTACAGATTGCTGTATTATAGAGATAATAATTATAATAAAGCGAATTTTATGGTTGAGGTATTACAAAGGATCTGGCTGGAGTTTCGGAATATTTGTAGGCTCTTGACTTACGTCGTAGGTCTATAACAATATGTATGATATATATATATATATATATATATTAAGCATTCATCGTTTCTACCAGAACGAATTAAAATTTAGGAAAAATTTATGTTTTGGATTTAGAGTCGAATCATTATTATTATTTTCTATTTTCTTTTTATTCAAATTAAGGTCGAAAAATTGACGTATTTCGTAGACTTTAATTGAATGATCGTTACAATTAAGTAGACTTCCTATTCTTTCTAACATTAAAAAGACGTTAAAAGGATGCTTCAGCGCGTTTTAGTGTTTTTTCTTATGAAATTCCTAACGCTACCCCGTTCCCATTAATATTTGATCATGTGTGTATATACATATAAAATCTCTCATATAAACGCGTAATTTACAAATACGATCGTTTTGAATTATTATTATTATTATAGGGAATTATATTTTCTATAAACCTCTTCGTCGTTCGCCCTTCCCACCATATATAAAATATACTCATCGCTCGCTGAACTGACTGACTTTTCATACACGGCACGCCATGTAAAAAAATATAATTTACTTTTTAACTTTTGTGAGCCGGATCAAAATAATATATTATAATATCTACTTTAAATAATACTTTCCGAGGGACACGATTATAATATTATACTATACACGTATAAAATTATGTTCTCCAATCCCTGCAGCGCACGTTCCTATCTCCGTATAGTAGCGTATTACATATATTATACGCTGTATGTGTATATATTACATTATGCACGCTCGTGTCACGGTGGTAATAACAATTTACGTCGTTCTCTGCACGTTGACATGATTTAATGTACCTATCCACTTGATGTTTAACTATATGAATAAAAACACGCACCTCGTATATATATTTACCTTGTCACTGCAGTAGTTTTCGATTGGAAACGAAACTGGTATACAATATGATATTATTATTGTTATTAGAGTCGCGATAACACAGATTATTTGGCTTATGAAAAATGGTTTATATGACAATTTACAAAGGCTGACGATGCCTTTCAACGTACTTATAGTTGAATTTTTATTTTTATTTTTTTTTACTATCGGAGTTTTATTTTACCTATATTTAAAGCTATTTTTGTAAAAAATTTTATTCTCTGTATTACTAATAAAGGAGCCCATACCGTGTACTTATCAGTGGTGGTTATACATGATGTTCAAGGGGGGCGGGTGAAAATTGATGTCAATGAAATATCCACATCGACGAGTAATAACCAAGAAGAAAGATCTAATAATGTACCGAGACGAAATGCAGATGTAGAAAAAAGAAGAACAACGTGCATGGAACGTAAACGAAATAACAATAAAACGGAAAAAGAAAGTGGTCAGCAGATAGCGCTACGACACGACACAAAGGGCGTGGCAGAAAGGCGCATATAAATAACGGTCACACACACACACACACATACACACCGCAGTTAGACGCGAACTACGTTGTTCACGCCTGACCGCCGTGACTAAACTGAGCGGTCCGATGGTTTCGGACCGCTATTTATATGCGCCTTTCTGCCACACCCTCTATGTTGTGTCGTAGCGCTATCTGGTGACTACTTTCTATTCCCGTTTTATTACGGTCGGCTGACGCGCTATGTCGGTATATGCGGGTGTTTAGTTTGACGCTGACCGAGCGGCCGTTCGTACGCGCGTATGCAATATTTATTATTTATTTTTTTTATTATTATTAATAATAATATTATTTCGCGTATTTCAATGAAATGAAATGAACGTAAATATTCATCTTTCCTCGCGCTGATCGTCGATCGAGCACTATTTCCAGCCTATTATACATGATGTTCAAAGGAGAGGGGGGTGAAAATGGAGCATAACCATTACATAATTGGACCAACTTACATGACACAATTCGGTGTTGTTAGGTCAGACTGGTCAGAGATATAATAAATTTAAAAATATCAAATCCCATGGGGGGCGATTTACCTATCGCCCTCCTTATAACCACCACTGGTATTTACACCCTTAAGTCGTTTAGATTGTAATTATGGATAATGTCTACATACTATATTATGTATACTACTATGTAATAGTACAATGAATGTCATGATTCAATACGTATTCTCTTACAAATAACTGATAAGTAAGTTGTGTCTGACTTACCGCGGTGAGCAGTCCGCTTTATAATTATTTATAAGAGCTGAATATATACCGAGAAATAACGTTAAATTACATATATAACTCGGTAAGTTTTAAATTTTGTTGATTTTTTATGCAACTATGTAATAACTAATAAACTACATACACGGTAATAACGCGCGTGCACGGAAACTGGACGGTTAAGCAATAAATAAATTGTATTTTACTTGTTTTTCTTCTTCTAATATAAAATTATTAAAACTTACCCGTCATCGTTGTTAGAAAAATAACGTTATAACGTCTACGCTGAAAACGTTATTTCGTTCGCATTACATATTTAGGAAAAATATATATCGCGGTTTTTTTTTAAACAATTGCGTATAGGACACGACAGCTCGTTACATTTTTTCGGTTACGTTCGTAATTTTCTAATTTAAATCTAAATTTTCGATAACGCGTGTATACGCTTTTTATTAGCATTAGGTCAACGGCGAGCAAAGGAGTGTATTGCTAATGCCGCTTAAGGCGATAAAATAATTTTAATTTTTCTTTAAAGTTTAATAGGGAAAAAGTCTTCCCACTAATATGGTCGCGCGTTTTTCCTCGTTCTTAAAAAAAAAAAAAATACTTTACGAATTTATAAAATAAGAAAATGAGATTCAATCTTCGTGCCTCTCATCTACACTATATTTCGTTAGCCGTTTTCTAAAAGACTTTTTGTTTTCTTTTGTCTTGTTTTTTTTTTTTTGTTAGGAGATTACTTTTAAAACTGATAAATCTTAGAAATGGCTTTAAGTTTAAATGTTCAAGTTGAAATTCGAAAGTGTAACCGAAATGTATAAAAACACCACTCCGGTTCAATTAATAGATATACACAGACAATTTTGTAAAATCTGTTCCGGTTTGTTAAGAGTACTGAAGCACTTAAAAACTATAACGTACAACCGTTTTTTTTTTTATAGATTCGTTAACGCGAAGAATTCTACAAGAATTCGGATAAAATATCGTGTTCATTTTTAGTATAGACATACAGTGCGAACGTAATCGTAATGGTTGTATACGTTGCATATTATTATTGATTGTATCCGAATTCGCAATCGAGGATTAAAAAAAAAAAAGTCTGCAATATAGGCAATAAAAATACCGAAAATCTCTTAGAATACGTTTTATTGGCAGCGACACATTTGTAGGTTTATTAAAAGAAAATAATAAAAACAGTACACTCTCGACACGCATTTACCCGGCTTTTAGACGGACCGCGAATGATTTATCGCAGTGCACAAATATATATTCGCACGAACGTGTTGCGAATCACCCGAGCACACGTATGTTTTTCGGTATACAGAGTAAAAATAGGAAAACGTGAGACGGTAATTATTTCTATATATTATATTTCATCTTAATTGAATGCGAATTTTCGTTTATTGTTATAAAATTAATTGAATCATTTTGTTTTTTTTTGTTTTTCCACCTGATATTGCACGGGGGGGAATGATGGATTCGCGAGATGAGATGATGAGACAGCTGATTTCGGCGAGAAATCCACACAGATAAAATTTTTTTGGAATTATTTATGGAGGTAGATTTTTTTTTTACAATATTAAAAAGGGTAAATAAAACGTGTTTTTCCCTACTTTCTTTGTGGCGGCGAATTATTTTCCAAATATTTTGTTTCTACTCTAACGTTATTATAGTGTAATCAATTGTTTTTTAACGAATACTTTTCTAATATTTTCATGTACTACTGTTATATATTGTTTTCTTTTACTAAACTATTAAAAAAAAAAAAATAGATAAACTACTGTAATTGAAAAACATTACCACACGACGAGACAAATAATATGGGGTGAGTTGGCACTGTCCCGTTGCACCACTTATACGTCTTAACTGTTAAGAAGTATCATTAAACAATATTCGTAAGCAATAATTATTATTTGTTACGCGATTCAACTGTTGTTTGCGTGTAAATAAATTACCTAAAAGACTTCGAAATTAAAGCAACAATCTTTGTCCGCATAATTTCGTAATTTTAAATGTATACGTAACCAAATCGCTGTTTAAAACAAAAAAAAAGTTTATTTATTTTTTTATATTAATAATTGTTAATTTAAAATTATAACAATTACATTTCAGTAATATTAAACGGCGTATAATTTTAGAATATCGGGTAAATATACGAACATTTTGTGTGTTATGTACTAGCCGAACCGTAAAATATATTTTTGATAATAATCATTCTATACGCCATCGTGTATTGTGTTCAAATGTAATATAAAGCGCGTGCAATTGTATTGCCCACACAGCGCGCCGTCCAATAACGTTGTTGTTTTTAAAATATGCGAGAAAGACCGCCGGCCAAAACGTTTTGCTACAATAGTTTTCCTTTTCTCCCGGCTGTTTGTTTTATTCTCAAATATTGATTGAGCCATCCTACAACAACGGCGAGTTGATGTTTGTTTTAAAATAAGTTCATCGCTAAAAAAAAAAAAAAATAGTCGACTCGACTGCAGTGTGTTACAGTGTTTCTTTTGAAAACATAGATAAAAGACAAACAGCAATAACATCTATTATTATCTATCTAGAGACTTAGAAGTCTTTTTTTTTTTTTTTGTGAGGTGTTTGTATATTTTGTTAACCATAACTTGTAAATCTTGTGTTTTCGTACAAACACATTTATTGAACACAATTTATTAAAAATAAAATTGTTTTCGTGTATACTATAGAACATCGTGAAGATTTATTATTTTTCTTTCAAACGTAATTTTCAATAATGTTTTCATAAAAAATATTTTACGTGTACAAACATTTTAAGAAATATGAATTTAGTGTTTATTTTTGTTATTCTTTGAGAGTTTTTTGGAATTTTAATATGAATAAATTTAATTGTAAAAGTTACGGTATAAATGGATTTATAAATTGAGATTGAAAAAATGAATAATAAATAATAATAATAATAATAATAAAATATTTATAATAATAAAATTATTATTTTTATACTAATTTAATTTTTATAGCTATATATAAATGTAATATTATATATATATATTTCCTTTAATGATTCATTTTAATTTTACAAAAGATTTTTAAAAGAAAAAACTTTGTAAAATTCATATTGTAATATAATTATGCTGTAGATTTTAATAAAGAATTTATTAATTTAGAAAATGTGTACATTTTTTGTTGGTGTATTTATACAGATGCGTATTTTATTTTGTTGAAATATTACTTTATTAAATTGGAATATGTATAATGTATATATATATATATATATATATATATATATATATATTTATAATTGTTACGCTGAGTGTTAATAATATTTCCAATGATAAATCGGCGTTTCGCCGTGCGCATACAAAGTATATTAATAGTGAATCCTTTTTTTGTTTCTCTCGGTTGGTTGTGTTTCTAAAAATCAGTAACACTGGTGTACGTTTTGCTGAAACATAATATATTCTGGTCCGTAGCCGCGGAGAGGAGAAGTTAATTAAGCTTAAAAGAAGTAATAAAAAAAAAATGTGCGTATATGTATATATATATATATATATATATAATATACAGATAGTGTGTGCGCAGAACTACTGCGGAATGCTTAGCACTAAGATTTTATCACTGACCTAAAAAAATCTCTGAATGTTTGTTGCTTATTTTCGATGATTACAAAATTGCTTTCCATTAACTAATAATGCGTATCGTTTCAATAGTTATATCATATGATTTAATATAATAAATAATATCATTATTACATAATATAACTTATGTGTAATAATGAAGTGCCCGAATAAGAATTTAATAAATAATTTTAGCGAATAGAGATATACCTACCAATTTATAAGAAACACGGAACGCGCTCTCTAAATAATTGTGATTAATTTATATTTTGTTTTCCTAACATGACGTAATCAAACTGGTTGGTCCCGTCAATAAATAATTTATGTGTTTCGGTGCCGCGATTCGAAAAAAGAAAACCAACTTGAACAATAATATAGTGACCAAAGTCTAGTTGAAAAATATAAAACGTTACGATAAAGGCTGCAGTATATGTTTTTAGAAAGAAAACGAAATATTACTGGACATTATTTATCGTACGCTGTGTGTTTCTTATAAATTGGTGTCCGTTTATATATATATTTGCTCGACTCGTTCCTTATGAAATTTTTATTTAAACGCTATATTACGAGTATTATCGTAGTTATTGGAACGGCGTCCGTTGAAAATATATTACTAAACGCAAAGTAATGTTTCGAATCGTAGGAAATAAATTTAATTGATTTTTGGTAAAATGTTCGAGAGAACAGGCGTTTTATACTTTCGCCACATAGTAACAATAGAGATATTTACGTGAAATTTAGTGAACTGCAGACTTATACACGTTTTTTTTTTTTTTTTATTATCGCCATTGGAAATGTCGTAAATATTAAATTTAATCCGACGACTACTTTCCATATATATATATATATATATAGGCATGTCTCGAAATCCCTATATAGTTATCGTGTCATATATATTTTATAGTTTTCACCGAATCGTTTCCATCGTTTTTATATATTATTCTATAAAACAAAACACCTGGGAATTCAATACGGAACGCCGGACATGACGATTTTTCAATACTATTTCGTGTATATACGCAGTCGTTTTACGTTTCTTTTCTGAAAAAATCTTATACCGGTATGGAAAAAAAAACAGTATATCTATAAAAAGTTAGTTAAAATATATTTATAATTAGGGCCCGGATTTATGCGCTCTAAAATCCGTAGAAATACGCGCTATAAAATATGCGTTTACGATCTTATCTTGTAGAAATATACCCTATTTGAAATAAAAAAATATGCAAAAAAATAAAATCGATTTTTTCTTTTATTTTTATTGTTTAAAAACGTTTACGTAAAAAGACGATTCATATGGTATTTTCGACACGTTTTCAACCGATATGCGTATAACGAGCGCGGGCGTCTTCGGTAAATATTTTTTTTTATTCGTAGTATGCGTTTATAAACCATCGATATTCAGTGAAACATATAGAAATATGCGGTACGTGTAAAAAAAAAAAAATAAAAAATGTCAAACTATAGAAAACTACGCGAAATGTATCTATCAGATCTACTGGACAGTGGCGCCGTACCCCACATTCAAATGAATGGCAAATGCGATAGCGAATAAAGTGGCGGTGGCTGATGGCCAGCTGGGTTAATCACGATAAACTTATTTGATTTTTTTTTCATAAGAATATTTTGTGGACAATATAATAGACGAATGAAGCCCGGAGTTTTGTACTTATGAAGGAACATAATAATATGATATGCAACATAAATATTTACGTTTTGTCTGCGAGTGTCGGCACGGATGACACCGCGGTGGACTATGAACGCGATAAAAACGTTGTATATAATTCTAAAAATAACACGTATATTTCGGTAAATAATATAATTTTTTGAGTAGAAGGAGTAAAGTGTTTCGAATAAAGAGCTTTATCATAGCGAATTCGTTCTAGTCGATACTTCAGAGGGAGTGGGGGGTTTGATTTTCTACGCAGTTTTCTTAAACTCAAAGGATAACCGTGTATAAATTTCAACTAAGTAAATGAAAATACGATTTTATTTTTGCCTTCGAGTATTTATTTATTTTAAATGAATCGAGTACCGAGCGGAGCGAGAGGTGGCGGGTGGGTTACACGCAAATTTTAAACTCGGCGCGTAGTGAATATTTTTTAGTACCGGCGCCACTGCTACTGGATATATACATAATCCGAACTACTGTATAGTTGCAATTTTTTTTTTTTTTTAAAAAAAAGCGCGTGCAAAATCCGAGCCTTAGATTAAATAATAATCTTAAGCGTTGAACGCGAGTTGCGATATTTTTAGCGTACGTATATACGAAAAGTGTCGAGGTGCAGAAACGCGAAAAAATAAAAGCAAAAAAAAAAAAAATGTAATAATAAAAAAAACGTTCATTATACGAGACGATTGTGGCGTGTAATTATTATTTTTAAACACTATACACGAATAATAATAATAATAATAATAGTATACGCGGTCCCTTTTTTACGACGTTGTTATTGGTCGGTGCTGTCGGTGGTGGTGGTGGTGGTGGTGGTGGTGCAGGTGGTAGGTACCGCAGCAGGATTTTATACGTACCGGGGAATTGAAAATATCAGAGACTCGGTCGTTTGCAATTAGTTTTAAAAGGTTAAATAATTGAATTATCTTCGTATTTTTGTTCGGTATAATTTCACACGCGTCCGCGTTGGGTTTTTATTATTCCGGTACACGCGCGCACTGCAGCGCTCGGTGTACGACACAGCATTATTATAGCTGCTGTTAAGCGCGCGGGACGATTGTTTTAAATTTTTCTGGTAAAACGGCCCGGGGAAGTGTTTTGCTGCACGCGATATACGAGTTTAATTTTCGTCGCGAATGTTTCTTTTTTTTTTTTTTGGTCTCCTTTTTTATTGTGCCGGTTATTTTAAATTATTTTTTAATTACGTGTTATATTATTTTAACGCGCCGTCTTTGTTTGTCGACGCGCACTCAATCGAAACAACAAAAAACTTTTCTAATTCGAAAGTTTTTTTAACCGAACGGAATCGTCGTGAAATCGATGTATTTGCAACGACGCATGATGTACGTTTATCGTATAAATGTTGTTAAACGTTTAAACGACAGACGGCGGCGATTGTGTTAAATAGCGCGCCATAATTTCGTTTTTAACATACGGTGTATATTGACGTTTCGAGATGAATCAATTTCTATCGGATAATACTATTATGACAGAGTTAACGCTATATTTAATGCACTCGCGAGTTGTGTTAGGATGTTTATGATATTGTGTTTTTTTTTAGCTTGTCCTATAGCTTCCGTTCTCGCATATAGAAATATGTGTTTCGCGGTGTCTGCATACAAAATCTGTGTTTTTTCTCCCGTTAAGCGCATATTTCACGATTCCCCGATACGAAATGCGAAAAATATTCTATTATATTATATCCGCGTTATTTTACATTTTATTTACCGGATACGATCCGAGTTCGGTTTGTCTTTACTCGTTTATTGGTGAAAATTCGATAATGGCGTACGGAGTAAATATAGGCACTAGAAATAGAATTTTCGTCGATTGTAATACAATAATATTTATCGTACGCATTTAAAAACAATATATAACAACTCCCTTAGTTAAAATATTTATATCTTTATATTTCATATATATAGGTTAGTTACCTATTTTTTCTTTTATATACTATTTTAAAATAAATTCGTCTTTTAAAATTGACTTTGTGTCGATATTTCTTTATTTTTTTTTTTTTAAAGCGTATTTTTCACGCACATTTAACTGCGTTTCAGTGCGCGAGCGCGCATACACATTTATACATTTTTTTTAGAGCATAAACATCCCAAGCCTAGTGATAGGGGTTTTTTAGGAAAATCTAAAGAAATTTCTTAATTCTTAAATTCTAGAAAATTCGCACTTATCGAATTCCTGCATTGTGAAACACTCGTGGAAGTGTGTGTGTGTGTGTATTTAAATTATTTACAATTTCGCGGACACCCTTTACAACAACAATTATGTAGAAAGTGACGCGCGAGTGATACGCGTTTATGCGCGTGTTCGGTTTTACACGTATAACGGGCGTATTGCGGATTTGGGGCTTTTAAATTTCCCAAGTGAAATTTATTGTTCAACGGGGTAAAAAAACCAATTTCCCAGAGTAATATATATTTTATCATTTATAGGACGTGTTTATTTATGTGCGAAATACTTACCTATACCGGAATATGTCGCGTTGAAAAGAATTACGATTGATCGGAATGTATTGTTACCAGCCACGAGTCTCGGAATTCGGTTTATTGACACCAGGTGCGTTTTGTAGTCACCGAGGCGCCGGTTTAAAAAGAGGTTTATTTTGCTGGAAGACGAGAGTCTATATGCGTGCGGTTTAAGGGCTTACCCCCCTTAAACCCCCCTTAGGGAGCAGAGCGCGTTTTATTCGACTCCGCTGTGTACATTTCAATTAATTCGATTTGTATAATATTTGATTTTTTTTTTTGTAAACGTTTCGAGTCCCCAGGAAATTTCAGGAACATTTTTTTAAAAAATAAATATCCGCATAGCGCAATAATAACGTTTTTCAATTGCATGCGATTCGAGGAGGTCTTACGAATTTTCAAGGTCTAATCAGAAATAAGTACTACTCTTTTGCTCGGCCCACTTTGAACAAAACAAAAAAAAATTTTTCAAAATGAAACTTCTCCGTGCGGACGGTTGAACGGCAGAGAATTTCGTCACGACACCGTATGAGGACGCGTACTCAACCCTCTCTCGCATTTTCGCGTTTTCGGCCACCTCGAATACGACGGGTTTTAGATTCGACTTTTTACGGCGCTTTTAACGGCGTTTACAGCGCGGCCGTAACTCTAACGGCTTTTGCGCGGTGTGACGAAATTAGCGTGCGTATACGGAACGACTCGAACGATTAACGGTGTCGGATCACTTCGCGAGTGATACCAGTGAATTCGTAAAGATTTCTGTTTTTTTTTTTCAAAAATATATGTCCCTGCATACAGTATAATACGGCGGTTATTAAATTATTATTATTATTATCGCGGTACTCTTAAACGGCGAATTCGGAACTCAAGGTCTTACGAACGAGTACGCGCGCCCAGTGTCGGCCTGGCACACCAAAGGCCCCTGGATCTTTTTATTCTGGGGTCTCCTGCCCCTTGGTTTAATATGAAGTTAAAAAATACATATCAATAAAAAACAATTCATTATATAGGGTGTCCCAGATCCAAGGGCGGAGTGACTTTAAAATTCTTACCGGGCAAATAAGATTTTTCCGGGCCACTTATGAAAAAAATTAATTTTTTTTTTTTTTTTTTTTGGACTAACGCCTTCTGTTTCCATATAGAGTTAATACAGGTTAATAAAATAAGAATCTATGGTGAAGTTAGAATTTGGTGGTCGGATTTAGTTTTTAAGTTAAAGCAATTTGAAATTTGACAATTTTACCGTGTTTCTTTAATAGGTTTATTTTTTCTATTTCACGGCTCGTACTATAAATAGTCTAATGGATAAATACCACGGGTTCGAACCTCTATTCTCAAATCAATTTTTGCATTATTTTTTTTTATACATTATAATAATACAGGGCAAAGATTTTAAAACCGGTGGAGACATAGCGTTCAAAAATATTGGTAAAAAAAAAAAAGACGGGCCGACCCTGCGCGTGCCATCTGCAGGTCGTATATATGCGCTCGGTCGACCGTATCAATAATTCAGTCGCGAGTGTTGCGGTACCCCGCGAGTGTTGGTCGTATAATTCAACACGTTGAACGCACACACAATTATTGTTGGACACGCGTGTAATTACAATAATAATAATAATTATTATTATTATTATTACTATACTGCAGTAATCCCCAGGAAATTTACCCGGTAAATTATATAGTTGTTGCGCGCGTAAAATCACTTAAACAATCATAATAATAATTATTGCTTACCACTCGCGTTTGTCTCTGTATTATATATTGTTATTGACGCAGGTGTAAATCAATTATAAACTTTCTTATAGAAAGTTTTGCGCGCTACCGCGGAGTCAAAGGCATTAGAAACGGTTTAACCTATCGCAGTCGACCGAATCGCGAATAAAAGTCAATTTTTCAAAAGCACTCGATTTAGTGTGTGTGTGTGTGTGTGTGTGTGTGTACATTTTCAGGAGAGCCGTCCATTTTCCTAATTATGCCCGACGCGAGCAAACCCCCACCCAGCGATACGCGTATCGCGCAGTCCGACTAACTCGCAAGCTGGCTCGTTTATATCTGCAGACACCCGTCCGAAATAAATTAAATCGAAATAGACCGAGCGGCCGACGGAGGAGCAGCTGCAGGGCGGAGGCGGTCGTGTGACCCAACGTTGATTGATAACCGAGCCGCGGAATTGATTGATGGTCAATGGCCCGTGAAAAATGAAAGTAGAGCAATTTTTTTTTTCCCCGTCGCCTTCCGTCTTCTTTGCGGCCGCCGCGGGAACACTCGTGCGTTGTACACGGCTAATTATTATCATAAATTGTCCGCGTGCCGAGTGAGGGGGACACGCGTTTTATTTCGGAACTACTATCGCGGCCACTGTACAACGGCCCGAAATGTCTGAGAAAATTTGAAAGTTAAGCTGCGACATATTAAATGGTAAGAGTATATATATATATATATAATACTACCTAATAATTTTACATTTTTTCAAACCCCCCTCTCCCCCCGAAATTTTTTCCTGCGTTCTTCCCTTATATGAGAGGAAATTTCCCCCAATAATATTGGGGAGGGGAAGTTTCCATATTATAAAGTGAAAATATCATTTTATCCGTATATAATACGGCGTACACCTATACACACTGCAGGGCCGCTCTCAGGATTTGCGAGCCTCTTCTATCTTAACTTTGTTACGTTTTAGCTTTGTAACAAAAAGAATTCAAATAAATTGCTATATATTATTTTAAAACGTTGCACGGTTCAAAACGTTTATGTAAAAAAAAAAATCATTTTCTACGTCATCGTTAAATAATTACGATATACAGACGGCCGGTTTCACCGACATTTGTCGAGGATTTTATTTTTTATCAATATTATATTCGACAGTTTGTCAGTGGAAATCGGGTTTCGCCGAGATTCGTTGGCCTTAACGCGTTTGTTAAGTTAATCCGGCCGGAAACGGTTTGTTAAAATTTAATCGGCAATTCAAAATGCCGCAGATCCGTTATCGCACTAATCGCCAATTTTTAATATTATCACTCGTCGGTCGCCGTCGTATTTCGCGATAACCGACGACAAAGTCAGAATCTCGAAGTAACCGTTTCGGTAATCCAACTGACATATTTTTTTTTTCACCTCGACAAATAGAATTCGACAATAATGGCAACGGTGAAACTCGCGTAATTCAATCAGATGTTAAATTTAAACAACAAATCGTTCATTGACACGGCGTTTAAGAGTGTGATCAATAAAAGTTGGTGTGAAATCGGCTAAAAACGTAATAAATATTTACAATTTAAAAATAAAGACTTTATTGTAGTGTTATAAGAACTCGTTAATTTTTTTGAGCGCGAGGCCCGAGACCGCGGAGAGCGGAGCACTGTCGGAGTGTATACGCACTTGACAGTCGAAAGACAATATAAATTTCGGTCCTCCGCGCATATTCGGGGAGGAACAATATTTGCGCCGTGGAAACGACGAAAAATTGTGTGTTTTCTCGTCTCGACGAAAATCACGATCGTAATCGGCAGACTCTTGCACGATTCTGTTGCACGCGAACGCTTCGTAACAATATCTCAGTTATACCATTGATTAAATAATATTGTATATTTAATCAATGGTTATACGTATTTCACAATACGCGAGATTGAACGCTTAACGCGCGAAATAACCGTCAAAATATTGTGCGAACGTTTTTCGAAAACGTGCAGTTTTCGCTATTTATTAAGACAACACGCATAATACGTATTCGGTGCTGTTGTATCGTTCCAACGGTCTGCGGTGAAGACACTCGGAGGTTCCAAAACCTTTGAACGGATCCACTCGTTTTTTTTTTTAGAATTTAACAATTTTCGGTGTTTTAAACACGTTATTGTTTTCGGCGTACGGATAAATAAAACGCGTATATTTTTATGTGTGTGATTTATTTGGTAAAAACAAAACGTTCTAAAAAAAAAAAAGACTAATTATTATTATTTATTAGTTGAAGTGTTATCCTACGAGGATAATATTCGCATCGGTTTTCCACACTGCACATCGATGTACGCGGTGTTAAGATTCGGAGACGTCGGTAAGGACCGAGTTCGACGGTTGAGATTTGTTCCCAAAATTTAGTTTCCGTCACCGGAAATCTAACTTCGCAATAGAGAATCGAATGGGAAACGGCGTGTTTACGAGTTTAACAGGACGACGCGTTGTGTCCCGAACAGTATAATTTCATTATAAACATTTATACACGGCCAGGACTCGTTTTCAAAACGAATAAAACGAGTCTCCGGAACAGATCGCGATCGCCTTCTCAGCTCTTATCGATAACAATAATATTATTCGTTCGTCGAAAATATTATCGCCGGTTTATTGCTGCGTATGTCGCGGTTAACGCCTTTTTTTCGCATTCGGTATTAAATCATCATTCATTTCATTATTACCGGATTACCCGACGTAATTTACCGCCGTATAGGAACAGCTAAAAAAATATACATTACCTAAATATTAAATTTTATCGAATTTCGTAATCGCAGTTATACTAATACTGTAGAGCAGGGGTCGGCAAACGGCGGGCCGCGAAGCAATTTTTTTTACGCCAATTACGATGATGTTAAATTAAAAAAAAATTATTTTATCCTATATATAAATGTATGTATTCATGGGATTTTTCAAAAATCGCATTGGTCTACAAATTTAATGTTTTTAAATTTTAAATTTGTTTTCTTAAAGCAAATTCTTCTACTCGGAAACGTATATATATTTTTCTACTCTTGTACGTGAAATAAAAACTGATGTGAACTTGATATTGTAAATTGAATAATAATAAAATCGTTAGTATTGTGTGTGTAAAATTTGTTTTTTTTTATTAACGTGGTTCTCGATATGAAAATATGAAAAAAAAAATATGGCCTACATGGTTAAAAAGGTCGACGACCCCTGCTGTAGAGTATACGCGTAGCCTAACCACCTAACCACCTAGTGGTTTTTGGTCGAAAACATATTTTTTTTTTGTGGAGCACAATACGTCTCGGGGAAGTAAAATAAAAATTACACTATAAAATATCGTTTCGCCGCGGCGTCTTAAACGTCAATATTTTTTTCCCGTTATAGCGATGGAAATTTAACGAACTACTATTATTTTTCTCCGGCGGCGCCGAATTAAATAAAATATTTTATTTTTAAAACGGCCGGTGTTTTTATACGAAAGATTGCGTCGCTTTATACAGCGTTGTGTAAATCCGTAACTGCAGTTTTTTTTTATAATATTGTCACAATAAAATTATGTCGAAACGATATTTCACGTCGTATACATATATAGTGTTTTATATGCACGTATAGCGGCATATAAAGAGAGTACTTTATTGAATTTTCTATACACGTTTTACACTCGTCGAGGTACTTAACGCTTTTTTCGTACGTATTTTTTTTTTTATTTATTTATTTGATAATTTATATTATGTTTACTACTTTTTCTCCTTTTTTTTTCGATTTTCTCGAACGCACAAAAAACACACACACACTTGTTTTTTTTTAACGCGCGCAGTTTGATCGAGTTTATAATTATTAGGAAACTTTACACGTTCCGTGATATGAACGCACTTATACAGATGGCGCGCAGTGGCGTAGACACGGGGGAAGGGATTTACACCCGAACCCGTAAAAAAAAAAAAGCTTGTTCTCGTCGTTTGAAATTTTGAAATGTTTATTACACGTCGATATGGTGCACGCGGAGCCGAAATTTTTATATCAACAAATTCATTGTATTTTCTATACGAAAACAGTGAATTTCCTTCGGAAACTCCTCCCCCCACCCCTATCTACGCCACATGATTTAGGAAGATTTTTTTTTTTTTACTTATATATAAATCCGTGAACACGCGTACGTTACGTATATTATCAGGATCGTTTAATACGTTTATAACGCGCTTATTCGAATGGAAACAATGACGAGATAAATTTTTTTTTTTTTAGAATTAAAAACAAAATTTTTATATAATATAAATTCGGTCCCACACGTCGGATGCGACGTACTGCGCGCGGACGTGATCGGGTGAGGGATGGGGGTACTTCTTATCGTACACACACACACACATTACGTGTATATTTAGTGTTCGTTGTGTTTGTGAGGAAGGGGGGGGGCAAAACAAAAGCTATTGTTCGCGTCGCCGCTGGCGTGACAGGGACGGGGCCGTCGCGGCGCCCGCGTAGTGGTAGATCGAAACCGTTGCGTTTTCAATGGAAACCGACGCGGTTCCTCGCTCCGCGATCCCTGCCGCGGCATCCGGATTAAAGGTCTGTGCGGCGGCGGATAATTCATAACGAATGTGTCCGGCCCCCGTCCCTGTCCGAGATTACACGTACGCGTTTGCATACGTAATGATTTTGAAGGGTCGCGCGCGCGCGCGCGCGTATAAGGGACACGAAAGAGCCCGGGGGATGAGATGGACAAAAAAAAAAAAACCGTACGCGCGCGGTCCCAATACGTGCGTCGTATAACTGACGCGCTGGACGATATTGTTTCGATTATAATACACACACACACCAGTGTCGAAATCATTGTGGGAGGGGGAAGGAAACATGGGTGTCGAATCCTCCCCACCTTTTTTTTTATTATTGGAAGAAATCTCGGAAAGAAATATAAGTGTTTTCGATCGAATTTCTATACAGGTACTATCGGATTGTACGCCGAAATCACCGTTAAAAAAAAAAAATGTGATCGGAAAAAGAGACCGCAGCGGCGTGAAGGACGAGCCGCGGTTTCGTAGGTGCCTGAACAGCCTTACTATGATACTATTATCGACTAAACGTTATGGAACCGATTAAATCTATTACGTCCACGCCGCCGTCAGCTCGTAGAAAAATGTGCCGCCGATACGTTTCGAAGACGTAATCAACGAAACGGCTATCAGAAGCATGTGAACTATACATAATAATAATTTTCGTGTCTATTGTCTTATTTAAATGAATATATATAATATGGATTTACTTTAGAAAAAAAAAAATGTTTATGTTTGTTCGTATAAAAAAATATATTCCCAAGATCTAATATAGCGTAATAGTTAGTGATCTAACCAATGATACCGTAAGCTAGGATAATTACCAGGGGGAGTGGACGACGCCAAAATGCCACCATATATTAACCGGGTGAATAAATACATTTTTTTTTTTTTTTTTTAGAGAGCGCGTCAAATTTTCCGTCCATCGAAGCAACTCTACGCGGTTTGAAACGTTTGGAAAATAAAAAATAAAAAAACCATTGGCGCTCCATCGAGTATACTTATATAGATATGATCGAAAGACCCTTTAATTCGTGGCCGAAATCGGCGTGACTCTTTCTCCAAAAACAATCCGCGATATCGAACGATCATTATTAAATAGGGTTGAGGCGCGTGTCAAGACCTGGAATTACTGGGTCAGTACGGGTGATTGCTGCAGTGTACGTCAATGAGGACGATTAATACGACCAATACCACCGGATTTGTCGACAGCGTAACTGTAAAAAAAAAAAATTGCGCGAATAAACCGCCAGACGGCTATTATTATTTAAATTAAATTATTATTATTATTATTATTTTATTAAATCTCCGTTACGGCGCCCGTGTATACTGCGTGTCGGATCGAAGCCGGTTTGTTGAAACCGAGCTACGCGATATTATTGATCTGTCGGGTTTCGTATATAAATGTATATAATAGAGACGACGTCATCGTCCGGGACGAGGTTTACGAGTGAAAAGCACACACGCGCGCTCGGCGTGTGAGTGGTGTACAACAGAGAGTGGCGATACAGTGTTTGTATGCGTGCGCGTTTTCTGTGGATAGTGTAAAGGGGTTAAGCGAGAACGGGGTGCGAACACGGTCGCGTTTCACGAGCGAAATTCCTAGACACACACACACACACGCACGCACACAAGCGTGTATTTATTAACTCGTGCGCGCAAGTATACGTTTGTGTATGGAGAGAGAGGTGGCTGTGCGCGAGGTTCTTAGTCGAATCATCGAGGGCTCTATTTCTCCACTCGGTTAACGGCTCTCTTTACGTATTGGTTATATATATATAAAGGTCTATACACGCGGTTGTTTGCCAAAGGGACCGAACGGAACTAATTCTGAGCGAACGCTTTGCTCTTCTCTTCGTTCCGTCACCCTCCCCCTCCCCCCGCCGAACGCTCGTCTCTTGAAAACCACCGCATCCTTGTGCCCGCCGCCACTGGATCCTTCCGCGCGCGCGCTCGCCGCTCGTCCTTAAATCCCGCCACACCGGCGCGGCGGCGGCCGTTCGTTTTTCGCAGATGAACCATCGGTATATGACGTTTATATATGTGTGTGTGTGTGTGTGAACGGCAGGATTTCGGGTCCGGGAAGGGACGAGGTTGCCCCTGTGGCGAAAGGCGGGTCGTCGACGAATCATTACATCGCCCGCCGCCGCCGCCGCCGCTGTCTTTCCAACAGATTTTCGGGTTATCGCGTGCGCCGTTATACGCTGTCTCCGCGGCACGGGACCGGGCAACGGTCTCGAATAAATATAACGTGTCCCCTCGTCGTAGTCCACAGTCGCGTTTTCTGACGGATTGTTTTATTATTATTATTATTAATAATGCCGCAGGGACTTATAGGAGATTTTCGTGTGTTTAAAAAAAAAATAATTATTCGGCTTAATGATATAGAAATTCGTTTCATAATACTATAGGAGCTTATATTTGTTTTTTTTTTTGCACAGTTTTTTTTTTCACTATTTTTCACGCGTTAGTGTATAATATTTTGTTGTATTCGAATTTTATTAGGGTATTTCGCTAAATTAAATAATAATTGTAAAAATATTAGTGTCTTTAAAATTGGTAAAAAAAAAAATTATAGGTATGTGCATAATCTATAAAAGGATATATCGATGAAACGAGTGGGCCGTGTATTTTCCCCGTCTGGCTCGACAATTTATATTTTGAAATTATATTATAAACCGCCGAGATTATTTTATCATCGTGCGGATTACGTGTATATTGTGTATGAGTATAATACGGGGATCAAAGTACGCTTATAGTTTTATTGTAGTAGGTACGTTTTAGACTTTTAGCTTTATTAATACACGTTTTTAACAATAATAATTATTAATTTTTTTCATTATTATTTATTTGTCTAGTATAGGTTGGTAGATACGGTAATTTAAATGTTTCGACTTTTATTGCATATTTTATAGTAACTGCACACATTTTAAGGGCAAAAATGCACGCATATTTTAAGGTTTTTTTTCAGGACATAAAGGCCTAATTACCAAATTACTTTTCATTTCATTAGGAAAATCGCCTTTATACAGCTGCTATCGCGCACAATTTTATAGTTTTTCTAGTTCTTCGTATAATCTTATAAAAGTACTTAATGCGCTTTAAATCAGTTTTAGCTCGTTTTACACGTACAATTTCTTTTTTTAAATTAATAATAATTCTACGGTTTAATATTTTCCGGCGAATATGCACATTTAAAATGGTCTTTATTAAATATATTTACTCCGGAAATTTCTGGTAAACAAATTTTATATATAATCATAACGTATATACATTTAATCACACGTATCGAATCTAATAAATATAATAATAATTATTTCATTTTAATATAACATAATCATTTCAGATTATTCGGTTACGTTGGTATTGAATACTAACAATTTCAGTTATTGTACGTTTAAACGTTTTATTGAGGTTTCAAAAAGTAATTATAAAACTTTAATTATATTTATATATATATATATAATTAATTGTGCGTTGTAATTTCAAAAATCCAATTCGGAACCAAAAATAAATATATTTCGTACAAACACATATTTACTTTTTGCGTAATAAATATTAATTTGAAATATTGTTGTTTAATTGGCACACACACACACACACACACACACACACACACACACACTGCAGCGCTGCTCATGACGTTAATAGACATTAGGAGTATTATAGTAGTAGTCGTAGTAGTGAAAAAAAACCTCGTAAAAAATATTTTAAACTTATGTTAAACGAATACAGTCAAACTTATTATTGAAAAAAATTGTGATATGTATATAATAGTAATTATTATTATTATTTTTTTAACTAAAATATTTTGCGATTATTTCACGTAAACCCACGTCGTAATATTTTATGTCTGTAATTTTCTACAAAAATATAGGTCGCGAAACTAGATATACACCGGTTTTGCTGTTGTTACAATTCAAGATCTTTCTTGTGGCGAATCATTTATGATAACGCGCAGCAGTGTCGTAGCCAGAAATTTATTTTGGGCGGGAGGCACTAGATTTTTTTACCACTATTATAGTCATTCTAAAATACATCAATTATTATTAGTGGCTTAAATGTATATATATATATATCAAATTTGGGGGGGGGCACGTGCCCCTAGTGCCCCCTGGCTACATCAATGACGCGCAGATTGTCACTTTTTATTTATTGCAGCAACGCGCTTTTGCGTATCTCGCTGAACATACCGTATAAAATATATCCACGTTTTTTTTACGTTTCTCCATATTACGTATATGAGTATTGTGTGTTACTTTAGTGTTATTATAATATGAACGTTGCAATCGTTTATATATGATAATTATTTTAATATGTCCGAAAAATAATAATATTGTACATTAATTCGAACACTTGTACATACAAGTGCTTCGCGCAATGGCTTAATAACAGCGAAACAGTGTGTATAATTAACCAAAAATATTATAAAAATTATCATTGAAAACGTCATGTTTCGCAATGACAAAATTTGAATTCCATTAGTTTATAATAATTGCTATTCGCTGAAAATTCGCAACATATAACATTAGCAAATCTTTATATACATACAGAAACACCACCTAACGAATTTTTTTTTTTTAATATAACTCTACTGAAGTGCATTATGTGTTGAGTGTGTCTGCACAGTGTAGGTACTCATAGGTGTGGTAAAATAAGTACCTTCATATACATATAAAGTTACCCCGTGACGAATATTTTCCTACGAGCGTGTTTTAAACGCAAGACTTGTCCCAGTTTCTCTTGTTACTATTATATTTTAGAACGACGAGGATAATAATATATACATACGCTTATAAATTTATATAGAAAGTATAGGGAATTTGTAGTAGGTCGATTATTATAATATGTAATACAAAGAAACTTTATTATGGCGATATTAATACGGAAATGATGATTGAATAGAAAAATACGCGTATATTAATGCTTATATAATACAATTTAATAACAAATTTATTTGTTAAATAAAAATAATAATTGATCGAAATTCGTTTTTTAATATTTCGAGTATTTTATTTATTTTTTGGAAATAAGTTTTTCTTCGTTTAATTGCATTTTTCATAAAACAAAAAAAAAAAAACTAAAATATTAACCGAACTTTTGATTTAAGCCGAACAAGTTACTCGAGACGTAATCCCTATTTTAATTTTAACTCGGGTTCATTAATTACTATAAACGCTTCGGGAAGTTGACAAGACATTTAATTGTTTTCTTGTGTGCGGAAAATCAATTTAGATTTTACACATATATATATATATATATAATATGTTTCGAGTGTTAAACATTTTAAATCGATATTTCGGTTATTACTTTTGTAATTAAAAATTTTTCCAAATACGCAACTTGAATTTATTTGTCCTCTCCACTTTGAGTTTACGTAATCATACACGTTTACAGTCAAAACAACATTTATTATTGATGAAAAAAAAACACTTTGTCAACGGGTCAATTTGCCGAATAAATGAGTAAGTTTTACTGAGTACGTGTAATAGTTTCATAAACACTGAATACATGACATTACATATAATAGCCGGTAATTATATACTTTATTCGCTGGAAATTTATATCTATATTATACAATATTAATTTTTAAAGCGTACATATGTATAAACGAAACACGATAATGTGATAAATAAAATCTTAAAAACTCATACCGCGTATTTTTAAACTCATTAAAAAAATACTATTTGTCATCATGAGAAAAAAATCGTTACAGTTTTATGCGCTAATAAATTTTTTTTATAATATTTCAACGTTAAATTTAGTGAAAAAGTGTGTAGTAATAATTCTATGGTTTACAACGCGTATCAATCACTAATTACTGCGAATCATTATTCAATGTCGGACATACTAATTTAATTAATAATATATATATATATATAATATAATTTCAAATAGGATATAATACAATTTGACGGAAGAAACGTAGGTATTTTAAACTGTCACTTATCGCGAGACAACAATATTAATGTTATAGTGCGTTTTTTATCGGTCATCTGTGCACTCAGCTGTGGAACGAGGATGGCAGAAAAATAAGAAAAACAGCATTTATAAAATCCGAACAATACTACAGTAATGATAATAAAAAAGAAATCGTTATATTTATAACGAGTTATGCGTATAAAATAACGGAATTTCGTGTAAACCGTGTGCTGTAGTTAAATTATTATTAACGTTATTATTTTTTTCTCGTTAAATTATGAATTGACCAGTTAGCACGATTCGTGTTTTCTACTCCTGCGGTGTAATTATAGTTTTAAACGACCACATAATATTAAATTAATAATAATTTAACAACTAATGCTGGAAGATTTGTATAAAATACTTTGTGGGTAATTTAATATACGAAACCCCGAAACAGCTAATTATTAAATTTTAATTAATAAGCGTAATACTTATTAATTAAAACTATCGACGATATTTTGTTCTATATTCTGTGTTCATTCACTCCGATTGGTTATTTATATACGCATATTATATTATAATATATATCAATAACATCGTTTCCCCATATCTCTGGTACGTAGGTACCGAGTTCCGACACGCGATATTTCTAACCGCTGTGCCAATAATGTTTTATGAATTTGTTCGTTTTTCGCCTGTAACCGTTTCAGACATTTTTAGGTCAAATGACCAGCTAAAAAGCGCGTTTAAATCTCCGTTTTTCTATTTATTTACTTTTCCAGTCCCGTATTGTTTTCCGGATATTATACCACTTCGACTGTCATAGTATATTTTGTGTTATTGTTTCGCTGTGTCCCGCGTGGTATCAGACAAGTATAGACGCAGTATAATAATCGAAAGTGCAGTCATTATTCATAATTTATAGTTTCTTTAAGTCTGCGCGCGAGTAGTTGATAAACTACAACTCAATTGTTCAATAATATTTTAATTGTCTATTGTAATAATCAACTTTGATTAACGACGACCGCGGTATAAGGAAGTAATGTGTTAGTGTTAAATACTTAAATAGGTACTTATAAGAACGTCGATTGAATAAGACGAAAGCAACAATTTCATTTTTTTTTTTTTATGTAACAGCGGCATTGTTCAATACGCGTTGTACCATATTAATTTCCGTATAAATTTTATCCTTCTATATTTGAAATACTAAAAACACGAATAAATCTCGTGACGGTTGCTTTGTAAAACACGTCAAGTAATACTTGAAAAAAATTAATTTTTTTTTTTTTTTTTTAAATCTTGTTTCTTATTCTGTTTATCATATATTCATTTTTTTCGTCTTCAAAATCGAGGTTAGCTTACCGCGGGTATATGTACCATAAATTCCGTTGTAATTTTTTTACGATATTAATATATAATTTATTGTAAACACGCGTATTGGTAAATGGTAACGATGTCATTTTCGCATGAAACACGGTTACGCCGGTAACGGAATAATACAAAGTGTTGATACGTATCGCGCGCAATAAAAAGGTCGTCAGTTGTATCGTACACAGATCTCTGCACCGTTAAAACGGTCTCGAATGGGAGAACGGGATTTTTTTCGTTTTTTTTACTCCGTACCGAGTTTAATTAATATGTTAAAAATGTGCAAACAGTCGTATTCCGCGCATTATACATAACATTACGAACATCTCACGGTTTTTGTCGTCGTTTGATGTTTATTATATATATAGATACGGTGGCGGCGCGCGGTAATGAAGGTTGTCCTGCCGCCGTTATCTTGAATAATTTAAACGTCTGTGAGACGTTCCACAATAATAATAATTAATAATATATAAGCTAATTTCCTAAACTAATTTCTATTTAAATACATATTTTATGCGTTCGTTTGTACGCTGCAGCGAAGTATCGTCGAGTACGCATAGTTAACTATTTGCGTATTAATACACGTGCGTGCGTGTATCTCGTAATAAAAACGCGTAATAAAATGGGGGATTTTGTAAAATTTTTATCGTTTTTTTTTTTTTCTAGCGAAATTTGCGAAAATTTCAATAGAACGAGGTGTGCCGCACGCGTACCGTTTAAGAAAATATAAATTTCAACACGTTTTGCGAATATTATTGTTTAAAATTTGTTCCACGCTCTGTTTATGTCGCTCCGAGAGAGTACATTTTCAGTAACTGCAGTGCTCTACCGCCGCGCGGTCGGTGAACTCGGGCCGCTCATATTAAAACGGGAAATTGTCATCGAACGGATTGTAATGATGCGCATAAAAAACACGTATTCCCGAAGAGTTGACGGATTGAAAGGTTATCGTTTGAAAATCAAAAGTCCACACGGTATTCTAAACAAACGAACGGTATTAAAATTACGGGAAACACGTGGCGAAAAAAGAAACAAAAAAAAATTCATCCTGCGCGTAAGTCTTCGTATTATATAATGTTACGTGAATTTTATCGGTCGTATAATACGTTTCACGAGTTTCATCAACACGCCGCTTTACACTTAATCTCGGTACGCAATATAGTATTTAACGACTCTTATATAAGAGAAAATTATATTCATAAAATGTCTTTTTTTTTTCTTCTTCTGCAAACGGAATTCATTGGAATTTAACGCGCGTTATAGGTTACACATCGAAATCGACGACGTCGTATACGCTTTGAATTTCTATTTAATTATTATATATATATATATATATAAGGCCGCGGTATTTACACATAATATAATATAGGTCCGTGACGTCCCTGCAATCCCGTCCGGTACGACTGCGTCTGTCCACGTATAGTTTGTCGCCACGGTAACTTATTATTATTGTAATATTACTTTATTTTATTTTATTAATAACCTGCACGTTTCGTTGTCAGTGTGGCGGAACACTACCGAGCGGTGCAGTGGCGTGTAATTATGGGTGTCGAATCCTCCCCCTCGGCTTTTTTTCTTTTATATTATTATTGAAATGTAATTTTATATTATATTAGGGAAAAACGATTTTCAAAAACGTTCTTTTGGTTTTAGACTATTTATAGCGATCGTATATAGGTTTTGAGGTATTTAATTCGTAAAAAGGTTACGTTTTTGTTATATACCCAAAATATTATACCTACACCCGAAGCCCCGCTCAGAACCGTTTTATCGCCAACGCGATGATTTATCGCATTGCTTTCGAATTTATAACAATACGGCTCTAAAATCTTTATGCAAATGATTTACTTGAGCGACATTCGCTGCAACAGCCCGCGGCGCTACCTTTTTTTTTTTTGGTTCCGAAACACGAAAAAATGTATATTTACGGGTAATAATTGGAAATCGCGAAATTTTCGGTTACTCTTGCTCGTCGAATCGAATCAAGAGCGTTTTTCGGATTTACAAGATTTATACGCGTGTCCGTACGTCCCCAACTCGTATATTATTAACAGAATCGGAAAAACAAAGAAAAGGGACTAAAAGACTTTAAAAAAAATTAACGTACTTTCAATGATTAAACTCAACCCGTGAGGCGCTTCGCCCCCCCCCCACACCACAACCATTCGTCTTCATCAAATCATTAAAATATATTACATCAATATATAGGTACCATCAATATTACGATGAATACAGCAGTATTTAAAACTTGTCATTTATTAACGTATACAAATTAATAATCACGTTATAAAATCTATTCCGTTCGATACCTAATTGATTTTGAACGGCGTTCCACAAACGTTGGCAACTGTGATTTATTTCCGTATTTAGGGCAACATTGTTGTTCAGCAAATTTTTTTTCCTCTGCGTATCCAAGACAATACGTATACATAATAAGAGCCGGGCTTGAAAGTTTTGTACTGGAGGTCCGACGCGACTTTATACTTTTTTTTCTAAGAGTTATCAAAAAGTAATCCGTCGAAACGGTTTTTTTTATTATCTTATTCGATACAATTTTAGAAAATCAAAATTTCAATATTGTTTTATAAAAAATAACACCGTTTCGCCCCGTTCCCGTTCTAATGAAAACGGTTTGAAGGGGTGCTGTTAAAATATGAAAAAAAAAAAATTGAAGAGGAACTCCGTCCCACAATATTCGAGCACTTATTATTATTAATAACGACCGTGCGCGTGTACGGATATTCGCACATCGCGTATATCGTGGCGGACGAGTGACACGCCATTAGGATATTCGGACGGTGCGGAACGATTCGAATTGAACGGTCGGCGGCAACGGCACCACCGGAATCAGCAGTACCAACGGCGGCGGCGGCGGCGGCACGTCGGCGACGAGAGACAAGCAGCCGATATAACCGCGGAAGGGACGAGTGCGAGGGGACGCGGCGAACCTCCGCCGCCGGCCGGGAAATCAATAAACACCGAGGTGGTCGGTCCCTCGCGCCGGTGGACGGCACTGTGCGCTGCGTTTCGCGTATACCCCACACACACACACGGGCGCGCTCGCGCGCCCGCGCACACGTCATGCATTTATTTGTGTGTGTGTGTGTGGGTATATGTGTTTTACATGTGTCCCGCACGCCGTGGCCTTCCGTGGTCCGCCAAAGGGATCCCCTCTCCCCGGACGATATGACCGGCCACCGTTCAATCTTACCGTAATAATAATATATTATATTATTTATAATGGATAATAATAATAATAATAATAATAACGCACTTGTTGTCGTCGTCGTCCGCTGCTGCAGTGCGGTTGCTGCCGCGGCACGAACGCGCGGTGCCTTAAAAGGGATTCTTATGGCCGGCGCAGGGAAAGGGCCACCGGTGGGGGGTGGGGAGGACGCTCGGAGCGTTCAGATTTTACCGACGGGAACGTTGCTGCAGGTGAACGGGCGAAACGTGCGTGTCTTTTATTGCTTTTGCGCACTTGTGTTTGCAAAACCGTTATAAAAAAATGTATACGCGTTTTTACCGAAAGTTGTCATAGGGCAGGAGCGATTTCAGATGTGATTCGCCGCCGGGTCGACAAGTCCGAGCGGAGAAAACGCACTCGGCCGTTTGTTCCGGTTAATTTTTGATCTCCGACAATGAATAAATATTGTTGGGAATGAAAAATTTACCGAACCTGCCGACTCGTCCTTGCCCGAGGCGAAAACGTGCGCACGACAACGCGGCACTGTAGCTGGTGTTCGTTACGGAAATATGAGCGCGAGTACGACTAAATACGTATTACATAAGGCGGTGTCGCGTTATTGCAGTCCGGTTGAAATTCACTCGGATCAAAAGCGCACTATTCCGTTCGGGTCAATACCGGTTTTACATTACCCGGGTTAGACGTGTGACGAGAAAGGGTTTGTACGGCTTCTGAGGATGTTACATATACGCAGTGCACACGTTAACACAGGCGCGCAAAGCGTTGGAAACGAGTTTAATTTCCGATGGTGCGAAACGATTCAAACGGGTCACTCGGAATTTATAATCGCGTCGATTTCGAGCGTACCTACGTGTTTTGTGATTTATACCGAATTATGTGCTCAAGATGTAGAGGAAAAAACAAACGATTCAACGTACACTCATCCGAATCTCCGGCAAACTTTTTAAGACGCGTTTGTAAAAAGCTTATACGATTTCCGCTCACTAACGGTACCACTGTTTTCGTTGAACAATACATTTTTATTTGCGAAAAAAATTTGGAGTTTTACTATATAATTTTTTTTTCGTTTCAATTACCATCTAGATTTTTTTTTTTTTTAAATGAAAATTAAAACGAATTTGTGATATTATATCGATTGAAACGGAGCTGATTCGGAAATATTCGTTTAATGTTAACCGAGAAATGTTTCAAAAATTATATTAAAAAAAAAAAAAATCGTCTCACGTGGGGGATATAATATATATACTCACTCGCCTCCCACAAATAGGCCCTTGGGGGCTTCGAGTTATGTACGTTCACAGCATAATTTTACCAATCTTCACAATTTCTCTCGTTCTCCTCTTGACCAACGTTTTAATCAAAAAGTATTTTTTTTTTAATCTACAAAATTACATTTTGTTCATCGCACATTTATTTATATATATGTATTTATTAATTTTTTTACAACAAGTGAAAAATTATTTTATAAATTCATAATAAAAGGGGGAAAAAAAACGTTTCAAACGTATTTTCGTTCGCGTTTGGATACGCTAGCGTGTATTTCGTTTGGCATTCTCCCGGAATCGTTTAAACAGCTATAACACTGTCCAGTCGTTTTTAAAAAAACCGTTGAAATAATCGGGGTTTCGAAAAACGTAAAAAAATTCAATAAAAAAAAACTTGCGATTAAAATTTAAACTCGGACAATCTGATAAAGTAAACTTTATTCGCTCGGGGGCGTGTAATATTTTACCTATTACTTCGAAATACTTCAATTATTCAACTGCAGTTGGGACTACATAAACCATTATAATGTATTAACGTGTAAACGGTGTACGCGCGCGTTTACGTTGTTGAAACGGTCCTGTAATTTTTATTATATTGAACGCGTCGGACCCGGCGAGGGTGGATTTGAAACGAAATCTCTCGGTCCATCTAATTCTCGCTTCGAACGGACACTGTAATATGTAACCGTTTTAAGAACGCCGTTCAAAATAGATGTCCAGGCGGTTTTTTTTCTAAATTCTTTCGCCTAATTCCATCGAAAATCTTTATTTTTCGCCACACTATTTCGACAATTAATACGCGCGTCGTGTCGACATAAAAGAAAATGTAAAAATCGAAAAAAAAAAAAAGAAATAAAATAAACCGGCGTCGAACGGATTGCAGAAAAAATTCGTAGACAATTCGTCCGTTTGCAGCTGGTTTCCGACGGGTCATAACGGCACGCGTTGTTATACTTTCGATTTTATTTCCAAACGGCTGCAGTTTCGCGTTATATGACGACGACGACGCGCGCCGGAAGGAATTATTATTTATTTTGATCCCGTTGCCGCGCCGGCGGTTTTAATCGTTATTAAAACGATAATTCGATAATAAAAATCGATGATAAAATTTATGATCTCTCGCGGGGTCGTCCGCTGATGCTGTTGCTGATGCTGCTAATCCTGCTGCTGCTGCTGCTGTACGAACGACGCCCGCGGGACTATTATCGTTCTCCGCGCCGCCGCCGCCACCTCGTTCCTACGACTGCGATTAAGTGAAAAGTGGCAAAAACGCTCCGGTATATCGCATATGACCGCGTATTAATTCGCGAAAAACGAACGAAAAATGAAATAATCAAACTAGTGGCGACGTTTGGGTGAAGGGACATTTGCCTCTCCCCTCCTCGTTAACAGTTGGCCGGCGTCGAGCTAGTCATGGTCCGCCGACATGATTCGTGCTAATATTATGTAAATATACAATATTATACGTTATAAGATAGTTAGGGCTGACGGTATTTTCGGTATACCGTCAATACCGGTACACTCGTATTTATCGGCATACCGGGATTTGGAAATTTTTGTGTTAAACGGTATAGCGTAAGAACCGATTTTAGGTGAAAGATTTTATTATGATGTGTGTTTTTTTTAAAAATTTTTAATCTGTAAACAGCTTATCTACAAGAAACCTTGGCCCAATCAAAAAATGACGAGAGATCTTTTTTGTACACATGTACATGGGGCGGTATTTCGGTATACCGATACATGTCAGTATTACGGTATATCGGTTTATATCGGTATTTTCGGTATACCGTTTCAAACCGGTATTTGAACCGGTTTTGAAATCAATACCGTACTATCGGTATTCATTTTCAATACCGTCAGCCCTAACACGAGTTATACTAACCTAATCTGTAGTGATAACAAATCGCCATGGCAAACAGTGGATTAAATTCATTACTTCGTCAGCTATAATACGTATCATAAACGACTAGTACGTGACTAGGTACCTAAGGTTCAAATTCTGAAATTGCTCTTGTCATGCAAACATTAAACGTATTAGAAATTTTTGAGAATCAGCTCTGTGTGCATGCAGATTTTTCGAGTTCAAATTTTTTCCTCTCTCTCACACTTCCTCTCCCACCGTCTTGGCCGCACCACCTTTAGCTATTGCTTTTTTATTTTTTTTTTACACTTACCGTCACTCACGAATTATATAAACATACGTTTGAAACGTTAACAGAAAATGTCTAAACAAATTCGTTTATGCGGTACGCGATGTAGGTACGTCGATCGTCAAACGTACACGTTTTTGAGCAGTTAACGTTAATGATTTACGCACTGCGCGCATTTCAATGACAACCATGTTTATCGAAAAGACCGCGGTAAGTTATAACCGAGAATTGAGACCTTTAATCGCTGATATAATTTCGATAACCTCTATATGATCTTAAATGGGGCGGTGAAATCTTTTGCCTCCTCCTCCTCCTCCTCCTCCTCCTTTTGGAAAACTAAAATGACGCCACTGAACTAAACGCTAATGTCAACTCGCGGTCGTGCGACGATATTATTTATTGTGTTGCAGGAGTGAACGAGTTTAATGGACGAACTATTTGTCCGTCAGAACGCGGCGCGTTTATTGGAATATTATCGAGAAACGATCAAACGCCGGTAGTCGGTATTTTTTTTTTTCGCTTTGTCGTCGATTGAAATCAACGCGACGAGACTTCAATATAACGTATATTACAAAATATATATCGCAACACTCCCGACAAATTCTTCTATATCCGTTCGCTTTTTATCCGTTTCCATCATCCATATTTTAATACATTACTTATTATTATGCGCGTGCAACGATGCCGCAATAATTCTGCAATCTCGTCCGCAGTTTATTGTGCAGCAGCAGCAGCAGCAGCAGCAGTTCGTTTCTAATCGTCCCGAATCTCGTTCAGCGCGTATATTATGTATATATTAAATAATTTTTTTATTTGTTAACACAATTTAAGGGAAAATATTGTTAACGTTACGTTAATAAATCGAAGTTATATGATAGTTTAGTATTCGTTAAAGCGGGAACGGGCAAACCGTATATAATATACTTTTCCTATATAATTACAGACCGAAACAGACCGAAAATTTAATTATTTTAAGTGAACCGAATTTAATTCTGAAAAACAATGTACGCATTGTTATAATATTAATATACAGCTATTGGTTATCGTCGGAATCGAGTTTTGATAGTTCAGTAGAAAAAAAAAAAAAGATACGAACATTTGTTATCCAATATGTATATAATATACCAGAATGAAAATACAGGGGAAAAATTTTCGTCACGACGTAAAAGGATCAATATAGGTTGAATTATTATTAGCGTGTTTCCGTTTCTATAGGTATCCGATCCCGACCACCGCAGGGATCTGACAAACTTTTGTTCTATATGACGGCCCGTAGGACTTTGCGCTACAAATATTGTATTTTTGATTTTACACAACTAAAAATAACGAAAAAAATATATAATTCTATTTTTTTTTTGCGTAAAGTTTATAATAATCATTTTTTAAATTTACAACAAAAATAATTGGCGTTAGAGACATTTTTATTATCTATAAGTTATCGATTTTTCGAATAATAATAATTAATAATAATCAATGATGCGACCTAATATTAATAGTTTTTACGCATCGAAATGTTTTTTTTTGTTTGAAAATTATGTATGTAAATTGGCTAGGGTACTTCTATTTGATAACAAAAATTACAACGAAATTTCGCGGTTTTTATTTCGATTACCTTCTACGATTGAAATTATATGAGTAATTATTTGATAAATATGTTATATATGTATAATTTCAAAATATCGAATACAACAATAGAGTTATTAAATTTTTCAGACCCCTGGCCGAGTAATAATAATAAATTATAAATTATAATAATTATGAGAGTATAAATTTAAAAGACGTTTTATGGGGATGGAATATATTAGTGTGTATGGCACGCACGAGTTTGAGGAGCGTTAAAACTGACGGGTCGCCGCGGGCGAGTGTTATTATTTTTATTTTGTTTTACGACATAATTCCGGAGACGCGCGAAATCTCATTAGTACCGCGGCGACCGCCACACCGTCGTCAGAGCCCCCCGGGCACAGAGCACAGTTCTCCCCCGGCACAGTTCTACTGGCGGAGGAGACGCGCGCTGCACAAGACGGTCGCGATCGTTGTTTTCGCGAATCCACCGCACACACAATAAAGTGCACTGTAGCCGACGTCGTTATTCCGAACGGTGCTAGGAACATTGGGATCACACGGACTAGGATTTTTGTCTGGACAAAATGATATACGGTCTAGGCTGATGGGAAATTATTTGGTTTTTTTTTTCCGCAACCAGTATTTTGACTGATGATAACGAGAAAGAGTATTCGTGTTGGATTGTAACCAGTGGTCAAAGTGGATCAAAATAAGTGGTGGGACGAAAGCAGTGTCGTCGTTTCAAGTTTTGAAAGGGGAGGCGAACTTGTGAACGATCCATATTGTTGAAAAATAAGCAAAAAAAAAAAAGTCTTTTTTTTTTTAATAAAAAGCTCTAAACACCGGACCTATTAAAATTGACGGGGAACTATATATTTTCTTATGTTTGTGATTGAGTGACGTTTAGATCTAATTAATGTTAACATTTTAGAAAACGGAATAGCTTCTACAAAGAAAAAACAAATGATTGAAAGATATTTTTCTAAAAAAAAATTAGGCAACAACAATTACAAATTATAAAAAAAATAAATTTTTAAAAATCCAAGAGGGATGAATAATTTTAAACGAAATAAGTGAGGGGGATGGAATATGCTGATTAAAAAAATTGGAGGGATGGTATCCCCCCATATCCCTCACCCATTTCGACCAATGGTTGGAACGGAATAATGGTATTCTGTGAAATCACCAAAAAAAAAAAAAAAATTCTTCAATCAACAGATGTCAGTGGGGAGGGGGGAAAATGATACTTTACAAGTCGAATCGCCACGTCTTGCAGAAAATAAAAAAAGTGATAGACCTCTAAAATAATAATTTATTACAAACATAAATTATATCTTTTTTAACCGAAATTAGCAGCCGACGAAAAATAAACCGGTTGGAAAAACAAATAATTTTATATTAAAATTTCCATTAGTTTGGACAATAATTATGTTTTGTCCCGAATCGTGAACTAATGGTATAAAATCCCCTCACAAAATTAATATCGAATTCAAAATGACTGGTATTCGTATTGTCCTTAATGAGACCGTCTTTTACGACATTCCTAATTTTCTTGGTTTTTGAGCTAATTTATTTAATCGGGCGGGCTACATTGTTATTATATTCTGTGGTTACTGCGAATCACTGTGCTCTGTTAGCGCGCCGCTATTAATAACGTAATATAAGGTTCGGGCTATTAGTATATAAGTATATATAACCTTTCTTCGGTAACTCAACCTAACCGCACAATACCAGTACCGGCAATTACCGGTTAATAAACCGAGGGATACTATAATACGAATTACGATAAATAATATCAAATATAGTTAAACAAAAATATATATTTTTAAATTATTATTATTTATTTTATACATATATATATATATTTGTTCATTTGTGTTATGTAAAAAAAGAAGGCCCGATCCGTTCACCATATCCACCCCCCGTATTAACGTCACTGATTCGAGGCAAGTACAGAGTAATCAATACGCCCAAACCGCAGCGACCAGTTTGGATTGGAAAGCAGAACTTGTAATTGTATTATATATAGTGCTCTCAGCATAAAGAGGCACAGACGTGTCGTTTCCACCACGAAACAAAACTGAACACGGTTTCGTGTTTACAGTTAAAACGTAATCGCAACATTCGTTTGTAAACTGTAAAGCTGATGGTGAAATTAACATTTACGTGTTCGGTTTTGTAAACCATATTGCAGTCATACATCTATTGATTCATTGTGTGGTTAAAATACGGGGCTAAAACAGACGCGTATTAATATTCGATCACGTATTTTCACACGAAAAGTTTGTACCGAAAGTTAAACTCGAGTTTTTTTACTCTATAACGATACGGTACACGTGAAAATAAAAGATGTACTCTACTATAAGCTATTGACTCGAATCGCGTGCAGACTGTCAAACAGGTTGTATGCAGTGTAGTATTTTCAATTTCTCTTGGGAGGGGGATGAAAATAAAACGTAGAAACTTCGTCCCCGCTATGAAACTATTTTATATAATATTTTGAAGCGAAACATCTTTTTATTTATTTTTTTTAATTAATAATGAATTACTCATCTTGAACTTGGTTATTTTGGTGTATTTATTAGAATTTAGGAAAAAGAAAATTCCAAACGTCTATTTTTATTGGAGAGTTCAGTGAGAACTCCTTTGGGTTTTATTTGCTATCCTCCTGCCAACTGTGATCACAGTTAAACCATTAAGTTTGCTTTTCCTGTTATAAGAAAATTAACCATTTTTAAATCGACGTTTTATCGTATAAAAATGAATATTCAATATTAGCCGTATTATATTAACTATAAAATATGTAGAATTACTCGAGTAAGACTTTTTGGATTTCCTGCAAATCTTCAATATCATATATTATATACTTACTGATTCGTCATAACCGTTTTCTTTAAATAGAAAATTGGATTAATGCGTTTGTTGTCGACTGCAGTAAACGTGTTAATATAAATTGATCAGTACAAAACAATGATTTCAATTGACCTTTTGATCACGGAGGGGGGGCTTAACTCGAGTCCCCTTGCTCCTCATAAATACGTTTTATGGTTGTATGATAATATTTTTTGTTTTCTCAATATGTGTGTGTGGAGAAGGAGCGAGAGGTTACAGGAAAGCCACGTGGTGGTGGTGGTGGTGGTGGTGGCGGTAAAGCGGAGGGGATGAATCAATGTTCGGTGTACGAGAGGGTGACGAATCGACACGGAGTTTGCGTGAGAACGGTTAATAATAATATAACCGTACCGCTTGTAGTGGATATACGACTCAATTTTTTATCTGTCACTTTTTATCTTTTTAAATTTTATTTACAACCGTTTCCCAAGTTTAACAACCATTATTTTTCTTTCTGGAAATAAAACTAATATAAACGGTTTACAAACAAACGAAAACAACAGTGTTAGTTTCTTATATTTTATTTTATTTTTTTATATTAATTGATCACTGACTGTGATGCTCGTGTACTGTACACGTGTAATATATATATACATTTTTTTTTGTTTTTGGACCGTCTTCTCGCCGCGCCCGTCACCATTCATCATCGTGTTTTATTTCGATCGTTATTATTATAGAGTATATATATATATATATATAGTTTATAAACGCAATTCTCGCACAAACAGAGACAAAGATTGAGAGAGAGAGAAAGAGAGAGAGAGACAACAGAGATTGAGAGAGAGAGGGAGGGAGAAAGAGAGAGAGATATTAAAACCGTAGTTTCTGTAAAAATTGATTTTATATTTTATTTGAAAAAAAAAAAAAAAATGGAAAAAAATGTACAAAGATTTAATAAGCAAAATTAATTAAGAATGTTTTTCAATATTCATGACTCGCATATTGCGGAATGAGGTATTTTAAAACCATCAAATAATTTTAATAATAATAATAATAAAAAAAAAAAATGTGGAAAGTATTCGCTGAAGTTATTATTAATTTTTAACGATCGATAAAATACAATATAATATAAGGACTAAATAAAAATAAACTATACGAGAACGTCTGAGTTAACCGAAGGACAATAGTTGGCTGCTGCAGCACTACTGTATTCTCGCCCCGGCCCGGTGGCAAATATTCGGTACGGTAATTTTGTTTTCGTGCGGAATTCCGTTTTCTTTATTGTTGTGTTATTATATTAAAATAACGTTGTATATAGTAGGGAAAGTCTTATTTTTTTTTCTAGCTAAAGGCAATGATATCAAAATACACATTAAATAAACTCAAGAGCGTAACTGTATATAATATATATGTGTATACACTATACTTGTACCGGAACGGATAAACAATCGATTATTATTTTATTCAGCTCGGACAAATAAAAACGGAAATAATGTATACGTCGTATAACGGCGCATGTATTATTTATAAATACGTTTATTTTATTTATTATTTTTATTCTATTTATCGAATAATATTTAGTCGCGGTTTGGATCACTGCTCATACATGTATAGTTCTATCGTCCCACACACGTCGGCCGCGTGTTCGGTTGACGTGGCTCGCATATTGTTGTACTATACGTTTACTCGGAGTTTAACCTAATCCGTAGTGCAGAAGTAATTTTAACCGTAACTCGCATGATTAAATTCCGTCACATATATTTGATTTGGACGGTATTCAATTGTTCGCTGTACGCGAATTGATTACGTGTTTTGGAAACATACGCGTTTGTAATTTTAATTGGAAAATTACTGTGTACAGCGAAAAACATTATTACCTATTGGTTATTATATTATTATTTTGTCGGAGAACTTTTTTTTTTTATTATTATTATTACTACGGGCTATGACGCTGTATGCGATAATATTATATTTTATGAAGTCGTACTGCAAAGGGCTTTCAGAAAAGAAAAAGCAAAAAAACCGGGCATCGCTAAGTCGATTATTACGAGTATATTATCAGTATACGCAGTGCGCTATCGTTAATTGAAAACACTCGGTCGTAACACTGCGCAAATTCATCGTTTCGTTAAATATTCGAATTCGTTTTTCTTGCGCCGAGTAACAAACTTAATTACACATTTATTGAGATAATTACACTAATTTTTTTTTTGTAATTGAATTTCACGCGTGCGTATAACGGCTTTATACGGCAACCGCCCGTTTCGATTATTACGAGTTATTTCGTATTTTTTAATGAATTTTCGTGATAAAATCAAAATTTTTAACTTAAAAGCGGACCGATTTATATTTATCGTTTTTGTGCACGAAAATATCGATTGATTTTAAATTTTAAACCGATCTATATAACTCGTTCGGTTTTACGCTTACCCGCTTATTAGGACAACGATTTCTAACTTACAAGACGAAACGACGGTTAAATATATTTTTTTTTTATCCAAATCTGTCGTTAAAAATTGACAAATATAAATTTCGTCCAAGACGAAAATACGTTTTAGTTGGTATCGGGTGTAAATGTTATGTCGGTCAACGTACTGACAACGGATTTGAGTGGTAAAAACGTTTTAATTAATTAATTTTTTTTTTTTTTCGTCGAACTCAACCGGTTTATAACGCGATTATTCGCGTGGAAAATAATACCGCAGCATAATAATAATTAACCGTTTATTGATTAATACGCGAAATGTGTAATATCATAATGCGCGACATTGTTTGCGTGAAATTAGAAAATGTCACGAGAGATTTGAACTTTCTATGATTTTACTAAATATGTATATACGCGCGCGGCGTTTCGGTGTTGTGTAGTTGCGGCGCAATCAGCGCAAACAACGGAATTTTTCGTTTCTCCGCCTTTTATCGGATAAAAACCTTTGTACAGGCAGTTCAACACAGTGCGTGTAACAACGTTCAAACCGTTTTCGGTATAAAGTCGCGGTAACTAATTGAACTTGGCTATAATGGAGTTATTTAAAATATTTTACAAAGCTACGCTGTAACATAATATAGAATTCCTTTCGAACTTTACCGCGGAGTTTTAGGAAATAAATTACGACCTATAACGTACACTGTGCGCGCGCGCGTGTGTGTTTATGCGTGTATACGGTATAACTTTTGAAATTGACAGCCACGCCGCCGGTATAATGATGTCGAGAAACTCGAAATTTACTAGTTTTTTTTTTTTTAAATACGATTTTTAATTTAACAAATTATACGTGTAGTTAGAAAATCGCGCATTTTTTCCTCTCGAGATTTTTTTTTATTCCACGTTTCTCGTTCCCCCCCCCCCCATCCTCTTACTGAAAAATTAATTCGGCGAATTTTCCCCTTCCGCCGGCCCGGTCGAAAAAGCACTTTTAGCTGGTTATTGTTCGAACAAACATAAATTTCGTTGTTCGCTTCGTTTACATTCCGATATCCAACGGAAGTACGGCAAAATAAATGTGAACGGTAAACGTTTTTTTTTTTTTTTAAATTCAAAGAATAGCGTAGAAAATATAAACGCGCACGGGTAAACGTTTGGAAATAACAGTCGTGTATTATATTTACTTAACTTTGTCGATATCACAATTCGGAAGAGAAAACCACACGGGAACTCACTCGAGTAAAATACCAAATACTTCAACAACAACATTCGAACGAAATCGGCCCGCGTATTTATGCAAGAATTCTCTTTGCTTTTCAATTATTAAACGCGCACTGCACACGAAGCGTTTGAAAAAAAAAAAAAACGTAAACGTATATAATACGCCAGACATCCTCTCTCTCTCTCTCTCTCTCTTACGCCCTATCCGAAGTATCCGCATAACGCACGCATTAATACGAGTATATATAGAAAAAGTAGTGATGTAAAAAAAAAAAACGTTTCGGTATTTCTATAAAGTAGCTTTTATTTGCCAATAAGTGTAGTGGGCGCCGAGTCGAATCTAAAAAGCTGCAGTGTTATTTATAGTTGTATGTGACGGGTTAGTAAAAGGGGGGTTTATTCGATCAAAAACGTTTCGCCGAGTAAAAAGTAAAAAATAAACATTTTAGTTATCTACCGTTTTTTTTTTTTTTTCCGTAGAATAATTAAATTTGCAATCCGCACAGTCAAATAGTCCCGTTTCTCGTATAAAATGCGCGCGCGTGTATCCTTTTAAAATTTAAATCTCTCTAAATATATAGTTCGTCTGTATTGAATATTGATCGGACCTACGAGAAGTCCTATCACGTCGTTTAGGTACTTGTAAAACGCGGGGTATTACATATTTTTTTTTTTGTAAGTATTAAGGTTTTAAGGCGAACCCCTTTTTCTCCTATGGGATTTACAAGAAAAATTATTTTTGGATCGTTAAAATTCGTATACAAATCGACGGTATGTATGTTTGACCGTTTATGTATGAAAAATTGATGTAAAAACCTCGAGTACATAAGAATACATTTTAAAATTATTATGTATACATTGTGAAACGGTTTTTTTAATTCAGATACTTTTGTTCGCAATTTTTCATATTTTTCCTAAATAATTGCCGTGTCCAACACTGAAATACGATAGTCTCAAATTATTATTCGTAAAACAAAAACGTACATAAACGTTTTTTTTTTTTTGGTTGTACGTTTATTAATTAACAAAAAAAAAAAAATAGCGAAATTCGAATTAAATTTATGTACGTATACTATATAATATTTACCTATTCTGATTTTATTTGTTCGATTAATTATTTTACTGCATCGTTTTACTTATTTATCTGAGCTGAACTGGCATTTGTACTACGCTAACGAAATCGATTAAAAAAAAAAAGTTTCAAATAGAGTAAACAAAGATCTTTTGGAATTTTCCTCTCTTGTTAAATAATTTTTTTATACACTCGAATTATTTACATACACGATTCGTTACGTACGAATATCAGTGTCCTATTTACTTTTTTTTTATAGACTTTAACTCTTTTTATCGATTTTATTAGTTCGTTCGTTCGGGAATCAATGCATTTTAACCATTTAGGATTGATTACACTGATTATTGAATATATAATAACTATAAAAGCGTTCAATACGCTTCAATTATAGAGAGGTATCTATAAGGACAAATATTCGATGTAATGCAATGGCATAAAATGCGTATAACGGTTGATATAATATTATTGAGGAAATGTATATCTCAGTTAATATTATATGATTATCTAATATGGAATCTTTAATTTTACGATACGTGTATATTTAATACAAACGTAATGCCCTAGATCAGTGGTTGTTTCCGACTCAACTCAAGCAGCGGATCACTTTTGTAAATTTTTTAACCATTGCGAACCATTACTTAATAATGTCTTGAATAATAATCGTATAGAAATAGCTGGTATTCGAATAAGCGCTACAGTGAATCCAGGGGGAAAATATTAAAGACCTATCTATTAACATCTGTAGAATAATTTAGTAAAAAAAAAAAAAAATTTAATTAATCCGTACGATTTCTAAGCTCACACTTCTTCGACCAGTTCTCCGGCATCCTCGGAACGATGATGTCGCTTGACGTAAACACCGAATGGAATAGAATTTCTCTCCCCACATTTGTTAGGTATACACAACGCGAAATTGTTTATATTCTTTAATTTATGAATTAAATTCTTAGAAAAAAAAAAAATGAAAAGAAAATACACGGAAATCGTTTATTCCATGATGAGATGATAAGTCCACCAGTTGGGAACCACTGGTCTAGATAATATACTCGTATTTTATTATTTTCATCGACACGTGAAGCGCTTCGAACGTTATATAGAAATGTCAGATTAGGCCGTTTCTTATAAAATGAAAATTTTAAGCTCCACTATAGTTTTTTTTTGAAAGCAATCTGTTTGTGTCACAACAGTGCTGCACTATACTCGTATATATATATTATTATTTATGTAGTCGTTTTTTTTGGAAAAATTTTTACGCGATTTTCTGTATCGACGCAAAATCGGCGGTGAGGGGGTTGGGGGAAACGGGAAAATTTACGGGCGGTTAGGCGGTATAGTGTGTGAGAAGAAAACCGACGCCGCCGCCGCCGCCGGGACGAGTTAAAAATCGGTTCCATTAAAGATCCCTGCAGGGCGGCGTTCGCTTCGAGGAGTTCTCTCTCCTGTTCCGTTCGGTGACAGCCGTCATTATTTCGGATACTCGTATAAATCGCCGACACTAAAAATAAAACGGCTTCTCTAAGGCGATTCTCCGCTCCGCTGCCGTTCTTCCCCTTTTTTTTACAGCCCTCTATATTTATATACGCACTACTTCCCACGTCGTCCTTTTTACCCGGTTAGCCGCGCGCGCGCGCGATAAAGAGCTTTCGCCAAATGAAATCTCGTGTACGCCGGGCGGAGGACGACGAATCCTGCGCACGTCCTCGCGTCGTTACGAGGTTTTTATTTCGTCCATCATTCGCCCCGAAACACGAAACGAAACGACGATAAAATTTCGGCGGATTTCGCGTCTCTCCGCTGGTGCTGTGTCTACACACACACACACACACACACACACACACACACACACACACACACACACACACGATACATAAACACGCGAAAATGCGCTCAGACAAGGTTCAAAACGAGTAAAAGACTGCTTGTCGACGACGGGGATGAGATACGGTCCGTAGCGCGAGTTGTCCGTCAGGAAGGAAATCGTTGCTAGTGTGCGGTTTCGGATGAAACGTAGTCCATTTCGGGAGGTGTATGTAAATATGTATATACGTTCAATGAACACTGTTCGTGGCAAGTGCCATACATCGTATCGGTCGCGACGAGTGTAGCAGCAAGAGTTCAATAGTATCGCATCCGAGTCGTGCCTACTTAGTTGTGGGATTCGATGTCCGTGAAGTTGGCCTACCAGATTTGAACGGCTGACTTCATATTTGGTCGTTAATTCGTCAGTATTTGTAAGCCCTAAAACCAAAATCTCTTGTAAGTCGTCCCTTCTTCAATTGTCCTTGAAAATAGTTTAGCCGCGGTGCACGGATTTTTTTATATTCAGGGATGACTTACGGGTTTTGGTTTTGGGCTTACGAACACTTACGAATCGCACGGTTCATTATGGCAAACCTATATTATGCTACGTACGAGTGTGTTTTTGTTATTGAACGAAAAAATAGGTTATTACTTATTTTGAAAATATGCGTTTTATTTTTAAAAGCCTTAGACCCCATTTTGTCGTCGATCCCGCACGTGAAACCCGATGTTTTAGAAAAAGAACGATTGGATGCATAGATTTTATTAGTTTATATTGGTCACGAATAAGACACGTTGAAAATTATCCGATTCAGACTTTGGGCCAGTGGCTCGTTAAATGAAACGCGCTTCATCACACGCACGGTTATTCTCTAGAGTCCGTTTGTAGAAGACATAATATTAGGTAATTTATAAAATTAAAATTGCACCTGACTGTAAAGGAATTTTTTCGGGTGGACAGGTGGACTAAATTGGAATAATAACCGATATATATTTTTCCCCATAAAGTAAGTCAGTGAAAACGCGCGCTAAATTCAAATGTTTTAAAAAGTTTTTTTTTATCGTATACAGAATCGCGGACATTTTTGTAAAACGTGCTCAGAACGGTCTTAAAGAGGATAAAAAAAACTTTATTCGTGTATAAGCCTTCGAACAAATTGGAAATAAAAATTTACGAATTAAGCAACACGACGAGATTCAATTATTAAAACGGCACACGCGCGATTCCGTAGACGCGTTTTGCTTTTGGGACGGTGCGCGAGTGTCGGTGTAAAGGTATCTAACGTAATTCAGAAAGTTTTATTGAGGCCGAACAACGAGATGACGTATTTAATTGTCGATCGGTTGGCACGAAAAAAGTTTAAAAAATAATTGGAACGATGGTCGAACAGAGGGAATCGGACGACGACGACGGTTAGGCCAAGAAAGTTTTGTAAAATGTATGCGAGTGCAATTTATTCTGGTGATTTTATTCTTTTTTGTTACCCCTTCGTCCTCTCCTCCGGTCTTATATTTTTCTTCTCCTAAATGGCCGATATGAAAAAGAAGGAAAAAGTTGCGGGCCAAACGGAACCCGAAATCCTCCCACGGCCGTTAACGAACTCCGCCTAGTCTTTTTTAACGTGATAAACGGAAAGTTTAAACGGATTTTAGCTCGACGGTAACGAGAAAACTGCTGGACCGAAATATTTATGGAATTTTGAACTAACCGCCTGAGCACAGGCCCGTGCAGCGGCCACGATACACGATCAACGTTAATTCGTATTTTAACAAGTCGTTCTAATGTCATGCACGAACGGTGTCTTTTATGAATCCGCCGGGTCGTGAACTATAGGAGAGTGTGACAACAGCGCGAACCGTCTACGTAACGTATTAGTTTCTAAATTTTTTTTTTCTTTTACATACGTGTTTTCATCGAACAGACAATCGTCCCCCTCTAATCCTCCCTTGTCACCAGAATCGTCGTAGTTTGTCAATGTGATTCGTTTAGTTATACGATAATTTAATTAATACTTTTTAATTTTTTGCAGGTGAGTGAAATAATCGTATTTTATGTATCGGTATGTTCCTCGCACATAATATACACAACGCGATTCCCGTTTACAAGAACGTGCGCAAGGTAAGATGCGATTACGTATATATTAATAAACACTTAAATTAATAAGGATTTAAAAAAAAAATATTCATAAAAATGTAATTTAATCACTCTGTAAACGTTTTCTCTGCGGGTTCGTTATAAAACGAGCGAGCGCATATTTCGTTTTGTAAATCGACTGCGTCAAAACGGATTGGCGTTTTTTCACAGTAATACCGAACGTTTATATCTCGATACAAAATTATAAACCTTTTATAAAGAAATATAATCGTACTGGTGCGAAATCACGACACAATTGTATGCTACAAAGTTTTGATTTTTAAAAGGTGCCATACCACGAGTAATTCGTGCGTAAAACTCGTTGTGCGTTGGAGGGACGAGGTGTATCGAACGGTATTCACAGTGGTATTTCAATATTTTTCGCGATACATAGATAGAAGTACCTTGTGTCCGTCCCCCGTCGTAGCGTTTTTAATTTTTATCTAACAATTTAAGTTATTCGTTGTTGTAAACGTCCGAGATCCTTTTTGGTTTTTCATTGATTTATTAAACATTATATATTGAGTAGTTTTATCAAAAAATGAATAAAAAACACTCTCCTCTACGTACGGTAAAACTTTGGAAATCGTTTTGTAAATAGGATTCGATAAAAAACTTGTCTCCCGCAAAACGCTTTTTTTTATATTACTATTATACATATCGCGATTACATAACAATAAAAGAATGATAATGAAATAGAAATATTTTTAAATAATTTAACAATTATTGTTAGATTTTTTTTTTTTTAATTCTCTTAAAATTTCATTCTCAGAACTCCCTTAAAAAACGGCAGTCAAACATAGTTTATTAAAATATCTTAAATAAATTCTAGTAGTCTTTTCATAATAAATTATGTATTTTACTATTGTAAAATGTATGTTTATGTATATTTAGTTTCGATTGCGCTTTAGTATATATTTTGATGTCTGAGTTTTATTTTTATTCAGACTTTTTATTTAAAAATATGATTTTCCACGGTAAGCTCCCGTCCATTTATCTTCATTTACGTCACTCAATATTGAAGTGTTCACAACGGTTAAACACCAAATTTTCATTTATTTTTATTTTTTAAATTAATGTAGTACTCTCTCATCATAAATACCCCACCTATATCAATTCTGACACCGTGAAATTCGACGATACTCCCATTAATGGGCGTACATCAGTTACGGTCCAATTATAATAATTACGTTGTTTATAAACTTAAACAACTGTTTGTTTTAATCTCTGTACGTTTTCAAATATTCAAAATTAAAACAAACATTTGAAAATTTTTTTTTTACAACTTCAATTAATTTCAATGACCCATTTTAAAACGTTTTTGTTTAATTATTATTAATTTTTAGTTTTATGTAATAACTGCGAATAAACGAATACTCTTAAATCGCGCACTTTATTGTCCACTATAAAACCGCTTAAAAAAAAAAAAAATAATAATAATAATAATAATTGTCGATTATGAATTTTATTCTTATAATTAATATTACGTCATTTAGATTCCGCGTGATATATATATGTTGCAACGACGCGTATTTTGCGAACAAAATCCTTTTTGCAATTTTATGATATATTATAAATAGCATATTATGTAATCGATCGGAAATTAAATGTACATGATACATTGGGTCTGACAAAATTAAAAAAAATATATATATACCCCATAAATATCCGAGAAAATAAGAAGAAAAAAAGGGTTAAAAAGAATACACGATATACTGGTATAGTGTAAATTACAGAGTACCTTGATTATTATTATTATTTATTATATAGAATCTGAAAATAAATGTCGAATTAATTTTTTAAACTAAACGAAAACTTTATTAATGTTTTTGAATACGACGTATACCAAAACATTTAGCCGACGTGAACTGCAGTCAATTGAAATAATTACAAATTTTATCAAAATTAATATAATAATAAAACACATGTTTAGAAAATCGAGGAATTGTAAATTTGCCGTGACAGATTTTACACGGTTTTTTTGCCATTTCCTTTATAGAACCACTGAGGAAAATATAAAGATAGATTTTTATAAATATTATCGCATTAACACAATGTCGTTTCAAAAAAAGCGTTTTCAAAACGAAATTTTGTGAAACCAATATTATTACATTATTCGACACGTGCACATTTTCGCGTTGTTATGAATTTAAAAAATTTCTGTTTTATATATATAGATTTATGTGGGATGTAGAAAAATATGATGCGATGCAACGAAAATTAATAATCATAAGATTCTTGTTTTTAGGTCCCCCCCCCTGTTTCTCTTTGATGCTTCAATAATGGTAAAACATTTGTCGTGCATTGCGTCAAGTTTAATGAATAAAAGTTTTCGCGAGCATAACGATAAATTGTGTAAAATATTTTAAGTGATATAGTGCGATATATCACAGGTTTGTGCGTGAGCAGAGTGCAGTATAGAGAAGTAGGAAGTTTCAATAAAATCTTGGGACTGTCTGTAGACGGTCTTCGTGTTGAAGGTCTGTACACGATTTTATTTATTAGAGAAGAGTTTATAAACTTTATATACGTATATATTTTAAAATATAATATATTCTTTTTATAATTATTGTACATTGGAAACAATTCTAATTAAATGGTTAAAAATACACGCGTCTTATAATCTTTTCCGCGCGTTTTAAATACGATCTTATTACGAACACATTTCGTTAGTTATTTGTTAGTCCGACGACTACAGTGGACGAGGAGCAGGAGAAAGCGAGTATTATGTTATCCGTTCTTGATTTCCGGACGCACGTCAATAATTTGATTTAAAGAAAATCTAAATTGGAAAAAAGCAAAATTTTCGTATCAGACAAAATCTTATGTAATTCTATTTCAATAGGATTTGTCGACAATTTTATCAGGTTTTTTTTATGTTTTTCTTTACGTATAGAACACTATACGGGTAAAACGTTTCGAATGCAGTCATCGGTACTCGATTTGATACCGATTTGTTCGAAATTATAAAACACACTGTAGTTTACACGGTCGTTCTATGCACGTATTATAGTATTGTTTACGGGTCTTTCAATAAATCGGTCTTTCTCCGAAAGAAACCGTTCACTATAAACGCTCGATATACGCATATAGCCTTGCACCGAGACTATTTTTGATCGAAGCCATAACGTTCTAATCAGCGTGGCCGTTAAACGATTCGTTCAGACTCTTCCCGCCCCTCAGCAGCAGTGGCGTATTTACGGGTGGGGGATATGGGGGTCATATCCCCCGGGAGTTTATTTAAAATAATATTTTGATAATTGTATGAACGAAAACGAATGATATTAAATTCAATTTTGAAAAAATAAATAAATAAATCAAATTTTGTACACAAATGACAAATGTTTGTTTACATACAACATGTATATAATAATGTCAATATATGTGTATAGTAAATATACAATAAAATATCTGTTAAAATTTGCATTTCGTGAAAGGGGAAATCCTAGATACGCTACTGTTCAGCAGTTAGTGAAAATCGCCCGTCCACGGTAAGCTTTATAAAGCGACAAACTCCTACTATAAACTCAAATACAAAAGCACACGTTTTAAGTTGTTTAAGAAAAAAAAAAAAAGAATCTTTTAAATAACGAAATAAAATGTATATATATATATATATATACTACTGTATTCAAGGACTTCGGGGTATGAACCTTACGAAAAGTGTTTTATATATATAAAAATAATAGTGTAACGTTACGTTTTCAAATACTTATAAAGTGATAATTAATTATCCGGAACGAGCTGTATCGTTTGCGTTTTAAATTATTCGCGCGCTCTTCAACCACTGTAACGTAGTTATTATAACGGCAGCCGTCATCAGACACCCAAGATACTATACGGTCCAAAATATTTGCGTTCCTTATAAGTGCCCCTCGCGTCCGCTTTACGTTCTCTCGCGCACGGTTAGGTGTACGGTATTTCGTCATTAAAATCGTGCGCCTACGTTTATATAATAAGCGGTAGTTTAATGTCCAAACACGGTATTTGTATCAATTAAATGGCGCAATTCATTATACACGTTTGTTTGTTCGGTAACATATAATTAACAAATTAATTAACGCGTTTAACACTCGCAAGTCATACAACGGCAAGGTTATAAATAATATTTTATACAAATAACACGCCGTTGTTGTGTAAATAATTTTATAATACGATTCGTGGTCGAATTCCATACGTTATATACACAATATATTTTTAAGTAATCGGATGAAAAACATTTCGAAAACGTTTTTTTAAAACAAAAAAAAAAAAAATATGTTCGTTTGTTTGAACGCGCGCCGTGAATGGTCGGTCGCAATATCGTCCGTCTCACACGATACGGTCACCGCCGTCGTAGTCGCTGCAGGTATACACACCAGTAGCGTATCTAGGATTTTTCCACGGGAGGGGATATACAAATTTTAATAGATATTTTTATTGTATTCATTATACACATATATTGATATTATTATATACATGTTGTATGTAAAGTAAACAAACATTTGTCGTTTGTGTACAGAATTTGATTTATTTATTTTTTTTCAAAATTGAATTTAATATCATTCATTTTCGTTCATACAATTATCAAAATATTGTTTTAAATAACCTCCCGGGGGGGGATATGACACCCATATCCCCCCACCCGTAAATACGCCACTGATATACACTTTTGGTTTTATTCTACTCGATCGTGATTCCATAATATTTCACGCGGAATTCGAACCGAATTGTTCGGTAATCGAATTTTTATATTTCGGAAAATCACAAATTTTTGACGGTTTTAACATATATTTCATATTAAAAGACGTGCGAGCGACCTTTTTTTTTTTTTGCTCAAAAACACGTCTTACCGGAAAAAAACGCCTCGTAGAATGATCCGATTTCGATAATTTTTTTTATTTTTATTTTTTGATGAAAGAGGAAGACTTTTTTTAAAAAAAAGGCATTGAGACGTCGATTGCAAAAATTTTACTTTCAAACAATAGTCGGACAATACGAACGATTTTCACGCGTTTTCTATCTACGACACGTTTGCGATTTTTATTGAACAGTAGTAAAAAAAAATTCCTTTTTTTCGAACAATATTTATAAATGTATAAAAAAAGAAACGCCCACGCTGATCTCGCATGTCATGATGGGCTACCAACGACGCATTTGAATGTAATGGGATTTCTTATTGGAAATCGTTACACGATCGCGTCGAATGTTATCCCGCCCCCCACGGTTCGTTTGCTGTCCAAACTTTCGAAGGACACGACCGAAACGTTACTCGACGTGCGTGCCTCTTTCGGCTCTACGGTGTCTGGACTTTACGAACGTTTTGCATTTTAAAACTGTCGGCGTTTACGAGCTTTTTGGCGTTTTACCGCGGTCACGTCTTACCCGCGAGCTACAAAACAATTTTTACCCACAATCTGCTTAAGCGACGATTCATTAGCAGAAAAAAAAAGAACGCAGCTCGTAGACCTTATCGTTTTGAACAAAAGTTTTTTTTTTATAAACGTATTTTACCGTTATTGATGTAAAAAAATTGTATTGCAAGTACCGAGGGTACCGCAGCACGAGCGTGCGGGAAAAGAAACCGGGACGTCTCGGGTTTTAAGGAAAAGTAGAAGAAAATAAGAGAAAGTTTCTTTTCTCGTCCCGCGGGAGAGACCGCGGCGACGACGACGACGACGACGACGACGACGACGACGGGGTATACTCTCACAGGAATTAATCGTCCTTTTTTTTTCTCCTACTTCTTTTTCACGCAGTGGCGCATTTTGTTTAACTTTGCGAGGGGGCAACCAATGGCCACTCAAAGATGAGGGTGCTATAGGGCTCAAGCACTCCGAACGCTTTTAATATTTTTAAATTATTAATTGAAATTTCTTCCATCTAAAAAAAAAAAACAACCTATGCGTTTTGAAACAAAATACCTGTAACCTATATAGGCCTCAAACCTTATGTAAGTACAGTTAAAAAAAAAAAAATACAAATACAAATATAACAGTTTATTTCATATTATTTCTCACGTTATTTACGAGTATAATTAATGATCAATACTAGGCAGCTGTCTGAACTTTTACAAATTTGAAAAAAAATTCTTAAATTATTTTTCTCGTCGTTGCGAATTCGCTCAGTAGATATATCGACGTGTCTTTTTACGCGCAGCAAAGCCGAACCACTCAAACGATTTTGCCCCGTTTTCGACACCACGTTTTCAATATATACGAAAAAGAAAAACCAGTGCCAAAACGTGCATAAAAAGAATCCGACGAAACGTTGTAGGGTTTGTTTACTGTTGAAACCATTCACCAATTACCAGTATTCGCAGCGAATCCGACCAATGATTTTTTTTTTTATTTATGTAGGGTGACCCTCACCGGGATTTCGAAAATTATCACGGTTACAAATTTCAATTTTCCTTGACTTTCTAGTACACATGAAAATACAACTAGTGTAAGATCTGTGTGAATTCCAGTGGCGCGCTCGCTGTATAGTGAGCTATCTACTTCGATTTTTCAAAGTTTAATTCGTTACTTAATTTATGGCGACACTGTTCGAGCGTTATTATTGTTATCAAAACCAGCGAATGAGTAGAAACAATAATATTGTAAATAAGAGACATATACATATGATTGTTAGTACAGTATAATTGATTAATATAATATTATTAAAGTATAATAATACGATTAGTATTCAAAATCGTGCATTACCGTTATACACATCCTGTGACCCTACTACCTGTCGTATACTGTATAGAAGAGACCAAAAAAAAAAAAGAACCATTTTTCATAAATAGATAGCAAATATACCCATACAAAGAAACGAGTTGATTGGAAAGGATGGCCCCCTCCCCTCAAATACGCCACTGTCTTTACGCCACGGCTATAACGTGCATTGCACTGCAGGACATAACGAAGTGTTGTATGGCAGTATGGTTATATTATATATTATGTCGTGCTCCGAATAAGAACAAACGTCAGAATCGGATAATATCGCGAGATCGTCACTAGATTTTCCCCCTCGCGTACTTTTCTTCTTTTTCGATTACACATATATTTTTTTCTAAGAGTTTGTAATTTCGAGTTCGTCACTCGTCACACTCGTCGCCGCCGGTACGATATTGAAAACATCGTGGTGCACACACGACGATTCGAAAACCTCCGAAGCTGAGAGCTGTCGGTCCCAATCAAAATGATTGATGCAAAAACGAATTTCGCGCAGGCATCTCGTCCTGCGCGTCTCCCCTTCTATCGCCGCAGCATCACCGCGCACGCAGCGCCGAAACAGCGGCGAGATCGTTGTAATAATAACCGTATATTATAAAATATATAACCTGGAAATCGATAGCGGCCCCCGCGTCCTTATAAATGGACTTGCACGAACCGTTTGAATTTTTTTTTCTCTTTCGTTTCAACACTCCTCGCCACCATACGCACCGTCCATCATATAAATGTCGCGTACTCGAGCGCGGTATACGTTTTATTATAAATGCCGCGATTTCCACATTCGTATTCTGTATTAGGACGGGGAATAAAACTCCTGGCCCGTGGTGTTTTAAAAAAAAAAAAATTTTTTTTATATTGGATTTACTATAATAAACGACAATATATTGTAATAATGATACGTCATTTACTTCTTTTTATACTTCGCGCGTGCATCACCGGTTGAAGGGATGTGGAGGGGGGGGGTCGTCTCCGGAGTTAATTTTCGATAACGAATACTTGAGCGGTTCGATTTATTTAAAAACGATTCACATTCACCCCTGTTTTTAACGATTGACCAATTTATCTCCAGATTAGCCACCGAAGATTTTTTTTAGCCATTTATACCACAAACAATTTTTTTTACATTAATTAGATTTGTTACACGCCTAACAAATTTTCGAAAAATATCAAAAATACGATTTTTTTTTTAAAATATTATTTATATTTAAATTATTTTTATATCGAAAAAAAAATACTATGTTTTAGTTCTTTGTATACTCAGTATACTCAGCACTATACTCTGGTGACAGCCTTCTTTCAAAATCAAATCTCTGATGACGTAATAATTATTAAGAATTTTCAAAGACAATCGTATTTTTTCTATTCAATTTCTTTTTTAAAATTTCTTAAAAAAAAAAAAATTATAATAATTTAGATGTCAACACCGAACTCATTGTGATGTAATAATAGGTATACATTTTTTTTCGTATAAGTGTATACAGTGTGGCCTTCTCAGGAATTTTCAAAGGGGATTGAATAATTTCTAGAAAAATATGTGGGGTGGCTCTGGGCCCACACCCCCCTGATTATGACATTTAATATTATTTTTAATAATTTCAATAAAAAAAAATGCAATTTTTATTTTTTATAATACAAAATCTATTTTTTTTGGCTTTTTTGCCAGACCATCTAACAATTCCTCGGCTGTTAATGGAACTCCACTACGAATCGTTGACATTGTAAGTCCATTGAGCCGAGTCTACTTTTAATAAAGTTCAGTAACAAGCGATAACTAATAATAACGAAAACGCATTTCAAGCATCACTCGTGCCGGGTATTTTTTATACGGTAAAACGGACTCGGAAAAACGCCTTGGAAGAAATATTTTGCGTTATTTTTTCCTCCAAAAAAAAAATTCTGTTTTGGACTTCGGATTTCACTATTCTATTGTACTATAACAACATTGCGATTGTAAATATAAATTATACGATAAGACAATGAATATACATATCCCTTACAAATATAACACGAATCGATTGCAACAAAAAAAAAAAAATACGGCCATTGGAGGGGGGACTTAAACCCCATGAATACTATACATGAATTTATCCCCGTGAGTACGCCCATGAGTATAATATTGTTAGTTTAATATTTTTATAACTGTTGGTATTATACTTTTTAACCAACACCGCAGACTATATTATATACGTACTATATTTGTGGTTTTTTTTTTAAATATTTTCCTCGTCTAATATTTTTTGTTATTTTATTCGAGCGATTGAAGTAATTTATGTTCGTCTCGCACGAAAAACCGGCGTTTAAACAAGAATTTTTCGAAACCTTCGATCACTGTTGTTTTTCGTATCGTATTTCGGGTACGTTTCGGCATGAAATATATATTTTTTCTGTTTAACTAATTATTTAAGTATCTCGTTGTTGTTGTTGCTGTTGTGTACGTCATCAACTATTTATCCCGCGGCTTTAATCCTCCACACGAGATATTATTTAATTAGGAAATTGGCGGGCGGCGGCGACTGTTCAATTCCATTTGCATATATACCACGACGCGTGCAGCATACGAAATGAATGTTGTGAATTTGAACGTTCCCGTTTGCAGGTCTCTAATCGTCTGCCGCCGCCGTCATCACCGTTTATACAAAACATTTGCGTTTGAAAATATAAATTATAGCCGTTAACGAATGGTTGATTACGGATTATTCCTTTTAATCCGAACTACGTAACGTGTATTATATCGAACAAAGTGTACGGATCAAAGGGATTTTCGTGCAGGGTATATATATGCAGGTACCGAAAGAGAAGAAAAAATAATAATTTTTTTTTATATGCCCGAACACGAACCCGCGCGTGTTACCGCGTTGAAAATTTGCAGGTTGAATGCTTGGAAAATGTTTGCGTTTTCCACCGGCTCGGTCCGTTTCGACGCCTTTGCTTCGCAACAAATCCGAAATATTCTTCGAATCGCTTGTAGTAAAAAAAAAAACCACGTTTTCGTAAAAAATAAATTGAATTACAAACGATCGAGAAATTCGCACGTTTGACGCGAACCATACTGTGTTCGACAACGTTGTATGAATTAAAAAAAATTATCATCAGCTACTGCAGGTTATTGTTATTTCTCCAGCCACCCAATAATATACGTAATAGATATTATGTCTTTTAAAATTGTATCAAACGGATCTTTATGCCATTATTGACTTTGATCGCCGTAGAAAATTCTAAACAAATCCTATCTGTTCCTGGGCGTTCTCTTCGCGTTTTCTGTGCGGGTCAAGTCAGGAAGCCGGTGTCAGGGTCCACGAAATTGTTGTATCCGCGAAATCCTATTGATATTTGCAACGGCAAATTAACACGAGCATGTCTGATTTGTCAGAAAAATAATTCATCGAACTTGCAATTATAGATATTGGTTAACGAGTGGTGACGACGGTTTTTTTTTCTCATCGATTTGATGATAATCAAAGCGATACAATTAGAATTAGATACGATTTCAAAAGACATTAAACAAAATTTTGGGCTTTTATTAAATTTTTTTTTTTGCTTTATATAATAAATACCAAATCACTAACGCGATACGCGTATAATATCGAATATTTTACAATAAGCGTTGTGCGCAGGAAATACAACGATTATTTTTCGCTCGCTCGCAGGAGGTACGCAGGGCGTATATTGTGTATTATTATTTAAACGATTAGCGGCTGTGTTCCGAACTAAGTGACTAAGTTGTGTCGCGTTCGATTTAATACGTTTATACATATTGAAACAACGATGTTGTAGAAGGTGTCCGAGTTCTTGGCGGTTTGTTGAAACGGGGTGGATAGAGCAGCCAAACGTGCTCGCCGTGTGACAAAATGATAGTATCCGGCCAAAGCCGGAGGGTGAAGTTTACAAAACGGCGGTCAACTTGGAATTACTAAACGACCATAAGGGTTGAATTCTCCTAGAACAGTGTCGATACTATGTCACTGATATTATTAAACATTTTGTGTTTTCGTGATATAATATATAGGTAGGTACGTTGGAAATTACCATAATCCCCGTGTATGTATTGGATAAAACAAGATTTTACGGTGTCGAGCGAAAAATTATCGAAAACTATAGCCGTTGTCCGGGTGCAGTTTGAAAAAAATTGGTTCGGTTATAAGAATTCTCCGTTTTCCCGAAATAGAGCGCTGTCAAAGCGCCGTTTCCTCCATGAGAATTCCTCGAGAATAAGGCTAATTTGTTTATAAATTTTAACACCGAGTAACGTACAAAAATGACATTCGCCATTTTTGTGAAATATATTGTATACACCATGATTAAAGATAGACAGGTTGAACAACGAGCTCGAATAAAGTGAATAGCAAACCTTCTTTTTATCAAATTCTAACATTAGCGCTCCTAACGGAAAATGTTTCAAATAATACATCGTAAATATTATTAATATTGTAATTCGTAACTATAAAAAAAAAAAATTCAGAAATAATATAATTATAAATAATTTTTAAAAATAATAATGTTTTTCGTCAAATAACTATTTATTTGTCAAATAATTTATTTTACCGTCAAAATATCATAATCTCTTTGTATACCATAATCACAGATTAGATGAATATTCACCTAACCGTGGTATAATAACGAATAATGTAATGTAGTTAATATAATATCAAACCACTTTAAGCGCTAGTAGTAGTGAAATTTCTCAGCTGATTTACAAAGAAGTTTTATTAGTCACGGTGAACGGCGGAGTAGTATAGCTCGTTGTTCAACCTGTCTATCTTTAATCGTGGTATACACACACGTCGTGTAAATTAGTAAATGTATTATATTTACATATTACTTATTAATGGTTATTACAATTTGCACGAAGTTACGATTATTATTAATGGGGCCTTGATGACAGAGTTACAGTTCAACAGGTTTTCGATTTTTTCAACATAAAATTTTTCGGGATAAAACGTATAGCCCGGATCACTCCTGTTGAATATGCCTGTGAAAATCGGTTCAGCCGTTTCGAAGATTAATCCGGATGTGGTCGGGCGGACACTTCAATTTTATTTATTCGTATACGGACAGACGAGGGGGAGTCGGCAATGGGGCAGGTTACAGTGTTACGGAATAATTTGCGAGGTCTGTGGAAGTTGTATAGGTGTACAGAGAGCAAATATTATGATTAATACGACGCGAACGAAATTACAAATATTCCACACTAACGGATAATATGATACGCGATTTTATAATAATATACATGTCAAAATTTCAATATCGCGTGTTACAATCGAATAATAATCCTTTGAATATCATACCCAATTTAGTCCATTTTAATCTAACGATAACTATATATATACACGCACACACACACACGATACAATAATTATTATAATAACGTACCGACAGTATTGTTTTACGCGATTCCCGTCAAAAATTTATATTCTACCCGCGAGTAAAACTGATATTTTACACGTTTTTAACAGCGTTCGATACAACGAGATATGATTTATCGTCAGCGAAAGGTTTACGACGACGTTTATGGGGTCATTAATTATTTAACATGTTACAGTATAATATATTTCGGGGATTATTAATGGAGGAACTATATATACCGCGGAGCAACTTCATAACGTAGGTACGTATTGAATAAACGAATCTGCGAAACGTTACCGAATTCGTTGCTTGTTTTCCGGTCTCGAACAATATAATATGATTGTTGTTCGACACGGCGTCGTCCGCATTCGTACGACGACTGTTTGTCGATAAACGCGTTAACAAGACACAAAAAAAAAAAAAAGAAGAGAAAACTCGTTAAAAAATCTCTTCGCCCGGTCGTCGTTCCCGTTCTATAAGGCTGAAGTAAACACACCTACTCTGCCTTCGTCCACAATAAACGAGTTGTCGACACCTATTTTATACATTATGTTCTTTACACATCCGAATCCGGGGACGTATATGAGATCTTGGCGAAGACGTTGGCATTTTATACTGTTCTTCTCTTTCACAAAACGTTTTTAGATACAAAATGCGTATATCATCACTTATAATAATATTACACGATCATTATTTTACGCCTCGATTTCTGCTCGCTGAATTCTCGAATTATTTCGTCATTATATTGTAATATTCTGAGTATATTATTAGATTATTATAAGACGATTATATGTCATTCTAGATCTCAGACGCGTGTTGATTCACGTTGAGCCGAGATCTTTCCGAGGAGCATTTAGACAACATAAAATTTTAAAAAATTGTCAGTACTACGCACTGACGAGAATGATTTTATATACTCCACGTTAAATTTATTTTAAATTATTAATTTTTTTATAAACTTTTATCCCAAAACAATAATAATTAATACAATGTCTGATGGGTCGCGACAAATGTTCATATGAAGAACACTAGGTGAAAAAGAATTATTATTAATCTGAAACATCGAAGACAATTCAATGAAAATGTGTTTCAGCCGTAAATATTCAATGGAGTTCTGCAGGTTTTCTATATATTCAAAATGCCAAACACTTTCTGCTAAAGCCGTCCAGCTTTTCATACAATCTTTTGACGTTGAATTTTCGGTCATTTTTTATACGTTCGTTTACCAAATAAATCGTACTTTATACAACATTGTTATGTATATATATTATATATTGTTAATATTCTAATTATCCATATTTCATATCAAAAAAAAAAGTTGATTCGGGTGGGTCATTCAAAATTTGAAAATAATTTGTCGAAAACGGGTGGCTCCTATACAAATTTTGTGTACCTCTGATATAGGTGACGTTAACCGAATTAAAATTGAAAATATCCGAATTCGAATTTTTTTTTTTTAAACAAAATTCGTTGTCGAATATCTTATCTTAATAAAAAAAATCGAATCGCGCTGGCGGTCGTGAATTATTTTGCCGTCGTAAAAAACGTGTAAAAAAAAAAAAAAAAGTCCCGATTCAATCGAATATTTCCAAGTCATAAAAACACTAAAATTTCAAAACATTTTAAACAGTAAAAACAATTTTTTTTTTTCGAGGTGGCGGGGGTTTAAGGGGCGGCGAAAATTCCTTGCACCCTGCCCGTATCTACGCGCCACTGCCGGCCTTGGCACGTCCTGCCGCGCGCTTTCGGCGGTGTTGCGGCGGAGCAGGTGGTAAAAAAAAAAAAACACCGGAGAGGTTCTCGCGTTCGGACGGACCGTCGGACCGTCGCGAGATTTTCAAAAGGGCGAACGCGGTTATAAAAATATTATATTAGCGACCGTTTACGGTAGTAGTACACGTGACGTTTTAATAGAACGGCGAGGGACGCGGCGGGATAAACCGTACCGGTATGCGTACGGCGGGAACAGGAACGATATCCTTCGGACCCTGGAAGGACGGAGAGAGAGAGAGAGAGAGAGAGAGAGAGAGAGAACGAACGAGGTTCGCTGCGGGGCGGTATAGGTGACGGACGGGGGTGCGCGCGCGCGCGCACACGAATACGTAAGAACGACGGGTGAGAGAGAAAGAGCAGCGGAACGAGAGAATGAAGGAGGACGAAGGGGAAGAGAAACTAAATATAGGAGAACGGGGGACGCAGACACCCGTCGCAGATTTAGTGGCCCGGGGGTATGCCGTACGCGCGCTCGGGTGTGTGTGTGTGTGTGTGTGTGTGTGCAAATGATCGATCCTCTTTCGCCCCGTCGCCGTCGCCCGCGCCTGCACGGCACCGGTCCTCGACAAGCTCCTCGCGCGCGCACAGCCAGGTTGCCAGCAATCTCTCTCTCTCTCGCTCTCTCCTCTCTTTCTCTTGTGTGTGTGTGTGTGTGTGTATAACTAGTCCGCCGTCGTCATCGTTGCCGCCGCCGTTCGTTTTTCCAGAGTGCACGACGACGACGACTGTACGACGACGAGAGTGAAGGGAGGGGGGGGGGATGTGGTCGTCACGCGCCTCCTCCGCGTCCACCGCCGTCGCGCTCCGCACTACTTTACTGCCGAATTCCCGTCCCGGGAGTTTTCTCCTTTTTACGCCGCCGCCGCCTCTGCCGCGATTCATCAGTTCTTTATTTCTCTTTTCACATTCGCCGCGTACAACCGTGTTTTATTATTATTATTATTCGTAAAACGTCGGCAAAACGGGTCGTGTGTGCCCGTGGAGCTGGAGCGGCTGCGCATCGATTTGTTTATCGTGCTCGTATATAACGCGTTCACTAGAGACATTTCCACCTAACCGGCCACTGACGAGTGATGAGAAATAGATAGAAAAAAAAAAAAAGATAGCGACGTGTGGTATACCCGATGTACAATATATATCATATAAATTATAAACAAATTAAAAATATATATGTAATAGAAGTTGAACTAGAAAAAAAGCTTTTATTAAAATAATTATCTAGATAATTTACCGCAGACAACCGTTTTTTTTTTATCTAAATAAGATAAAATACGATCCAAGTTACTTTTATCTAGATAAGATAAAAATATAAAAAAAATTATCTAGATAATGCACAACACTGGATGTGTCGTTTAAGTGAATCGTATACTCGGATGAAGATATTAAGAGTTTTTTTTTTATTTATTTACTACACTGAAAGCGACGAGATGAATCGTTTCGAAATTCAGAAAAAAAAATTAAAAATTTCGTTAAATACGATCTAAAGATTTCTTGCGCCATTGGTTCGACTTGTTGAAAAAAATTATTAACGAAACTACGAACGCGCGTCCGACGGAAGGGCGTACTACGACAGATTTTTCCCGACTTTCACCGGCTATTTTATAACGTTTAAAATTATTGCGAAAATTATTTTTTACAGTCGGATAACGTTGAATTTCTATTATTAGAAACGCCTTTATTTTATCGTTGATTTCGTCATTTTTTTTTTTTTTTGTAAAAATTCGATTACGAACACTACAGGCAGGGACGAACCGAAGGGGGGTCATGGGGGTTGTTACACCCCCCCACTTGACAATATTTGATTTTCAGTCGGCAGAATGGAAATTATTTTCGCTTGAATTAAACCAAATTGTTTTAAAACGAAGAGAGAAAATTAAAATAAACGTCAAGTTATAAGTTAACAAAAATTTGGAATTTCAAATTCTAGTCGGCAATTTTAAGGACTACACCCCCCCCCCCCATGATTTTTTCCTGAGATCGTCTCTGACTACAGGGGTTTTAAATTTTGTCGACGCTCCTGGTTAACACAACAACAACAAATAATAATAATAATAATAATTTCAGTCGTTTTCACTGCGGCCACCACGTTTGTTATTATCATTACTTTTTGTCTGCGGACAAAAGTTGAAGTAGTGTGCTGCTCGGACGAGTTATATACGCTTTCCGGTAGCGATCCGCATTCGTTGTTGGCAACAACTCGCCTAGTGTGCGGTGTGACAATGTCGACTCCCTCGTTGATATACGCCGTAGCTGGTAGTTTCGATCTTATTTTCATCCGTTTATATAACACACACGAGTATGTAATCCCTCCAGTAATTTTCATCCCTATACGTATACACGGCGTACACGCCACATAATCGCGCGGGATTTTAACCCGTAATTAAACGAATATAAATGGTACGCATAAAGTATAGTGTCAGTGATGGTGACCACAATTCTTAACACACGGAACGCGTATATCGATCAAAATATGAGGCCGCCATATGCATTCCATAAGATATAAATGTCATGGAGAATACGATGAAATATAGATATTTTTTCCATGATATATTTTATCATGTTTTATTATTTACTTTGAGACAACATGCCACAAAAACGGCGTGCTCATAGTATCAACGTTAGCACCAAAATCGGTTATTTTTACACAAAGAAGTTGGTAACAAAAACAGGAAAATAGAAACGGAACGCGTATAGCGGTTCATTTTTTTATGTAATATGAGAATTATACAGAATACGCGTTCCGCGTATTGGATTCAGTGGTGGCTTTGGAGGGAGGGGCGATTTTTAAAAGGGCCTACGAAAATCGTTCGTGTCGTTTAATGTAATGGCACGCGAAATAGTGTAAAAAAAGAAAAAAAATTATACATTTCTAGTAATAATATTTTTGTCTATAATATGTAAGGACGGTTTTTTCCGCGTATTTCGCAAGGAATAAAATTTGATGGCCGATTTGAATAGGAAAAAATGTCAAATTTTCGAGTAATTTTTCGAAAAAAAAATCAGTAAAGACCTACTTCTTCTCACATCCATCGTGGTAATTATTCTCGTGTTCGAAGGTGCGTGTACCCGTGAATCGCCTCGTATATTCATCGCGTAGATATGGAAAATAATCGCGAGTATTTTAGAATAAAAAAAAAAACCAAACGACATTTTTCGTTATATAATTTCCAGTAAAAAATAAAAAAACAAATACTGGAAATTCACAATTAAACTAATTGGTCGCCCAACGAACAACAACAACAACAACAACAACAAATGTACCGAGCCGTGGGTGTCGTGAAAGTCGCTTAAGTGAATTACGTAGAGTGCAGAGATATTACAGCGTTATTGTATATATATATATAAACTCGTAAGCAACGCTATAAATCATCACACGTTCGGGGGAAACGATTCTGCCGAGCGAAGTTTTTAACGTAAATTCACAAAACTATTGCGCCGTCGGTTTTTATAACTATTAAACTGTCGGTTTAATGTGTTCGGTACGTTATGTTTGATCTCTTATTCGTTTTAGGAAATTGAAATACCGTCCCCTCCCCACAGAAATTACTCGAAAAATAAACTGTTATCTCAAAGGACACAATAAAACGTGATAAATATCATGGAAAAAACTATATTGCATCGTATTCTCCATGACTTTTGTATCTTATGGAATGCATATGGCGGCCTCCTATCTGCGGTCATATTTTGATTGATATACGCGTTCCGTGTATTGAGTTCATATAGATATAGGCTTCTATGTCGTCAGAATCGACCCCTGGGTATAGACCACTTTGGGAACCTCTGGAATAGACCTTCGTTTATGTGCCAATGAATTTGAACAACTCTTTTTCTTTCCTGACTCATTATTAACTCGTTAACGGTTCGAGACAAACAGTCGCCGTGAAGTTTCCTGTGAGTAAAATACGAGTGAAAAACAAACGCGTGACCCGGGCCGGTGTACACACTGACAAAATGCGTAACAGCAGACTTACTGTACGTTATGCAGTTATGCGGACCTGCACCGGGGGAAAGAATGTTAAAGCGACCACCCGCCGACCGCTTTTCTGCGGCCTCCTCCCGCGGGGTCGGCGGGAACCGTTCGCCTGCTGCTGACTTTATTTGAAAAATACCGCGCGCGTCGGTATGCCGGCAATGTGATGGAAAAAATTCGGTTTGATTAAACGGTAAATATTTACTCAAGACGTACCCCCGAACGATGATGATAATAATAATAGCCGATCCTATACAATATATTCCCCCTGGTATATATAAACAAGGGATAGGCGCTTTTTTTTTCTTACGGCGGGAAACCTTTTAAAGGGCCCCCCCCCGCTAAGGCTCCGTTTTAAAATCTAAACGCTTTGCTAGCGATTTGTGTCTCGTAATAAACGTAAACTTTATTACAAATAAAACTATTCGAAACAAAATCAGCCGGTTTCACCGAAAATTCGTTAAGGACTTAACTTGTATTTAACTAAAATTGTATTTAACAATTAATTGGTGAAAATCGGGTTTCGCCGAGGTTCGTTGTAGCCTTAACGCGTTGTTAATGCGGTTTTGTTAAGTAATTCGCCCGAAATCAGCTCGTTCCGATTTTATCTAACATTCAAAATGCCGTATAGATCCACTATAGTCATAGATAATACATAATGGATAGGCCATATTCGTTATCAGGCGTTCCCGAATCTTCTGTCTCACTCAGCAAATATTTAGCACAGATTAGATGAATACAGATGGATCACTCGCGATGTAAATAAAAAAATGACGTCATTCGAATCCCCCCCATATCAGTGTGACCGCATGGTAGCACAATATATTTACCTAAAATTTAAACATTACTCCCATGAGGTAATCTATTTGTGTTATTTACATAGTGATTCTGGTTCGGCGATCGTGTCGTATAATGTCTCATGTTAAATATACTCGTTTTATACACACAGTTGAAAAAAAATCTGTGCTTAATCTGCGTTAAATTTTTACCGACACGTGATAACCATTATTATGATAACATTATTTGAGATAATAAAGAAATTGTACTATAATATTGTAAAATACCAACACAATAATTTATATCGTCGTGTGTGCCTACATTGATATGCGGGGGACCAATCAGAAAAGCGTATTTGCAATTCTTTTGTTCTCGGGCCGAGTGATCCATCTGTATTCATCTAATCTGTGTATTTAGATTACCGATACGTTGACAACAGAATACACTATTTTTCAATTATTCTTCCATGGAACAAATTATTATTTCATGGAACAAAAAATAATTTCTTGCTGAGTAGGATAGAAGATACGGTTTTAATATTGCTATCTCTCTTCTTTATTCAGGAACGCTGCCCGCTATACATATTGTATACACGTGGCTTAACCATTATGTATTATCTATGACTATAGTACAGTATGTACTAATATTACGTTATCACTTGTCAGTTATCACATTTCGTGATAACCCGCAACGAGAACGTTAGAATCCAGGTAACCGTTTTGGTAACCCGACTAACGTTTTGTCAACTCAACAAATAGAATTTAACAATAAAAACGTAATAGCGAAACTTATATAGATGTTAAATTCAAACGAAACACGGTGTTAAGAGTGTATTTAACAACAGTCGGCGAAACCGGCTAAATACATGGATAAACACGAATCGTAAATCGAACTCACGAAATTATTGTAATAAACATTTAGAACGTCAATATAATTTATTCAGTAATGGACTTTTGGATATCGATATTAATAATAATAATAATTCTTTATCTATAGTCGTTGTCATAAAAAAAACTATCTAAACGTTCTCGGGACAAAGAATTTCTTAAATAGGTTTTTAAATATATTTAAGTTTCGAAAAGCTGCGCTCACAACTCACCTGGGCGAGTAGTAGTAATTTGTAACACACATATACGTAGACCGGAATAAGCGTTTGTATATAAATCATATATATTAATAAAGTGAAAACACAAATTTCACAATAATTTGTCAATGAATGCGTGCATTTCTTTTCACTCGTATTGAATAATTAAAAACGATTATTCAGAAATATTTAAATACTTCTTGTTTTATTGAAGATTCATTTGAATCCAGGATATTGTATTTTGGCTGATAATATAATACATTGTATAAGAATTGATTTTATAAAAAAACCAACGATACAAGCGACTTCTTTTTAGTATCGTTTATGACCGTTATTTTTCGTGCAACAAATGTAACAATTAAACCGCTTAAAGTTTTCGCAAGAGATTTTATTTACTTTTTGACTTTTAAGCTCCCCTCGAAAAAAATGCCTGGCCACGGGCCCGAGTAATATATTGTTATAATACGCACTGAAATTCGCTATTACTTTCACAATATGAACGAAATACAATTTCCCCGACGCCGCCGTCGCCTTTTACAAAGGCAAAACCTACACAAACGGCTTTCGTTTGTTAATTTCAAAACGTTTTCGGTTCGTTTAGAAATTAAATTATCTTTTATGACGCTTTTTTGTACAATTAAATTTTTGTATTTTTGTAGGATTTCTAATCCGCGCGCTGTTCAAATAATATCGTCGAACACAATATCTCGTTTTAATTAATTTTTAATAATTAATGTACTAATTATGTTATTTGCGCGTGATTTATTCTTCGCGCCGCTACTGTCGGATACGAAAAACGGACGAGTAATCATGATTTTGTTTAGGCGATCGGGGAGGGGGGAGGGAGTCTGAATAACAATCGTCTCTGCAGCGATTATTGAGTTGTTACATTTTACGATACGTTTTTACGGTTTCCGACATTATTTGGTAGATAATTTTATTACATATTATTGATCTGCAATTCAGATTTTTTTAACAAATATTAAAACAATTTCCTGGAGAGTGATTCCATCGACTCGGAGGGAGGAGTACAGTTGGGGGGACCTGTATGCGTGTCTTTATATAAAACCTATTATTGAGCACGAATTCATGCTCGGCGAAATCGAGTTAAACTGTATTAAAATAAAATCGGGTTTTACGAATCGATTGATATATTAATATGTATACTCGTATATATATATATATACGAATCATAAACGTCTTATTAAAAAATACTCCATTTCGTCGATGTATTATTTAGTTCTTTATTTAGCCGATTTTAAAGCAATCGTATTAGATGACCAGTTTAATGCGGTAGGATATGAATGAAAATTCTATTTCAGACAATATCATCTGCAAGTGAGTATAATAATTGAAATTTTATGTCATTTCATCATTGTTCGATTATATCGTGTGAACAATCGTATAGTTGACAATTTAACGTAGGTATTCCCATGTACTCGTATTATGGCAGCCTGTTATACGGAAGATATTTTTCGATGGCGATTTTTCTTTTATATTATTTACATTCGATATAAAAGGTTTTCATTGTTTTGTACGTATGAAAGAAAAAAAAAAAAAAAAATATGAATTACGAGCGGTATAAAAGAAAAAAGAAAGGGCTGTAACTTTTATTGGCAACAAAATTCTTCAGAATGACTCCACGAAAGATACTCAAGTTTTAAACTTCAGTCGACCTTTCAATTTGAACTTTTAAAAGTTGACTTATATAGTCTCCCTATACAGTGCGGGACCAAGACATGAACGATAATGAATCAGGTCGTTTTAGTGTCAAAAAGCTATTACTGTTCAACGGATCCGTAGTCAACCACCGTAACTAAAAAATAATATATATGTAAATAACACCGCGCCGTTCGAAAATTCGAAGGTAATTCGATTATCCGATATACGTGCAATGCTTTATTGTAATTCGTGTGCTCTGTAGAGTCACAAATATTCGGTATTTATATACTAGTAAAAAAAAAAAAATTATTTCTTCTTTCACGTGGGGTTTTGTTGTAAAATCTGGGACGCGTATTACTGAAAATTATAAATATTAATTATATTACGATTAAAAAAAGTAAATATACGTTCTTAATTTATTTCCCATAGTTCGGAATTTGTCGTTGACTTAATCTTATGAAAAAAAAAATGGCATTACAGTTTTAGTAATAAAAAATGCATTACTTACTCGACGACTTTCTTTTCATTTTTTTTTTTTTGTAAACAGTGAGTCTTATAGGAAATAACGAACGCAATATAGTTTTAAAGTTTTACGATTAAAAGCAAAAAAAAAAAATTATAAAATTATCGTTTCGTATAAATTTATATTATATCCGAGTATAACGTTATCAAAGTGTGTAAACTGTCAAGTATCGACATTCTATTTCGCGAATTCGATTAAAAAGAGCTTTCCTCGCGAGGAAAAATTCACCAAAAGGATAACAAAAAAAAAAAAAAAAAAAATTCACGGAAACTTGATTAAATTATTTATATATATATGAATAAAAAATAAAATAAAAATCTCGAAACGCCAGTAGAAAGTTTCGGATAGAAAGAAGAGTCGCGCGCGTTATGTCAAGTGATATATTCACGTAGGTTAGGTACCCAAGTTTCGTACGCGTAAAAATGTTTATTACCAGCAACCGTATTTTTATTATGACGTTTAAAAATTGATAAAGTTATTAAACTCGACCTGTTCCGTGTAAATAAATAAATAAACGTTATATAACGTATGTGTACGTAAAAAAAACGGATAAAATAAACAAACGTTTAATTCCGTGAAATATGCGATGAAGAATAATCGCGAGGAGTCGGTGTTATACACGTGTATGTCTTCTTCTCCTACTTCGGTGCGACCGGCTACAAAACCGGATCCCATCATACACCATCCCTGCGACCATCTCTGTGTCGTCTGCTCCCGTTTCCTTCCGATCCGTACACAGAGTTTGTGCATCCACACGCGAAGTCTTCTCAGACGCCTCTTTCCCGGTCGGGTTCTTTTCCAGCACTCGCTTATGGCGGAGAGATCTATATATGTCGGATTTCTGGAAAATTAATTCCGTCTCGTTGTTCGTTGATATTTTCAACTCGGCGTTAGATTATATTGCCCGGTCGGAACGAACGAGCAAACGTCAGGTCGAAAATCGATTCGGCGAACAATCAATATAGACACGATTCAACAACCGAGATTCGACGGTCTAACGTACTGCGATCGTGTACTGTGATCTTACCGAGGAAATTTCTGGCAAATAAAGTGGAATAACAAAAAAAAAAAAAAAAAATTAACATAACTTAAATAAAAATTGTAAGTTTTTCAGGTATTGTAATAATAAAACACGAGAGTCGGGTAAAAAAGTACACGATTAAATATTTGTCGAATAGTATATGAGTAATATGACGGTATACAGTTAAATATATTATATAAATAAACGGATCACTTACAATTTTAGCACCCTTTAAAAAATCGTTGTACCTTTTTCTTTGCGTGAATTCACTCGATTTCTATACGCGTACCATCACATTGCAGCGCGACGAGTCAATATCATTCCGTTGTTATATTTTATTTTTTTCGTGAGATATTTTGCCGGTATAACGTTGTAAATTAACACTGTATTTTTATCGAAAAAAAAAAACGTGTTTTTTTGTATTATTATTATTTTTTTTATAGGTATTATGTTTACACGAATATGGCGCGTGATCGTAATACGGTTTTGTTTTTGTCGAGATGACGTAAGATTACTGGCAGTAACTTATATCGACGTTTTTTTTTTGTCTTGTTTTCGTTAAAAATAATCGCTCGTCCCCAAGCGAATATTTGCAGAAAAATTTCGCGTTCCCGAAAAGCACGCGCGTTGGCAATTAAAATTTCCGTAACGAGAGTACTTGCGTTAAATTACTGTGGTCGTCCGTTTATGATCGCTTCTTATTATTTATTTTATATTCTGTGTATATATTTTGTTTATTAGTTTCATACTTATTTTGCATGCCTATTATATTATTATTATTATTATTCATTGTAACCCGCAGATGATGACTTATAGTTTATACGGTCGAAACTAGTTGTTACTTACTAAAACACTTTTTCAAATACTCTAGGCATTTTTTCTTTATATATATTATTTTTTATAATATACACTGATTTTATTATACGTATATATATATGTTAATTTTTGTAATATATATTATATTAATTTTATTTTTATAAGAGTATTACAATTTTTTAATTTTATTTATTTATTTTGGAAATTTTTAAAATTTACCTACATTTATACGCGCGCGCGCGCACACACACATATTGGTACGCGACTGGGTTTCTTTTTTTCATAGCGCACAGTGTGTGCTATATTCGTTTTCACTCGTTTCGTCAATATTATTATTATTATTTTTTAATAGCACAGTACTTTAGCCGTGTATTATCACGTAATTTTCAGTAATCAGTGCACCATTTCGAAATATACGTTTATTACATTATTTTCCGTCCGTTCTCGCGTATTTAAAGGTTGAATTTTATATTTCTATATTTTTGAGAGAGAGAGAGAGAGAGAGAGAGGTACAAACGGTAATCATCGAATTACTCGCGAATCGCGTTTAACGAGAACGACATCGACTTCAAACACCTATAATATTTATTTCGGGTCGTCGAGTGTTTGACATTTTTACACGTCAATTCGGGAATATTATTGGATAAATCGATTATTTCAGATAGTTTCGTTTAATGTACGGCTTGAAACGTACCGTTTTCTAATTTTATTTTGTTATACACATAATTGAGACGTGTATACGCAAAAAGCACCGGCACGAGAATTATTTTTCAAAAGTGAAAACGTGATATTACACGGTGGTCCTATATATATATCCGTCAGTGAATGAGCAAATATAAAAATTCTATACAATAAATATTATGAAAAACTATTTATATGATATACTATTAGCTGCGTAATAATATTGGTACTGCAAATAAAATACGTTGTAGTAAAACGGTATTATTTTCCAAGTTGTTATTAAAATAAATAGGCCAACACGTAATGCGTTTTTAGAAAAATAAATGTATAAAAACATTTTAAAATTTAATAATCAATATTTCGAGAAATGCATTTTTAAACAATTTTTTTTTTTTGTCAATCGATTTCATCTGTCTGTTGGTTTACGCGGTTGATTATGTATAATCGTTAGTTTATTTATTTTAGAGCTCGGCAGTCACTGCATCTCCCGGTCAATTTACAAGTGTAGACACGAGCATGTTCATTCTTATATCTGAGGTACGATAACACGCAGGGGCGGATTCAAGGGGGGCTTAGGGGCTTTAGCCCTCCCTCGGGCTGTAGTCATTGTTTAAAAATTATACGTATTACACCTATACTATTTGTCAAGCAATTATTTCTCCTCCTAATTTCTAATTTCTAGATCAGGATCGTAACTGCCTAAATAGATATATAGTTTTAGGTAGCTGATCATCGTATAGAGCGCCCCCGCCCCGCCCATTTGTGATTTCTGGATCCTGATAACACGTGAAATGAACTAGTTTTCAGCCATTTCTCACCATATAAAAATAAACGATCACAAATTGCCATAATTTATTTAATTTTTTTTTTTTATATGAAACATAGCTAGAAAAATGTGATCCTTAAAGACGGTGGAAGTGATAAAATTATTATTTCCGATATCGGCCGTAAACGATATCGTTGTTAAAAATATCGCCGGCGAATTATGCTAATTGACGCCTACTCCTTCTATAAAAAATCATTTTTTTTATCGACGGACTCGTATATTTACATATTTTTTTATCGCGTTTGATTTACCGGCGAAAAACGTAAATAAAACAAACGTGTAAACGATTTGGTACACGGTTTGTAAGTTTAATTCCCGAGCATTTTAACAGTTTTTCTTGTACACTCTGAGTGTATGTATATACATATATATGTACGCCCAATAAAACGCGTTAGACCGGCCGTGATGCGATTGTTTAAATATTTCACGAATTCGCCAAGATTTTATTGGGCCCGTGGCTACGATAAAAGCGTCTCGCCCGGGTTTCGGATTACGAGTCTTTGGGGCGACCGAACACTTTTTTCTGTCCCCATTATTCGTTTTCGTCTGCTGCAGTGTTGTGTAAACATATTTCAATTTCAAAAATTTTTTTTTGTATAAAGCGAAATATGTAATGTATTCTACCAGAACCGCCAGATTTCGCGATTAAATATTACTAAAATTATAAAAAAAAAAAAAATACTACACTAATAACTATTGGTTAAAACATCGTTCACCGCGAATAAAAGATTCGTAGAGGGGGGAAAAAAACTAAAACAATTTTTAAATTTACATCGAGCGAATAAATCGACTCATTTAAATGTCACTGTTTAAAGTCTAGAAAACGTTCTACACCCGTCGTTACTCCGCGAAACAAATAATAATTAACTACGCGAAATTGCGTGCACCGTAGTTTTTATTAATCTAAAATATATATATTGAGATTATCGCGATAAGCATTAGAAATCGAGAAAAAAATTGAAAATTGTGTATTTTAACTATGTTGTAAATTTTATAGTTACACCAAAAAAACTCATATCACTACACAGGCAATACGGTTAGACACAATTATTTATGAACGGTATGAGTATTTTCTGATTTATTTCAATTTAAATACATTTCGTTATCGAGGTGTAAAAAATTTAAAATAAATAAAAATATTAAACGGATTTTTTTTTTTTTGTTTTTTCAGTTTGTCTGCGAACGTATTTTCGAATAAATCTATATAGTGTTTCCGATAGTATTTTCACGTAGAAAACCGATGAATTTTCGATTTTCCCTTGCAGTTTTTAGAAATGCCGAAAAGAAAATCGGGGACGGTTTTTTTAAATTTTCCGAAAAAATTTGATTTGGACTCCGAATTCGGACTACAGCTGCCTGATATCTGTCGTGATAGGGTTCAAGTCTGTACTCGCGTTCAAGTGCGCAGTCTACGTATTACCGTTTTATGTATATTATTATAATACGTGTGTGCGTGTGAAATTAAAAAGATTAATACAGGAGCTTCGACAAGAAGATAGACGTCGGTATTAAAATTAATAAGCCATTTTAAATAAGACAGGCGGCGCCCCACCTGTGTTATCCGACCAGGTGTGTACATATTTTGTGTATTGTATGTCTCGTCGTCGACGTTATTCCAGCGATATTATCTATTCGTCGCCGTGTTTACAATCTCTACAACATAATAATAATAATATTATAATAAGAGTTAAGACTGGCTTCTTGAAAACTGTACTTAGGTACCTATATATACTATACTTTCGCGACTCGTTCGCGATAAATATACATTACTTGAGGAAGAGCGGCAATGAGGAGGGGGGGGGCATCCTCCTCCACTTGTAAGGAAACATCTTGAATTTTTATCACCGTTATAAGTGTTCTGTCACACGATAATTTCGGCTCGACATAAAATAGGAAGTAAAAAAATTATATTTATTTTTAGTAGGCATTCAGCCGTGTGCTAGACGAACATATCGATTGTTATTATTATTTTTTTTTTTACAAAACCTATTCGCGATTTAAAATGTACCATTTTTCGTATGCCTTTTTGAATTTTTTTTTTTGTATATTAAAAACATATTGTTGGAGTACACGTCACGCGATATAACGCCATTTGGTTTGGCTTTGCTGCATGCGTATGAAATTACTAACAAATTCGCACAAATGAAAAAAAGAATACATTTTCGTTTAATTATTTAAATTACTGCGTATATTTTTATTACACACATAATTTAACTTAAATACGATATAATATATAAATACATTATTTAATCGTATTGTTTATTTATTCATTCGGATGAGCGTTTAAGGTGTAAAACATTTTTGATTCTTCCGTAAAAGACAGTGTAATTTCTATTCGAATGAGCGACACGCTAGACGTGTAATAATAATTTCACAATACCGAGACATTTTTCAAAGAATCTTTAATCACAATTTGTTTTCTTATACGGGTTTGATGTTTGTGTTTCGAGAAACTACAAACAGCTAAGTGAATGTCGCTCAGAATAGTTTTTTTTTCTATAGCGCAATAATTTATCAGATCTGTCAGAATTCTATTCGGACAGATGTAAAAAAAAAATAAAAATAAATATATTTCGTAATATTTTAAATTGTTTATAATATATTGTCGGGCTGTGTGAACTTTTTTTTTTTTGCTCCGCACGTGTATCGAATCACCTCGGGGGACAAACGACTGTACACGGTGCTTTCGCATTTCCTCTATATAAGAATATGTACGAAGTCGTTTGGTTTTTATTCGATTCCGTAGTGTTGGTGGATACGAGGAGGAAAAAAGCCCATTGTTTTATACGATTTTTCGGTGTTAACGGCGTATAATGTCCCCGTTAATAGTTCCACACAAATAATTGTTGCAGCGAATTAATAAAAAGGTCCGCTATTAGTTCACCTTAAGTTTCGCCCAAATCGCCTTATAAAAAAAAAGAATATATACACACACCGAAATCCGTTACGACGCCTTTTGAAAACGCTTTGTTCACTCAATGAAAATTTATAGAATTTACAAAAACAAGGCGCTTACCGAGGGGGGGGTTGGGTTTTACTTTTATTGTTTTTTACGCTTGGAACCGACCGTTATCGTTCTTACAATTTATAATAATAAACAACAAAATAGTAAATAAATGTTTTTCAGTCAGTTCGAAAAGTATTACTTACAATAAGTCGCCGTACAATATATGTGTAATTTAATAAATTTGTTTAATTATAGTGACTATAACGAGGGATTTGATAATATTGAAATATTTCGTTTCTCTGAAATTGAAACCCCGTAACCGAGTGGTTACCGAATTTGTAAAATGTTTATACATAAAAAAAAAAAAACTGAAGCGATAGATTTGCGATGTGAATGATATTTTCGAAAAATTACTTTTTGCTTTCAAATCGCGAACAAGAAACGGCAATAATCGTATTTCATGTAAAATCACGCCTCTCTATATTTCTGTTCCGCGTCCGCACACTCGGATTTTGTAATATTATTTTCTGTACGGGTCTCTTTGGCTTTCGAAAATCGAATTAAATAAACAATATTTACTGAAAAAAAACGTAATTCTATTTATATACGGTTTAACGCGTAACTGCCCTTGTGTATGTTCAATCTTTTCGTTTATGTGACGTGAACATAATATTCGAGGAGTGTCGAGAGACGTGGAAATCGCAAACGTTCAGACAGACCGCGAATCGGTCCCTGGAGTTTTAGCGAATACTTCGCGGGGATGACGTAGTTTCTCGGTAAGAAATGTTTTTTTTTTCTACAAATTTAATTGTTAGAATCAAAATTATAACACGCACATATAATACAGTGTATATTACATATTTTTTTGCGGAACTCTCGGGGGACGTTTGTTTTATATTTCTTACGGATTTCCAACAATTATTATAGTAAAATCGTAATGTGTAGTTTATTTTACTCTAATAGGAACGTATTTACAATATGTAAATGCGTGTTTTTATTAGGATAAGACATTTAAAGTACGATACAGGAAATTCGCACGACATAAATCGTCCTTGTTAAAATTGTACCAGTTTTATTTTACACATATTTTTTAAGCGTTCCACTGACTGTTTACGTGTTTCGAGATTTCGTCGTTTACACGTCCTACAGATCACAATTCGCTATTGCGAACGGTTAATGTGGTACGTTCAAAAAATTGTTCAACATTCGACCGTTTGACTCGTCTAATTATTATTCAACGGTATTTCAGTTGGAAAATCACTAACAAATTAATTCGTATATATTTTTTCGCCCTCTTAATCGAATTCAACGTATTTTCGCACAATTTCGTTACGCTTGCACACATTCCCCCCCCTAAAATTTTACTCCAATGTTTGCGTAAATATTTTTGTATTGTATTTATTACACGCGAATCCGTTCCTTGTACTGCAGTTATTCCACGTAACGTTTCGTCGATATCGAAAACTGAAGCGTATACAAAAAAAAAAAAATCACAGTAATAATATAAAATGTGTACTCGGAATCGCGTTATTATATAATTAAACGCTGCGAGAAAAATATCAAATCTAAACTGTATTATTATTAGTTTGTAGCCCCGGATTTCTCGGAATTTCATTCGGTATGATAATATTTTACACGGAAAAACGCGCGATTAATGTAAAATTTTTTTTATTGGATTCGAATACAGCTACTATACTGCAGTAGTACTCTCTCCATCCCGGCCGATGGTATCCGCGGAATCGAGAACCGTCGCTGTTTATATAAAAACGTAGAACTTTACAGATTCTGCGTATAAATAAACCAATCGTCGGGTACGAACACTGCGGTATGAATATATACGAGGGATGTTAAAAAAATAACGAAAGTTTTTCTGAATTTCTCGGGCTCGTGAGTGCGATCGTCAAAATTTTCTTTTCTCGTGTAGGCGAGAATACGTCCGTGCGTATTTACAGTACAATAGCCGTTTTTGACGGTTTACTTTTTCCGCGACATTCCAAAAAGGTGCTCGGCGATGTGTTTAAATAGAAAAAAAAATGACGGATCAAAGAATTCGCATCGAATTTCGCTGTAAGAATATAAGTGAAATGTTGAAAACGTTAAAATACGTTGGTTTTGGCGAGTCTGCTTCGAGTCCGCGAAGAGTTTACGAGTGGTGTAATATATATATAAGCACCACGTGGAAAAAGCGGAGAAAATCATCACGGAAGATCGTCGAATCGGAGAGATAGTAGAAGGCGTTGGTTAGTATCCAAAGGCTCGTGTCCTTTTTTCAACGGTTTTGTGGCGAAATCGCTCACGGCTCTCGCACCACGAGACACTAAAAATGCCAACACCGCACACTCCGTGTTCTTCGGATAAAGCTCCGTGTGACTTATTTCTATTTTCGGGGAAAAAAAAACCGTCGAAGGGTCCACAAACGCGTCGCTGCACGAGGAGCTGTTGCAAAGGACGAGTTCCAGAGCTGCAGTTTCGGCGGAGTGAAAAAGAAAGAAAGAAAAGAATAACGCCGGAATAATAATAGCGTATATAACATCTTGCGTCGCTCTAGGGGGATAAAATTGATACGGACGAGTAAATTTCAAAAAAAAAAATTGTCGTTATTTTTTTTTTTGAACACCCGTCGACGGGACGTGACGCGCGTTTCGCGTACAGGTACGTTATTACATTAACGATTTCGCGGCGATGGTTAATAATAATAATAATATTACAACGCGGTAAAACGTAGTTGCGACCCGCCGCAGTCTTCTTCGCACAAGTTTCCGTCAATTCGACGCGATAATTACATTGAGATTCATTCGTAATTCCGCGCACACGTGGCATTCAACAATAACTCGGAGGACTCGCGGCAGGGACGTTTTCGGGAGCCGCGAGACACGCGCGCAGCATCCATCGCCGGCAAAGGGTTCGCGGAGGATTTCCAATGATTTTGCGCTTTGGCAATACTTTCGGCGCGGCCGCGACACAATACGGCGGCGGTCAAATTTAATCAACGTCTGCGCGCGCTGTACAACAACTGGAATAACGCGCGTCAGTCCCGCGCCGAATTGTTTCGCGTAATTGATTTAAAACCGTTAAATCGTGTCGTTTGCAGCGCGGAACCGGCGGCGGTATTCGGAAATGTATGCAAACGGCCGGAGACTGCCGCAGCACACATTATTGTTACGCGGTATAATATTCGAATATTCGCCAGTCAAAGACGGAATTAATTATCGTGACATTATAATAATATTATTTTATTATTCCGTTTCTCGGCGCCGCCGTGCGTTTGTAAATTACCGCTATGTTCGCAGCGAGCCGTATTCGCCGGACGGCACAAAAAAAAAAATTTTTAAGTATTAAAAACGATTGCGATACGTTGCATCGGCGGCGGGGGGGGGGGAAATATTGAAAACTTCTGGACGTATCGAGTTAAAACTAAACCCGTTACTTCGTAACGAACCACAGATCCGGGTTTATAGTGCAGGTCACGTCCAATCTTCCTGATATAAAAGTTCCATCGTGTTTTGCGTCGAAAATCATTCGAGCTCGATCCATTCGTTCCCGTCGCGGGTTTGAGAGCTTTTCTCCGTCGTCACTTTTATTTTTCTGTGCACTCCGTTACTCCACTCTCGGTATTGCGCGAGTTGAAATCATCTTATACGCTGCACGGTTCGGCGTTTGGTGGCGGAACAGATGAGATGCAATGGTTTCGTAAACATTTGACAGGGTCTCCCGCGGTTCGAACGCCTATACCGCAGAGCGTTGGTTGCTTTCGAATCTGTCTATAATTCGAGGATCCGATTTCCGGTTAACGCAGCAAGCCAGCCCGTTTTTTTGGTTTGCCGTAAAAAATTTACCACTTGAAAACCGTTAAGCGGTTTGTTTGATATTCGGCTATGATGGCTACGTGGGCTTAACTACACAGGCCACGTTATTTTATAAATTATCGTTTATGGCAATATAAAAATAGTTTTAATTTTCATAGAAAATTGTTCATTAAAATAATGTAAAAAAAAAAATACGAAAAATTGCGAAAAGTCGCGCGAACGTTTCGTTTTTTAGATTTCTCCTCGTAATCGTACATGAAACGAATATAAAATTCACATAGCAATAAATTCAGAGAGTAAAAAAGAAACAAAATCGGTTATATCTCATTGTAATGACAGTATTATATTAAATAAATCCTTGTTATTTACGTTATTACTAAATATATATATATATATATATATATCAGGGGCGTATTTATGGGGGGGGGACTGATGGGGTTCCAGACCCCCCGAAATTTCAGGAACTTTCTTTACTAATTCCTATGCCTCATGACTATAGGATGTACAGGAGTTTTAATAAATTTCTAATATGTAGTTGTTTTTAAAATGTTGAGAATTTGGTAATTTGTCCTATTTTTAAGATTTAGTCTTGGATTAGAATTTAGAAATAATTCAACAACGATATTTACTCAATGCCTCAGCTCCCCCACAAAAAAAATGTCTAAATACGCCCCTGATATATATTATATATACGTATAGTAGAATAAAATGAAAATATAATTTTTTTTTAACTATAATAGATACTAATACGTGTTTTTTTCTTCTTTTAGGTAAGTTTATACGGAAACTAGGTTAAAAATGCAATCGCACGAAACGTAAGTAAAAATACGTAAAAAACGTTAATATGTATTTGTTTTCTTCTTAAATTCTAAGCTTTTCAGGCGAACGTCTCGGCTTACAAACGATTAATTTCTATCCAGCTCTCGAATTGGCAAAATAAAAGTACGGGGACTCTGTTTAATTATAAAAAAAAAAAAAGAGTGTGCCCATCACTTTTTATACTGTACCATTAACAATATAAATAATCAATAAAATAGATCAATGTAGACATGTGTATAAAAATATATATTTTTTATGATCTGTTAGACATGAAATAACCAATAGATATACATAAATCGGCTGGCAGTCAACATATATATTTTTAAATGACAATTATTAACGACAGATGCGATATAATCTGATATTCCAAGGCGCATTATGGGAATAAAATGCAAAAATATGGACCGTCCCGTGCATTACACTTATATAAAAAAAAAAAACGCGAATTGTAATCGTGCGAGATACGGACATAAAAAAAAAAACACATCAGTGTAAGACCAACACTAATAGAGTAGAGGTACAATTTTTGAAAAATCAGTTGAGTTACCCTCAGTCCCCGCCGTTTCGAGCACTGTTTACATGGCGAACAGTCACGACGGTTTAGAGCAGGGGTCGGCAATAGGCGGCCCAAATCCGGCCCGCGGAGGCGAAATAACTGGAAGAGTATATGTATTTTTTTTTAATCCTGGTTTTCGCGCACAACAGAATAACAAGGATATTTGATCTATTTTTATAATTTATAAAAATGAATACATTTATTAAACTATTATTCGAGTTTTTTCCGGCCCTCGAAATTTCTTTTTCTCTTCAAATTATCTCTGTCCCTCCGTCGAAACTAATTGCCGACCCCGGGTTTAGAGTGGAATTGAAAAACCTAATTCGTATCGATCGCCTTCACACATCCGCGCGAGATCCTCGTGATGGTCCGCGTCCGAGTCTCGCGTGCAGTACAGTTACAGTTTAGTTTCTTCTGCCGCGTTGGGCAATGGGGTCCATACCGTTTGCGAATCGTTAAATCAAAGACCGGAACGTGGTCGGCGCCGCGCGGTGGTAATTCGTCGGCAGAGGACGGCTGCAGCACTTACCGCCGTCGGTCTGACGGTGGAGGAACTGCCCGCGGCGGAGCGTGAAAAGATTGTTTTCGGTTTTCGCTCGGACGGCGGCAATTCGCGCGAGCTGTCAAAACGGTCGTGGCCGTTATACCGTTTTAGGCGAGATTCGGCCTCTTCGAACGATATATATATATATATATATTACACTCACGCTTGACGATGTAGTGATGGTGGAACGGCGTGGGGATGCGCGTTTCGAGCAAAAGAACTGAGAAACATGTTAGGTGCATAGACACTTTTACCAATGATTGTTTTTCCCGATTCCAATTCTCCCAATAATTCTTTTTCCCGATTCCATTTTTTTTATTATTATTATAAAGATTGAGTCAAATATCAACCCAAATATAACTGTATTAAAAATATATGCAGCTTATAGTGTTGACTTTTAACGGAGTTTCAAAGGAGGTAAATCCACGGGCATTGAATTCGTTACGGGCAACGCCGTGCAGGATCAGCTTTGGCAATATTCAATGATGATAATATAATTTCTATCATTTGAATTGAAAAATTACAAAATTGAAATATTGAAAAATAAACAATTATAAATAAATAATTGCTTAAAACCAGCTCCGCCATGTGCCTAATGCATTGTTTTAGTGGTCTAAAACCATCTTAGCATTACTGCCATTTTAATGAAACCGATTTGGGGCACATCGGTTGGATGATTTCAAAGTCTATAACGGACGTAGGTAGAAACAATTTTTGTGTTTCATATATATATAATAAATGAAAAAAAAAATGTCTTTTCCATAAAAAAAATGTCCGATGATAATTAAATTTTACAACGATAATAATTTATTCGTGTCCGGAAATTAATGTGAAATAAATATTACGGGGACAAAAAACCGTGTTAAAATATCTAAAATGATCTTCGCGAAAATTTATTTTAATTATTTAAATTAATGAAGAAAATAACGGATAAAAGGCTCGAGAAGACGATAATATGCGTGCTCGTCGTATTGTAAAAAAAAAAAAATATCGAAGATAATAAAATCGTGAATATTATTATGAAATTGTCGACTTAATTTTAATTAACCGAGAACGTGTGGCGGCATAAAATTATACCACATTTTTTTTTAATCGCTTAGGTCTATTATATAAGGGAAAACTTTTCTCATACACTTTTTTTTTCTCTTTTTACGAGAACGGTGAATATTATATGCGCGTGCGTGTGTGTGTGTGTGTGTGTGTGTGTGTGTGATCAAAACGAGAGATTTAACGTCTGCAGGTCTGCGTCGTGATCCAGTGGAGCTTTTCGGACGGGTTTTCGTCGACGAAAAGCCGCGCTCGGCTCCTTTGAATTTCCTATCCGTTTCTAGTATTTTATTATTTATTTATTTTTTCATTTTTTTTATGGCTGAAATATACTATATATACGACCCGGGATTAACACGGAAGAGACCGGTAGTTTATACACTTTACACCACCCTCGCCGTGCGGCGGTCTATTGCAATATTTTTTATTTTTTTTGTTTCTGTTTCGACGACGTTGTGTCTCGGCGTGGCCGAAACGAAAAGGAAAAAAATAAAAATACGGTCGACGCGCTCTGGTCATTTTCCGCGGGCGTTTCACGAAAATTCTACGCTCCTTTGCTAAAGGTTTGTTTTGCCGTCCGCCGCTGGGCTTTATCGTTTTCCCGGCGGACAAAAGGATTCGATTCTAAGTAATATATTAAAAACAAGAAGAAGTAGAAAAAACGTTTTCAAAATCCAGTTATAATTATTGGGGGGAGGGAGGGGAAAACAGAGGAAAACGCGCGTAAATTATACGTTAGGTGTTGCGACTAAACGAGACGACAATATCGACTATCCGTCTATTGTCGGCAAAAACGAAAACGAAATAATAAAAATGAAAATTTACGAAGAAAATCAAGATTCGCGGGACGAATTAATTTACATGTAGAGTATTACTAATTAGTGGACTGTATTATAAAATAATAATAATAATAATTTAAGTATATATATATATATATATAAATAAATAAGAAAAATTATAATAAGAAAACGGTGAAGAAACGGCGGCGCGGCGCGGGAACCCTTACAAATATTATTAAACATACAATACACTATTAGGATTGAACGGTATTCGATTGGAATTAAAAAATACAAAAACGAATTACCAAGTATTTTCTAATAACGGAGTGATTAGAAAAAAAAAACCGGCGAAGACATATACGTTTTAATAGAAATAAACGATTTGTTTAATGAGAAAAAAAAAGTAAACTCCACACTGTCCGGCGGCGAGAACGATTTTATATATTGAAAATTAAAAGAATTAAAAAAAAACCGGAGATTTTAAAAACATAAAGCGAGGCGAATGCAGAACACAGCGAATGCGCTGCAACGACGACGACTATACTATAAATAAACATCGAATAGGCAATTTTAATAATAGCGAGCGGTTATAATCATCATTTGGCGATCAATATACTCATCGTAATATCATGTTATATAGTATATTATTATAATAATCGAATAAAAATACATTTTGGAAACTTTACGTCACGAAACTCACTTTTTTTCGCACGACAGTTCCTCAATAAAATGTTGTGCGCCGCGGTATTTCGAGAGAGAGAGAGAGAGGGACGCGAACGTGAAAAAAAAAATTACGGAAACCGTTACGTTTCCTCCTCCTACGTAACACGGTAATAAAATCCAATCTCTATTTCGTCGGTGAACGGGGAAGGTTTTTTTTTTTTGGCTGATCGCCCAATAGTAAATATTACGTCCGGACCGATGAATATTTCTCCAGAGATTTCGAATAATAATAAAAATATATAAGAGCGGCTCGAAAATGCAATTTGAATCGCATGGGTAAGTCGAAGAAAAACTAGATTTAAGAAACGAAATAAAATCCTCCGCGTTTCAAATCGTTCGATACGATTGCGTTTAATACGCGAACGCACGTGTTAAAAATTGATAATGAAAAATATTCTTTTCAAAATCATCCGACAGAATATTATTATTATTATTATTACTGTTATAATAAAATCGTTTTAAATTTCACGATAAAATTTTGTATACACGCGCGTTTAGTTAAAATTACTCTAATCACTATATATTGTCGGTTTGGGCGTGTTCGATTTCTTTTAATTATTATTATCGGCGTTATAGAAAATATTGAAGTTTTTCTCTTCGTATATAGATGGATACAGAATACGTTTTTCAATATTATTCCGAGCGAAATTAAATATTCAAGACCCCGGGTGTTTTTTTATATATATATATATTTTTTAATGGAAAATATCTGTACTTATTTATTATTTAACTGTGTCGAACGTTGTAATATGCTACAGTGTATATTATTTATTTATATATATATATTTTTTTTTTTTGGAAACAAAAAAGGAGATAGCTGTATATATATATATATATATATATATTGGAAAACAAACCATACCTAATTGCGTAAAACGATTAATAAATTAAATGCGAATACGAACGGTGCGATTGAAATATTCAATTATTATCAGCACACTACTATTCGGAACGTATAAATAACCGTGTTCGTATTTAATTGATAATTCGTATAGGATTGAAAAAGAAATAATAGAAATTTTAATATAATACCGAGTGAAAATACGCGGTTTAATAATAATTAATTATGAAATCGGTCTGTAGACGGGAAGACACGACGAATTTTATAATAATATTGTTTCGTTTTTTTTTTTTTTTAATCATCCTAGTATTATGAGAACGTTGAATTTTATCACGTGATCTCGTCAAATTTTTAGTCAACGTCAAAGACTGAGCCGCGTACTATGTAATATGACGCGGTAAAGTTTTTAAGTGTCGCGTTTTTATAAATTTAAAACTAAAAATAATAATTTGAAAACATATTAGCACAATTTGTAAAATTCAATGTGAAAAATGCAATAAATAATGCTGTGTATTAACCGTAATAATACGTAAATCAGCAAAACTTAAAAAAAAAATGTAAATAATTTTAAAGAATTAAACGTAAGAGAAGCAATAAGAGAAACGTCAAAAAATAAAAATAACTCGTTAAACTGGGACTTGAGTCCATAACAAAATTCATTATTAAAATTAATGTAAACCAGATGGCGGCAGCGTAGACTTGCGGTGGGCGTGGTCGTAGACTAACGACCAATCGACGCGGCCGTTTTGTGGTGACGTCATTGGAGATATGAACTATATAAATACGGGCGTATATAGTGTCTAACAGTTTAGTAGTAGTTGATTCGCGTTGAAGATAACAACGTAGAAATACGTCGTATACACGCAATAAAAGTGTATTATTTTTGTGATTTTTGGTTATAGTGTATTATATAGTATAAAACAGTCACAAGTTCTGAAGCATATTTTAGTATGTATTTTTTCTTCCTCTATTTTTTTTTTTAGGAAAAATGAAGTCGGGAACATTAGATTGGGTGAGTAATGTTTTTGGGAAAAATTAAAATTGGTAATAATTTTTTTTTTTTGAAAAAATATTAAAATCGGGAAAATCTCATAAGCGTATGCAGTGCCGTCCTAACTACCAATAATGTCCTAAGGCAATAATATTTGACGCCCCCCTCCCAAAAAAAAATTCACAATTAACGTAATATCTAATTACATAATTTTATATATTTTAATAGTAAATACAATCATCCTCGAAATCATCATATAGATACAAGGGAAATTAATGTCTAAAATAAAGCAACAAATTTTTTCTTTTTGTCATTCATTTTTTTGACGCCCCCTGCATTCATAATACTTTGGATGCCCTAGGGCACTTGCCCCATTTGCCTCCCCCCCTTGGGACGGCTATGAGCGTATGTGTTTAAATAATTCACCGTATTGCTTTCGATATATCTTTTTGTGTCGCGCGCTTGATTCCGCGGCGTATTATACATTACAGGTAATGTGAAATTCCGTTGCACACCTTTTACACCGAGTCGTTTTAAAATAAGTTCGGTTTGACCAGTTTTGTCGAAAAAACAGCCTACGATTCTCTATTAATCCACTTTTTTTTTTTTTTTTAGTTTGGTTTGGAAATCCATCATTTAATTATAATAAATCGTTTTATAATATTACGACCGCGTAATGATTAGACAATATTATAAAGCAATGAACTAAAATTACATTTCGGACTACTTCTAAAATTGACTTTGTACGATAATAAAGTATGTTTTTGTTTTCAAAAATTTTGTTTTTTTGTCGATAAACCAAATGTAACGAAAATCCTAGGTTTTGTTTTTCAACGGAACACGAATGTACACAACATTTTTAAAAATATATGTTTGTATTTTTTTTCCGTCGAAAAATTAATGGCCGTCATAAAATAAATATCGAATCCGTTAGTGTTTACACAATATTTTTATCCCGTATTATACACTGTAGTGACATTAAATATCGATCCCTTGGAAATCGAACACGATTAATTTATGATATATCCGTTTGTAAAAATTATACGCTTTTTAAGCATTTTTTTCGTCAGGAAATTATTTTCTTTTTAAATTATAATTTCGAAAATGTCCTCTGCACACAATAACATTTCAAACTGCAGCATTAATATTTTCAATGCGATTTCAATGTTTATAAAATATTTTATCGATATAAAACATGTCTGACAATTATTAGATTTGATTGGAATTCGCAAAATATAATAGCGTCGCGGTTTACAAAGAAATCACTTACGTCTACGTCGGTACAATGTTATTTATTTTTTGACAATACACATTTTTCAACGCAATTTCATGTTTTTTCGCACTAATACTCGGAATGTTATTCGTTAGAAATTTAACAATTAAAAAAAAACCAAAACGTACGAATAGGGTTGTATTATTATTACTTTTCGATGTAATTTTTTTTTTTTTTTTTATTCCTACGAAATCTCGTATTTTTTTTATTAAATACATTTTTATACACGATCCAACTATACAGCAGGAGTTAATTGATTTCGATATTTGTACAATTATTTATACCGAATTCGTTTTGATTATTTATGTATAGATGTTGATTAGCTAGATAAAACCGTATAGGCATAAGTTAAACATTGAACGATTTTATTAAGAAATTTTTTTATTTAATTTATATTGCTTATTATTTTGCGTATATATATATATATATTTTTTTTTTGTATTATGAATCATCTAAATTTCAGTTAATGTACAATATATGTTTAGAAAAAAAAAAATTTTACTGTGAATAATTTTTTTTTTTTGAATTTACTTAATGCGTTATATTCAAAATTTATATATTCAAAAAAAAAAAAAAAAATAACAAATATAAATATATATATATATATATATATATATATATATATACCGAATTAAAATTCCATATCATGATTCCTCTGGAGACAAATTTGAATAATAAACAATTATGGCATATTCGTTGAATTATTAATCTATTCCGCGGCGTATATACATACGGTAAGGAACCTCGTTTAAGATGTTTCGTTTTAAAAGTATACACGCCTACATCGTTACTGTATATATATATATATATATATATAAACACATTTAGTAGAGTCTAAAAAAAAAGGAGATACTAAATTATACTAACGATCGTATAAATACAGTTTTTTTGTTTTTTGTATAAGGAAATGCGCGTCGCGCGCGTTGTTTTATATGAAAATACCAGAGAATGTAAATGTTTTATTCACGCGCGAGTATTTTAACGTTAGTATAAGAAAAGTTTGTGTTTTTTTTTTTTTTTAAGCGATACAAATGAATAATTTTCAACTTACCTACCTAGTTTTATAGAGTATAATACACAGCGAGGCACTTTTATTCTTAAGTAAAATTAATTTAAATTTTAACGCGATAAGTTTATACAATTTATTAACTACTGTGTAGTATTTCCATTGTTGTTGCAGTATTCGTTTTTAATACGGGAATAGGTGCGTGTATACGTGCAAAGTCGCTAAGTTTTTGAATTAATAGAATGACGGGCATTATCTGCCGTAAAATTATAAAGTTCATAAACTACTTTCAAACAATAAATACAAATTATCAGATTTTACATAATGAATAAAATATGTTTTTTATACGTATATATATATATAATAAAAGCGCGGTGCGAACTACGCGTATAACGGAATCGTAATTATTTTTACGCGTCCTTTTGCGCTGCGTTTCATACAATTTTTACCAGCGTTTCGCGAATACTCGAACCGTATTGACGAATTAAAAATAACGCGAGAAAATTATTTTTGAACCCGAAACGACTGAGGTTTCACGAATAATAATTATTTAATAGTAATGTTCCCCCCCCCACACGTATATTTGTAAATTTTCCTCCTCAATATTCGTGAACAAAAAAAAAAAAATAAGAATAAAATCGTACATTTGTATACGAATCATTTGGCGTTATTATATTGCAGTGATCTGTGCGTCGAATCGAAAGTTTTTTTTTAGAAAACTCTATAAAACCCGTTTGTGATGTTCCTCGTGCGAAAATGAGAACCCCTCGCTTTCGGTTTAAGAACAATGCGTATAGAAAAAAAAAACCGTTCGGTAACGAAGAAAATCAACGATAATTTACGATCGGTTTCGTTGACGAAATAAATCTAGTCACGTATACGGACCGCGGCGGCGTACACATTAAACGGGCACACAATAAATAATAATATTATCTGTACATATTACAATGTAGTGTACGTTGAATTTATGGTGGTTATCTATTATTTCATCGCGACATTCGGCTGTGCCCACAGCTGATGACGATTTCACGCGAAAATAAAAAAATAAAAGCACAGTGATCGGACATCGGATTACACGTAAATCATTCGTTTCTCATTCACATGTATCGTTTGACGATCCGAATCGCGTGCGATATATGTTTTCGTTTTCGCCTCGTTACGCGCGATGATATTATAAAGTCGAAATTCGCATTCGATTATTGTTACAATTATTTTTCTCTACGTAAGCGAGCGTTAATCTGAACGATATTTTCACCGAAGAACATTCCGTTACGGCATTAAAATCTCGTTCAAACGGCGTTTTCGATGCGCGACTCGAAATGAAATGATCAGCACATATTATTATAATATTATCGAACGTCGGTATTTTATTCCCGTTTATTTTTTTCATTCCGGTACATCGCGCGTAACTTCAATGATTATACTGTTCGTTTTATTATACACACGATTTTTCGATTCGTCACTCTCCCTTCACCGTTTTTTTTTTTTTTTACCTCGTTATACTATATGAAAATCGTTTGACGACTCACTCGTTCCGTAATACGAGCGTTGAAAATTTTTTAACGGTTTTTCGAATTCGCCGACGTTTAGGTGTAAAAAAAAAAACGCACAGTAACTTAATTTTGGGTACATAATAATTTGTAAAAAAAAAAAAACGGGGTTTTTTTCTCGAAAAACGTTATTTTGCAAGAAAATTATAATAAAAAAAAAATTACATTTTTTCGGACGACAAATCGTGGTTTTCGAAGTTACTTTAATGTATTTAAGATACGATTAAAATATCTTATAAAAAAAAGCGTTATATAAGAAATAGAATATTCTAAAAAAAAAAAAAAAATTAGTAAAAATTGTATTTTATGGAAAACTTATACTATTGCAAAAAAAAAAAAAATTATATAAATGAATTTTATAAAAACGTGTGTATACGTAAATCGACTAAAGATCGAAAATTTGAAGAATTATATTACTGGATATAACGCTGTATTTGTACGAGACCAATTAATATAAATGAAATACGACGACGACTGTATACGTAAATGATACGAAATTGAGAGTGATATAGATATACTTACTTATATATATATATATATATAAGAATATAATTAATTTTAATATTATCTCGGTACGTTTGAAATTCAAAGGAGTTATCTTTATTTAATTCTCGAGAGTGTATGCTTATTGATACATATAGGTAGTCTGTAAAATACTGCAGTATATTATGTACGCGGAACACTGAAATATTGGAAAATAAACTTGCAGCGATATTGTCGGGAAATTATGGTATTCGATTTGTATACGAGTAATACAGAGAACGGGGTAATTATTTCTGGTAAAGAAAAAAAAAGTGCGCGTACGTTTGTGATTTGTTGGGGGAAGGGGTAGGATCAATAATAACGAAATATAATAATATATACGTTTTTTTTTTTTTTGATACATAAAAACCGGGTGGGCGCGTTTTAAAAATACTGCAGAGCACCACCGCCGATACGTTTAAAGGTGATTTATATCGGTTTGGGAGTGCAAGGACAGAGGAAATCCGTATGCAGCAATACTATATATGTACATATATGAATGTAGTGATGGGAGTGAAAAAATATAAGTAAAACCACATCTTCGCTCTTAGAAACGTATTTATACGAAACAGATTGAAATAATTTGCAACAGGGGAGAAATGGCTGAGAGTAAAACGTCGTAATAATAATAATAATAATAATAATAATAATAATAATAATAATAATAATAATAATAATAATAATAATAATAATAATAATAATAATAATAATAATAATAATAATAATAATAATAATAATAATAATAATAATAATAATAATAATAATAATAATAATAATAATAATAATAATAATAATAATAATAATAATAATAATAATAATAATAATAATAATAATAATAATAATAATAATAATAATAATAATAATAATAATAATAATAATAATAATAATAATAATAATAATAATAATAATAATAATAATAATAATAATAATAATAATAATAATAATAATAATAATAATAATAATAATAATAATAATAATAATAATAATAATAATAATAATAATAATAATAATAATAATAATAATAATAATAATAATAATAATAATAATAATAATAATAATAATAATAATAATAATAATAATAATAATAATAATAATAATAATAATAATAATAATAATAATAATAATAATAATAATAATAATAATAATAATAATAATAATAATAATAATAATAATAATAATAATAATAATAATAATAATAATAATAATAATAATAATAATAATAATAATAATGATGATGATAATAATGATAATGGCCACGTTGTTCCTTTGGACGGTTGCGTGGATGGGTTAAAGGATATAATAATGATATAATATATTATAAGGTAAGAAATGTGACGACGCGAAGTATATAGCCGCTCCGGCGGCGGAGACGAGTTACGAGCGAAAAGAAGAAAAACAACCCCTCGGCGCGTAGGTATATATCTACGTAGTTTTTACGATTCACCGGACACGTCTACACGGATTCCGCAGCGCTCTGGTATTTGAAAATTCGATTTTATGTCTTAACTCGACAGACGGCGGGGGCGCGCGCGTGTGCGATTTACTCAAATATACGATATATACGTATAATATAACGCGTCATTCGTCGCGACAAATTGGTTTCGTCCCTTTGGAAATATTGGCAAAAAAAAAAAATGAAAAAAATTCGCAATTACAGGTACCTACGCGTAATATATGTACGTCATCCTGTACGCGTTTACGGGAGGTTTTTTTAAAAAAAAAATTTTAAATGAAACGGCGAATGCGGTATAAAAAACACATCGAAGTTTATAGAGTGAAGCGTATATTTTAAGGAACAAATATATATACTCTGCTCGATGACGGTGGTTAATGACTCGAGCTGTGATACTTTAAAAGTACATTAAAAAAAATAGTTTACGTGTCTAAGTAGAATTTTGTTATTGATGGTCGTTTTTAAAACTTTTTAATTCGTTGACAGATTTTGACGTGTTCTAGACGCGAGGCGTTTTCCTCGTGTCTGTTCGTTGCTAGAGTTTTTTTTCTTAAACGCGTGTGACACGATCGTACACTAATATACTGTGCCTACGATAAGTGAGCTCGAGCAAAAAAAAAAAAAGTCTCTTTATAAAAAAAACAAAACCGTATTTTCATACTGACGATTAGCCCGAGTTCGATCGTCGTTCGTCGCCAGTGGGTAATTAGAAATTATTTCGTTAAAAATTATTTGATTGTTCTCGCGAACGTTCGTTTTCAGCGTTGAAGTGCGTTAGAATAATTGGCAAAAGTCTACCGAATAATACCGTCTGCCGCACAATATATTATCGATTTAGAATCAGAACTGTCAATAAAAACGAAAACGATATAATTGGATAAATTCGCCGTAGAAAAATGTTGTGGGGAAAAAAAAATATTACAAAATTAGATATTCGTCGACTAACTCTCGGATTGACCGAAAAAAAAAATCCGACGAATTTTAACGAATAATAAAAAAATTAATTAAAAAATTTTTAAACAAGCAGTAAATCGCCCGTGTATTCATTATTTCTAAGCGGACTTATTATTTCTCGCGCTCTTACTAGTTACGATGCGTTTTAAAATGTGTCGTGGATATTGTAATTTACTCGTACTGTAAAAAGCACTGGAGCAGATACGTGGCGAAATAATTGAAAACAAATCTTTGTAAAACACTTGGGACATTTATCTTTCCGCGAAAGACCCAACCGCTTCATTGAGGAACATCTCAGTTTTTAGTAGCTGAGGCGGTTGGGGGCCAAACACGTATGGGCCCCCCCCCTCCTCCGTTGAAAAAATCCTGGTTACGTGCCTGGGAAAACCGATCAAGAAGGTAGGCAATTGTACACGGTGTATATAATATTATTACGTTTGCGCGTTTACTTTCGGCGATACTCGACAGTATTCGTTATTCGGTTGTTCGATAAAAACCACATTTCGTTTTTTAAATAAAAAAAATATCGTCTCTCTCCCCGCGTCTATGCTTGTATACGTATAATATACGATAGGACGCGATATTGAGATTATTAACGGCGTGTATGTGCGAGGAAACGGGATTAGCTGGTATATATTATACGAGTATACGAGACGCAGTCGGTCGGAATGGTTTTGAGGGGAGCGCGGGGGAGGAAGGCGATAATCGACCGGAGCGCGGCGCTCAAAAATATAGGACACCCGAACGTTTGCGCCGGCATATAATACACACACACACACACATAAACGCGGACCCCTCTCCGTCGGTAGTTCTCAGAGAGGCAGAGAGAGCCGATAACGTGTGCAAACTAATCGATATGGACGCGTCTCGAGTGTGTTGGCACAGTATCGCGTTAACACGGCGGCAGTGTCGGTGCGAAAAAAACGCGAGGGGAGGCCCGAAAATTTTCACTGGAAACGACAAAAAAAAAATTATCCGATTTTTAGATTCCGAACGGAGCGAGGAACGTTTTACAACGATGTGTGTGTGTGTGTTTTTTTATGCGTCTGTACCAAAAAATTCTACCGGACGGATCTTTACAGTTTTCCGTTGTAAATCGTATCCAGTCGCGGGTACTATAGAGAAGTCTTATTTTTTTTTCAAAAGCGCTTAAAAATATAACAAAAAAAAAAAACCTATCGAAAAATCGCATATTAAAACGCGATTTCCTTGGTAATTTTAAAACTAATCGTTTATAGAAACTCGTTAATGTTCGTCGAACGTGTACGTTTATTTTATATTAATTTTCAGAAAATTTTAATTTTGGATTAGTTTTTTTTATAGCAATCATATAGGTTTTGAGGTATTTAATTCGTAAAATGAGACAGTATTTGTTATACACACCCGAAATATTATACCGAAGTTCCGCTCAAAATCGTTTTATCGCGAATGCAACGATTTATCGCACTGCTTTCAAATTTATAACGATAACGATACACTCTAAAAAATCTTTTTTCCAGTTATTCGCCCGAGCGACACTTACTTCAACACCCTGCGGCTCACTATACCTTTGTTATTATCTTAACACGGAAAATCAGAAAAATCGAAACGATATCATGCGAGAATGATTCCGGATGACGTAGACGTTGTAAACACTAGAAGATGTTGTACGCACGAGAGCACGCACTAACCGTCAGGAAAAGTCGGATGTCGTTAAGTATTTGGGCGCGACGCTGTAAACACTAAAAACGACTGGGCAAAGGAAATAAACATTCGAGTAAATTTTCTACGGTTAGTGAAATTCCTTTAAACGTTAAAACGATGTCGAAAACAAACAAGAAGCAGAATATTGTGTTTTAAAGGCCTTCTCTAAATGTACGAGTGTGTGTGTGTGTGTGGTCTGAACAACGACGAGCACAATAGAAAGGAAGTTGAGAACTTTCGAAAACAAAGTTAGAGAAATATCTATGGATTATCGTACTTGACGCCGACACAGGAAGTTGGCGAAGCACGTACAACAGGGTGTTGCAGGAGTTTATGGATGTGGCAACGGTAACTAGCTGTATCGAATGCCAGAGGATTCAGTGTCTCGGTCGTGTTTTGCGTCGAAAAGAAAATGATACGATAAGAGCATCATTTGAATGGATACCTTTGCGAGGGAAAAAGCCACGTGACAGGTCCAAAAAAAAAAATGTCCGGATGGAGAGAAATGGATTTGAGAATGCTATAGATGGAGCAAATTTGAGTGGTATAGGATATAGAGATAATTGTCCTGATATTGTGGTGGCTGCCAAAATTCTCGGAGAGAGAATTTACGCCAAAAGAAGAAGAAGAAGATGTACACGCACGTCCGCGTACATTATACTATATAATATATCGATTTTCAAACTCACAATTCTCCTATTCAAAGTCACTATAATTAACTATATGCCCTACTCTATTATTAGTTTAATTTATACCGAGAGAAACTATATAAGCAAACACCATTATATACATATATACTCCATAGAATAGTTAAATTTTCAAATACGTATGTCCTCTTATACGATGTTTCAACGATACAACTTACTTGGCCATTATATGTATACATGTAACAAAAACAAATCTTAAACAATTTGTATTAATGATCAATCGATGTTGTTATCGTCGAGGATAATACTATAAAAAAAAAAAAAATACGCGCGTATTGTTGCCAATATAGAAAATTCATAACCCGCGGTATACTTTCAAATAATTCATATATTGCGTATAAAAGTAATGATGTTCACAAGGGGGTCCTAGTATACGAGATTCATGTTTAAGCGATTTTAGGGGGGCCAGAGCCACAATCAAAAATCCTAAAGTGAACTCTCTGCACGCCAATATTATATTATAAATAAACGCGTATCACATGTGCGATACCTTATCCGAGTTCGATTAATGAAATCAAAAGCATATAGGAAAATAAATCGTTTGACGAAAAATTTGGATTTTTATATTATAAAAATATTGGCAACGTGAGAAATGACTTATTGTTCAATTAATTACGCGGTGTACGCTGACGATTTGGACGGAAATTTCGTGTAAACGAATTATGAAAAGTATAGTTTTATTTTTAAGATTATGTCGAATTAATTTACTACGTTTTTTTTTTTTTGTTGTTAAACATACGTTGATTCCAATAAGAATATTATAATAAGGCATTAATGTGTTCATTACGTAGAGTGCTTAAAAGGAGGAAGACGAAAGGAAAAGTGCGCAGCATGAGTCCGCTTTGCAGTAAAAATTTACGAAGTTAATGGGATCCCACTTTTTATAAAGCAGACACTGCAGGTTACCAAATTATGATATAATTCGGGTATTAATTTTTAGTTTTCTGTACACTATAACAGCTGTGTGTGTGTGTGTGTGTGTGTATACACCCGATTTTACATACCGTTTCCAAATATTATAAAATGTCTCGTATTTTTCACATTTTCACGGTTTGTCGTGTTTTTCCACTGCGTATATTCGTCTTTGTCATTACTATTACATTTATGCGCGTATATGTTTGCGTTAAGACTATTTTAGAATTCCACAAGTACACGAACTAAGCTCATATGCGTATGCTGACGAGAGAGAATGCGCTAAGCCTATTCTCACAAGAAAAACCAAACTAAACAAAGTCGACCCAACTCGAGTTTAACACAATATTTGTATCAGGTATACCTAGTTCACGTTAAACCTTGCGCTACGCGCTGTAAACTAGGACTGCCCCCAAAACATTCCTTTAAAATATGATATATTCACCTGTATAATAACGATTTTTTTTTTATACTCCCACAATTTGTTTTACGTAAAACACTACGAAATTCAAATCGAATTAGAAAACATTTTTAGATTCTGAGCGGAGCGAGAGATTTATTGGTTTTACGACGACGCCTCTTTTTTTTTTATGTCTGAACACAAAAAATCGACAGGAATGAGTGCTCCGATCTTTACAGTCATGGTTCGTTTGTCCGGTAGCGAATCACATCTAGTTGGTACTTAAGAGATGACGTTTTCTCGAAAGCGCCTAAAAAAATAGACTCACAGAAAATTACATAATAACGCGATTTCGCCGAAATCGATTACCGTCATTTCGAAACAAATGGATATAAAAATTTGAAATATGTAACTTTGCACTATATTAGGGAAAAAAAATTTACCAAAAATTTTCTTTCAATTTTAGGCTGTTTAAAGCTATTGTAGATTTTGAGGCGTTTAATTTAAAAAAGAGGTAATTTTTGATTTTATGGCTTAAAAATGTCATACAATGTCAGACGTTCGCCGTTAGTTCAACTATACCTACTAAAAAAAAAAAAAATCTTGAATATCGTCAAGTCACACTTTTCATTAATAAACATTTCAAGTTATGTTTTGACGGAGTAAATTTGTGAATGTGTTTTATTTTTTGTGAAAAAAAATCCCGTTTTTTCAAAACTAATGGTGTTGAAATAATGTCGAATTTTCCAACGATTTATCGCGTTCCTTTCAAATTTGTAGTAATAATAAAACTCTAAAATCATTGTCCAAGGTACAATTCACTTGAACGACATCCACGCGACAACCAGCGGCTCGCTACCTTTTTTAGAATTATAAATCAATAATAATAATAATAATTTATTTTTTCCAACCGTATAACAATATATATTAACACGAAAGTTACAAATTACATCAATTATCTAATGTCGGTCACTATCTATATCCAAGGGTTGTGCGGAGGCGAGACTTGATCGGTATAATGATTTAAAATAATAAGGTTAATACTTAACCTGGTATTATTATTAGTGTATCACGAAATGATTTGTAACCAATTGAAATCGCTTCGGTATTTACAGGTAAAGTAAATTTTATTTTATTTTTTGTCAATTATAAAATAAAATTTCAATGCGCTTATATTGTACGCGTATCCAACGCAATAATACACCCGAAACGCAATGTAATACACGTCAAAGCGATGTGCTGGACACGTAGTAAAGTTTTCGCGGTCGGGGCCGTTAATTGGCCGTCGCGTTTTAGGGTTAAATACAATAATAATTGAAGTTCGCGTTTACCCGTTCGGAAGCGAAAGGTCGGCGGAGGTGCGCACTTCCGCACCGAAGTCGCGTCGTGTCGGACACCGCACTGCGTAACGTTTATAAATTTTAATCTCCCGGAGCAATTTACCGTTATTTTTTATTATTTACTCGGTAGTAAAATACGAATCGCTGCTATAACTCTATAAAAAAGAAAAAAACGAGTCCGGGGTGTTTTTTTTTTTATGAATTTTAATTTCACTAAAAACGCGTGGTGGTTTTACTGCGGAAAAGAGATAAATAAAATGGCCCAAACAACTGAAAAACAGCGTCACACTGCGTTTACTGTACAAAATAAAAAGTGGTAACAGTGGCGCACACGCGAACGGGTACTGTGCAGGAGTGTCGGCTGATGACAATCCCGTGTATAAATGGTAAACGGGGATTTTTTTTAATATTAATAATAATAATAAATAAACACAAAAAAAAAGACACACATATATCGGCGATCTCTTAATATTTATAAACTTAAAAAATATATAATAATTAAATTTAATGTAGACAAATCACAGATTAGATGACTACAGATGGATCACTCGGCCCGAGAACAGAAGAACTGCAAATGCGCTCTTCCGATTGGTCCCCCATATCAATGTAGGCGCACACGACGATATAAATTATTGTGCCGATATTATACAATATTATTGTACAACTTTTTATTATCTCAAATAGTATTATCATAATAATGCGGTTATCACATGCCGGTAAAAGTGTTTACGCGGATTAAACACCGATTGTTTTTCAACTGTGCAGTGTACGAAACGAGTATGTTCGACACGAGACATTACACGACACGATCGCCAAACCATAATTCACCATGTAAACAACACGAATAGATTACCTCACGGGAGTAATGTTTAAATTTTAGGTAAATATATATATTGCGCTATCATGCGGTTACACTGATTTGGGGGGTTTCGAATGACGTCATTTTTTTTTTTGTTTATATCTCGTGTGATCCATCTGTATTCGTCTGAACTACTACGAATCCAACGAAATCGATTAAAATTTTTTTAAGACGATTTATTAGGTGGTCAGCAGTGGCTGATTCAAGGGGTAGGGGACTCGGTAGTTACGTACAATTTATTAGGTGGTGCAGAGTATGTCGTAAACAAATTTTGAACGATTGCGCACTACAAAAAAAAAAAACAGGTAACATGTACACAATTTCTGCAGTAGACTCGCCACTGACACTGACACTGATACACTGATGCGTGCGTATTATATATTATACTCGTATGTGAACGATAAACGTTTCGACGTATAATCGTCTCTGTCGATTTCATATTATAATAAAATGATAAAGACACGTATATATTCAGTTTTAATGACGTTCGCGGCGTTATTTCGTTAGCTTTGAAAAGCCGCAACGGGGGGAAAAAAAAGAAACAGAAAAAATAAGAGAAAACCGTCCCGTCAAAGCCCGGGCACGTCAACGTTTTAGACACGAGACTTAACCAGATGCCGCCGCCGTCGCTCGATACGCACACGTGCACCGAACTCGGTCGTGTGAGACAACTCCGGAAAATAAATATGTAAACACTTATTTGTTACGTACATATTATACGTACGTTTTCTGTGGGAAGGGATTTTCGGCAGGGACGACAGGGAATGCAAATACGATATAAAAAAAAAGGATATTTTTTTTTTGTTATAGGTACATATATAGAGTCGGTGAATAAAACGAATATAACCTGCAATGGTGTATATACGGCGGAATAAAAACACACGAATCGTTAAATTCCGTTTTAATCCCGTCTTCGTCTCGAAAACGTCGTAAGTATCCTGAACTACGACGTGTATATTATACAGAGTGGACGAAATAATATCTATTTTAGAGATAAATTAGCTCTGTTTTATACTGCAGATGATGTTACACGCCGCGCCGTACTGTTTCACTGTACGCGTGTAGTGCACGTTATAACATAGACGATTTGATGGTGTTAAACAGTCAAGGGCGTAGCCGGGGGAGGGTGGTTAAGGGAGCTGTAGCCCTCCCCCCGCAATCGGTAGGGGTTTTTTTTTAGTTTTTTTATATTTATTGCGGTTATTCAGTGATTACTTTTGGAAATACTCGTTTGAAGACTGCAGTTGGCAGATTGAGAATCCTATGAACATGTATTATAAAAATAAAAACTCGTACATGTATACAAATAATACGAAATTAATATATATTATAAAAAATCTATAAAAAAATACGCCTAAAATGTTCGTAAAAAGTTTATAAAAGTAACCACCATATGTAGTTTCACTAATAAGTTATCATCGGGTTAACCTACGTCATCACTGTAATGTATCAGGTTGTAACCTATAACGATAAGGTCTTATAGTAGAAAATAATTTTTACCTTTAAATATTTTGCGAATACTCTAGGCATATTTTCTTTTTAAATATATATATATATATTTTAATACGAGTACGTATTAATTTTTTTATTATACATAGGTATATTGTTATTTATTTATTTATATATTTTTTAAATTCATTCCTAATTGTTATTATATTTTGTATTACATAATACTCGAATTTACACCAATACGCTTTTTGACACTATTAATTATTAATTTGTTATTATCTACATAGGTAATATATTATTATGGATCTCAGCCTGATAAGATCATCATCCACCCCGTAAGAAATATCTGGATGACTGGATACGTCACTGTTAAATACATTCGGATCGGGTATTGAGTAGTCGCATATTGGTCATATAGTTAAGAAATATGAGAAAAATACGTTTTTGAATTAATTACAAGCAGCGGTGTATTGGTAAATAAATTCATGGGCGTTTTTTTAACGGGACAGACATTTCGAGAGGAACATTTTAAAAGCCGACGAAAATTTTTAAATTTTTTTTTTGAAAAGTCGTTTGAAAATTTCAAGCGCACTTTTTTCACTCCAGTCAGTCCCCGGTCATATTCTAATACTTTTTCTAAATAGACACGCCCGTCCGCGCGGTACACGACCATATTAAATAAGCTACGAAAACGAAGAAAACACACATACACACCCTTGCTGTGCTTGAAATATTTCTTATTACAGCTATAAATTTCATATGTATTTATAACAAGGAGTATACCCAAGTGAACGCGTTGAATACAGAACATTTTATAACTTTTTACCGGAGATAGCAGTGACGAAATTTCGCGTAAAACTAATTTTATACAATAAATATATAATTATATTAGTTGTGATAGCGAGCAAAAAAAAAAATTTAGCTTTATACAATTACACGCCGAATTGTTCGGGAGTACGTAAGCTTTTGATTGATGAACGATGAACTGAATTAATCAAGCCGCCTCTGATGATGATGACGATGTACGTGTTTGTCAATGAACAATACGAATTTCTCGCATAATTCTACGTTAAATTTATACGTGAAAAATATATGTGTATCGACTCGGGTATTTATGGTTAATCGACTGAATTTATATATTTTTTAAAAATATTTTTAAAAAAAAATTTGCGTTTTACACGTGGTACCACCAGACGATATTATATACTGTCGTTTTTCTCGCCATATATTCGGCGATACGAACGGTGGCGCGCTCCACGGATTTCACCGTGTAGAAACAATTAATTTATTATGTAATATTATTACGGCGTCTAGAGAAACTTTGTAAACGTTTAATAATACGAATTGCGCGTATTCCTCGGCCGGAGTCTATTAGTTTAATAATATACTCGCGCGTGAGTATTTTATTATTATTTATTGTCGTGGTAGACAAGAAAAATACGGTTTAAAAAAAAAAAAAAAATCGACCACGTTTTTTTTTGTGTTTCTTCGCAACGATACGCGCGCCTAACAACGCGCGATCGGTTTTGATTTCGTTGTGTGTGTTTTTTTTTTATTTTCATTTCGCTTCTTTTCTGTTCTTTTAACGCAACTCACGTTGGTAAGTTATATTCGTTCAGTATTGATTATATTATATTGTTATTACGTTGGCGGCGGCGAAACGCGACGGGAAACGTGCAGTTATCGAAAAGAACGTATTGTACAAATAAAAAATCCCTTTAAAACAAGAAGAACAATAAACTATCAAACCGATATAAATAATACAATTAAAAAAAAAAAAGTCAACCGTTTTCTAACGGTTTGTATAGAACGAATTTACATCGTCGACAATGTTTTATCGAAATAAATTATTAAAAAAAATTAAATATTTGTGCAGAAAGTATACGTGAAAGCCAACGAGTATTATAAAAAAAATAAAGAATATTTATTATATACGAGTTATTGCGTTAAATTTGTTTATTTAAAAAAAAAAAATTTAATTAATTAATCGTCGGGTATAAAGCGTAAAAGAAAAATAAGACAGATAATAAAAAAACCGAACAAATTACGTGGAGAAAATTATGAATATTACGCATTAAAAAGACCATAGAGTTTAAAAAATAAAAAACAGCGAAGAAACCGTGTACGCATAGTGAATAGACTCAGTTAATAATAGACTCGGTTAAAAGAAACGACTGCGGCGCGTTATTAATTTTATTTAATAGGATATTGAAATAAAACATTATTTTTTAAATCTGTTTGTACGTTTAAAATATTTTCAAACGCGTTACGTTTGATTTCTGCACGTGTAATTCGTCCAAAACCGAATTTATCATATTGTACATTTAAAACGCCCGAGTCGTTACGCTTATAGAAACGGTTATTTTTAAAACGCAACATTTAAATCCGATTTATCGTTTTTGATATTTCTTCGTTCTCTATACGTCTCGTTTTAAAATTTCTATTCGTTTTACCAGCGCATACAATTCATTACCGCTGCGTTTAACATTGTAAATTCCAGGCTAATTAAATTCGTTAAAATTGTTATATTCGGAAATAGTTTTATTTTATAACTCGTTCGTTTAATTAAATTGTTTAACATTTTAACGAATTTCCCCGATAATATATTATTATATTTTAAAATTGCACGCATTACAATAATTTAATTCCGTTAACATTTTACCGAAATAATTACACACACGTATTATAATATATTCGAGTATAAATGTTTGTAGAATCGTTTGATATTGTAACGGATTATTGAAATTCGATTATAACAGCGGTGGCAGATAAACAATATAACTGCAAAACGCAGTCGTATCACGACTGAGAAAAATGAAAATTAATTAAAAACAGTTACCGTAGAAGAAATATCGAAACGAGATCGCGCGTAATATGTTTGTAATATAATTTCGTTGTATTAGGACGCAAAGTCGAATGAATCTTCATCGATCATCAGCTAACACCGCAGTATTCGATATTTCATATTAAATATTGTATACTGTTATTATTGTATTAGAATTTATAAATAATAAAACCGATTTAATTGACGAATTGTCATCGTCGTTCACGCGCACATTAGACGCGGGCGAAAATCCGGCAGTATAATTCCGTCGTGACCGATGAGGACCATCGTACGCGTTCCCAACGATCCAGCCGAAATCATTATCGGGTCGCATTAGAAATATTTTCGATCGGATTTCCGAAAACGGTGTCGCGGACATTGCGCGTGTCCTTACGATTACGTTTTGGATATTCGCGGTCAATTAATTGTTCGCGTTGCACGCAAGAGTGCGTTAAAATCGTTGTAAATTCTTGACCGTGCGACAAAACCCCTTATCCGCCGGCAAGTCGTCTGTATATAAGAAATTATATCCGTATACAGAGGTATAAATTTACGTAGAGGCCGCCGAGAGACCAAGTCCACGAAGAGAATGCCAATTAAAAAACGCGCTGAACTGTGTATACGCGTATAAATTATAATAAATTCAACCCCACGCAGCTTTCGCTTCGCCCGGTGCGTGCAGACGCTGAATTTCGAATCTTGTAAATCAATTTAAGAAATTAAACCGGCGCGCATTCCTTCTCGTCGAATATGCCCCGTAACTTCGGCTTTCTACCGTTGTTCCGCACGCCTATAGCGGACGGGACGGTCTGCACGGTTTTGTTTCGCAATAAATCTTTTCGCACGCATTCAAACGCGTACCTCTGTCTACCAGCTGACGGTAGGTACTTGCCGCAGGGACGACGAGAAGACTAGGCCAGAAAATACACACACACACACACACAGAGTACGGACTTTATGAACGGATTTCGAGGTGACTGGACGAGTTTTCCTTTCTTTCTTTCTTTCTTTTTTTTTTGCACGGCCTTTGTTTACACGCAGGAAAAAAAAATGAAAGCTGCAGTCTCTCCGCTAATTCAATTCTACGATCGCTCTCGACGACCGGTTTTTAATTAAACAACATTTCTCCGTAACAGCAGTTTATGAAGATAAATGAAAAATCCGAGAACAATATTGTAGTTGCGTTTACACACCAGCAAAATCGCGTAGTCGACTGGGAGGGGGATAGCTGTGAGCACGCTTTTGCATTTTTCCACGGTCCGGTCTCGAAAATAGATTAACATGAATTCTGAAATATTCACTCGTTCGTAAAATCGAACGTAACGTCAAGAAACTACTGGTCCTGAACCGATTACGAGCAAAAACCTTTTTACCGTTAATGTGTAAGTTTCATTCGTACCGCACACTTGTTTAGTGTAAAATCATGTTCTTGTTTTATTGACTTTTCAAATTTTAATTTATAATTATTTTTCAAGACAAAACACTTTTCAAGCGCGCCGTTTTCTATTTTTTCGTTTGTCATTTTAATATATATATATCTTTTTTAATTATAAAAATCATCGGTCTTTCCCATGTCCTCCTTTCACACGCTCTTAACTACGGGATTTTCACAATAAAAAGGTGTAGAAAAATCTTCTGCTCCTCATAGGAATGCCAGCTTTATAAAGGTCGACAACCACTGGTACAGACCGCAATATAATACGTGATATTATTATTATTATTATTATTGAGTCGAACATATTTAATATTGTAGTAAAAAACGTTGCATAAGAATCAGTCCCTTTGGCTCATATTATATACATATAAATAGTTCTCACGTTAGAACACCGTTTGTAATTAGTTCATGATGAGCAATGCTATTATTGGAAAAAATAGGTCAACTGCGTTGAACTAGACTCGGTCGGAAATCTAATCAGTGACGTGAAACTGCTTTTCTGCAGCAGTGACGCGCGTAGACAAAGTTTCTTCCACTCACCGATCGCGACGGTTGTGAATCCTTTGGAAACAACTACATAATAATAATAATAATAATAATAATAATAATAATAATAATAATAATAATAATAAGCACAAGACGATTTTATTATTAAACGCATTTATTTTAACTGCGTGCTACCTAAATATATATAAGTTATCTATTATATATATAACAACAAAATATAAATCATTTATATAAAGAACGCCCTCGGGTCACGTTTGTTTTAATTTATTGGTATTCAAATATACGCGTTATACACGTTAAAATGATGATGTAACTTTAACGATCGCAAAATATATTTTGTTCAATTATTGTGTACAGGATACGTTGATAATGTGGCAAAAGCTTTTTTTTGTTTCTCGCGTGTATTAAAATTGTATACGTGGTTGTGGATTTATTCGTTACAATTACGGAACTGATTTCATTTGTAAACACACATATACGTTTATCGGAACGAGACATTTTTACAATCTGAACGTACACGATAAAGATCATTGTAATTGAAAGGGATCATTAATTTTATTAAACACATTTGTTTTATTTTTTACATATTTCAGTATATTTTAGCGGATATTGCATCGGTTGATTTTGAACATTAACGGTGTTCCTTATATTTATTTTGTTTTTCGTATCTATTGAATTATCATAATTAGTTTCGTGGCCTCGCGTACTGTAATTTGTTGTGAAAATATAATTGTAGACAAGGGTAGTTGATGAATAACATGATTTAGAAATTCATATAAACTGAAAGATATAGACAATTTTGCGGAAAATTTACGCAGTCACGTTCCCGGGGGTTTTCACGCCTAGTTTACAGTGCCGACGAAAGTCATTGATTCGAAAGCAGATTTTTGTTGAAAAGAGTTTCCAAACAAAGTTACCAGTTACGAGTGATGGAAACATTTTATTGCGCTGTCAGTGCTGCGAAAACGCTGTATTTTTCAGTTATCCAACATGGTACATATTACCTATATATATATATATATATATATATATTGTGTTTCTACATCTAGGAGGTACCAATAAAAAAATAAAGTATAGGCAAAAATAATTTTTAATAAATTCGTTTCTTTATTACGCATATGAATACACAAATACACAATATATAAATAAGTTGAATTATTTATTACAATAAAGTACGTTCCCTAGTGTTATAATATTGTTCAACAAACCAGTAAATCGATTCACGTCTCGTTGTTCGCGAGCAATATTATTGTCGATAAATAACAATGCAGATAAGTGCAGAGACGTATTTAGGGAGGTGACGAGGGGATTCAAGTGGTACCTAACCTAACCTAAGAGAGTTAAGACACAACTAAAGTCTATGATCGTCTTATGATAATCTAGCAATGCTATAAGTGCATATAGATTTAACCGTCAACGTATTACAACGTAGTGAAGAGAAATAATTCGAGAATTCAGTAAAATATATATAAATTAGTCGTGATATTATTGCAGTACTAATAACGTTAATCAAATCGATTTATATATAAATAAAACGGATTGTGACGTTTTATACGAATTCTGTGTTTAAATGTTTTAAGAGAATATGTACTGTATTAACCTACAGAGTAGAAAGAAATCCTAATCGCGTTTCTGGATAGAAGGTCTAGGGCCCGGATGTCGATGCCCTAAAATAATGTGTTTTTGACTTACAAAAAAAAAAAGCGCTAAAAACCTACAAAAAGAATTCCCTTTAGAAATTTAATTTACAATATAAAAACATGAAAAAAACCAATTAAAAATGTCTGAATTACCTAAATTATTTATTTATTAATTTCTTCAGTTATTATTACAATTAATTTACAATCAATATACCTGCATATTAAACAACTATAATGATCGTATTAGGTATATAATATGTATTAAATTTATATTTCTTGTTTGCAGTTTTTCTTACGGTTTCTTCTTACGGGTTTTTAAAACTGAAATTTGTGCACAAATTTTGAATTATAAGTGAAAAAAAAAATATTACGTAAAATAATAATAGTAAACTCGTGATTTTTCCTGTAGATTCTTGGAAAATATACACTAAACAAAATCACCTAAAAGTATAAAAAAAAATCACCGCTTAAAACGCCTAAAAAAATTTAAAAAAAAACCAAATAACGCTAAAAAAAAAATGCGAAATAAAAATTAGTTATTTAAATTTCGTATATGTTTTTTATTCGTAAATTGTAATTCAATAAATTCACATTTTTACCTATAGGAAAACGTTACCTAAGACGTTGTAAAGAAAAAAAAATTGGAGAAATTCTTATCGAAATCCGAACCACAGATTAGATGAATACAAATGGATCACTCGCGATATAAACAAAAAAAAATGACGTCATTCGACCCCCCCCCCAAATCAGTGTAACCGCATGTTTGCGCAATATATTTACCTAAAATTTAAACATCACTCCCGTGAGATAATCTATTTGTGTTGTTTACATGGTGAATTATGGTTTGGCGATCGTGTCGTACTTATAATGTCTCGTGTCGAATATATTCGTTTCATACACTGCACAGTTGAAAAACAATCGGTGCTTAATCTGCGTAAACACTTTTACCGGCATGTGATAACCGCATTATTATGATCAAATTATTTGAGATAATAAAGAAGTTGTACAATAATATTGTATAATATCGGCACAATAATTTATATCGTCGTGTGCGCCTACATTGATATGGGGGAACCAATCAGAAGAGCGTATTTGCAATTCTTTTGTTCTCGGGCCGAATGATCCATCTGTATTCATCTGATCTGTGTCCGAACCTCATAATAAGATAACACACGTTTTGCACACACTAAATCGAGTAGACGCGCACCACATATTTTATTTACACACTTACACGCACTGCGCAGTAAAACGAAACGGCTTGCACGTTTCCAGTGACCGCACGCGTGAACTACATGTACACCTACTACAAGGTGTAGTACATAATTGCCAGCGTGTATTGGCAAACGGGGACGGCGTTTTATGAGACTTAAAGAAACAAAGGTACACCGGGACGGAGACAAAGACCAAAAAAAAGGGGAAAAAAAAGTAATACGAGTAAGAAAAAAGAAAAAAGTAGACCCGAACTAATTCCTTATTTGTCGTCGTTCCGGAGAAGGAGAAGGCGGGGAGGCATTGACGTGATCCCGGACCTATACCCGCCGCGTACGTGTCCAGCATGCCGATTGATAGCGTGGGTCGAATAAACGATAAGGATTTTATTTTATCCGGACTGTAAAACGTAGTTTATATATACTTTTTTTTTTTTTGGTCGTGCTGCACTACGCTGTATATTAGAGTTATACTGAACACACGGACACATTGCACGTAGAGAAGAGTCTCCTAGATTTAAACATTTTCTTTTTCTTTTCTCTTAAAAAAAAAAAAAAAAATTTCCTTGACGATCAACACGTATATACATATATACAAAGTGCGTGTGCCACTCTGAAATCTCACAAACGCAATAACTTTTGTTCTATTCGATATAATTTAACGGTTTGAAATAAAAAAATTCATTGAAAAAGTGTACGCGACAATTACTGCGCGTATTCGGCATTTTTTTCACCATTTTTTTTCTTTTTGAAAGACTAAAAATAAAATATTTTACGAATTTATAAAAAAAAACAAATATGTACTTATTTGTTTTTTTTTTTTTTTTTTTTTGTTAGTTTCTGCCGACACGTCAACGTCTTTCAATAAATTGAACCTATAATATTGTGGCTCGTATCGTTTTTCCGGTCGCTTTTCTCTCGTTACCATCTGTACGAAAAATATATGAATTTTGTAAAAAAAAAAACAATTTTTTTTTTAATTTTAGAGGATCGACGTTTAAAAAATTCGACACCAATTTTTCTTTTTTATATATATATATATATATTCATATAACGGCTATTTCGGGTTTCGAAAAAAACCGTTTAAAATACAAACATGTATAGAGCACTGTTGTTTTATTGATTATTATACGTAATAATAATAACTTTAAAAAAAGGAACAAAAGTTTTTGGCATTTGTCAGATTTCTGCGGAACACCTATACTGTGTGTCGGTGATTTGTTCGACGCGTGGGTCAGGTGCGTACCGCGTACGCAAAAGGCTTTCGTGTGGCACGCGATTCCCCATACCCGTTTAAAGAACCTGTGGCGTATATCAATAATAATAATAATAATAATAATAATAATAATAATAATAATAATAAAATACTCCGGTAACGGAATAAATCCGAACGCGCGCGACACAATATATGTATATATCTCGAGCGAATGCTTCGCGTGGAAATAATTTCGAAAAACCGTAAACCGAGCGTCGCCGCGGAGCTTGTTAAAACGCGCCGAAGGTGTAGTTTATTAGGGTGGAAATCTTATCACGGGGATATAACCGCGCGCCGTCTCTCCCCGCCGGTAGTCGTGGGGAATCGGTAGAGAAGAAAAGAAGGTCGCGGTAGTTTATGACGGGTTTGACGCTGTACTGCAGCAGAGTGTATTTATGCTGTTTCGATTCGATGTCGATGTTATTTTTACACGAATAATAACGTCCGGATGGAGATTGAACACGCTGTCGTCCCGATCGAAAATACGTAAAACCTTAGGTACGTTTTAACGAAACTCGCAATGTGTTTTTTTCTAAGGAACATTCATTTGCCTTTTTTTTTTTTTTGTTGATAAAAGCTCTAAGGCTATTAACTCAATGATCACTAAGGAGCGTACCTATATATCAAAAGTTTTAAGTCGATTTTACTTCGTAATGAAAGACTATATTACTTAAACCGGGACGTTTTACAAATTTGTTGGTTGGGGGGGCAGCTGTTCCAGATATAGGTGCCGGCTTAGCTCTTCAGTGCTCCCTACCAACGCGTACGGCCATTAACACCGTGTAAAAAAAGTATTTTGTTAACAGAGGGCGTAGATTTTATATATGGGCGAGGCTGCTCTCTTTGCCTGACGATGACGTAGACAAATACGTAATATAAGACATATCGTGGTGGCGAACACGGTCTAGAAATTCTAAAAAAAGAAAAAAAATCCTAAAGACCGGTTCTGGCGCCTACACTATAATCCTGAAATAAGGAGGCGGAGGTGACAGTGGTTTATAAATTAAAATCGCAGTCTTAATCCCACTCGCCACGCCACCGAGATATAGTTAATACGAAAATAAAACGAAAAAGATAAAACCGAATTACAGTCTTAAAAAGCGCAAATGTATAAGTATATGGAACAATATGAAAACGTAATATTTTTTTTTTCCGTTTAACGACGTTATAATAGTTTCCACCCGTAGTTTGGTTGCGTCCACGGTGAATTTCAGAGATAACACGCGTAAATTATACGAGACGGCACAGCGAAATCGATTTGGTAAATAAAACAATAGTATCTCGATTTTCGCGTCGTCTGGTATATAATAATCCTTTATTTTTTTCACGTTACCGCGGGGCAGTGTAAATTATTAGAATCTCGGAAAACCGACCAAAACGCGACCGACGTTGGCAAAAGAGAGGCCGACGACGAGTTGAAACTCTTTTTTTTTATTATTATTCAAAATTTTTTATTCGGCTCGTCGTGCAATTTTCGTTTCCGACGCCCTTAACACATCCACTCGTGTACACTATAATAATAACGACGAATAAAAATTTGTTTTAGAAAATACGTATATTTAACGTCGCGTCGTGCGCGTTAATAAATACCGTCGCATTTTCAAACGTAATAATTTGATGACGACGTTTTTGACGGACACTTTTCGCGTACAATACTAAACATTGTTTTAATCGAAATAGCGTTTTTCGATTATTATTATTATTAGTATGTTGCACGCGTACGTCGTAGGTTATATATATATATAAAAAAAAGATAAAATCCTTCGGGGCCACATACGGTTTTATAATATCGTTTTATGTGGTTCGATGCGGAGATCCGAGCACAGTGTATAACAAACGTATGTACACAGAGAGGGAGAGAGAGAGAGAGAGAACGTTCGAGACCGGGCGAACGGGATAACGGACAAATTGCTTTATTGGAGGATGTGTTTATCTCATTTTACCCGGTGCTGTTCATTTATTGCTGCGGACTCGTATCTGCAAAAGCCATAATTTACGTAACTTCGGAGCATTTTTTTTTTTCTTCTTCTCTTTTTCCCGTAACCGTTCCACTTTCCTCGACACCGCGCTGGTCAGGGGCACGAGTCCGTACGCTAATGTGTTTATAATGAGTTTCAAATACACGACGGTGTACTACTTTCGGTCCCATTTTCTCCTCCGTATATTTTTATTTATTTTCCGAGTCGGGCGGGGACGGATGGGGGGTTTTTACCGTTCAATTTCGTTCCGCCCGCAGGGACTATAATTTGAATTTCGCAGAACATCGCTGCGGCCGGTATTAACGATTGAAACACAGCGCGCCGGCTGCAGTAATATTATTATTACACGGCTACTACACTTGCAAACGCTTAATTTCGAATCCCCTTTCGCCGTCGTCGGGTAGACGAATCTTATAAGTATTGCCGTTCGGATCAAATTCGTATAAAATAATGATTGTGTGAAAAGTGTGACGAGAATTCGGCCCGTTTCGGATAAAATGTAATTATAAGAATCGTAGGTCAGACGTAAATGAAAACAATATATATATATAGAGAGAGAGTTTAGAATCGACTGCGATTCCGTTTTGCAAAATAAAAGTGTAAATGTTTCTACGATTGTCACTGGATTTGTCGGAAAACGATGAACGCTTCAGGAGAAGAAAAAAAAACCGGTTACCGTATATTATAATAACTGTTGCCGTCGCCACGGAATTGCCTATTCAGAGCGCCGCGCTCGATTTCGAATAACTCGATCGGGTTTCACGCGTAACCGGTGAACGGGGGAGAAAAATTATAACACCCAATCCCGTTTTGGTAATTATTATTGTGAGCGCTAACTCGTTGTGTAACGCGAAACGCTTCAATAGACGTATTATACAAGTTAGACATTAGAGATTTCATCATCGTTTCGCGTAGTTTCTCGTTTCCCGGGCCGAAATGATTTCTCGAACGTCACTGGCGGGCCAAAATATTACGTATTATTTCACTGATCGATACGCGAAAACTCGTATCAATCGACGTGCCGCGTTTATTTCCAAAAAATAATATTTACCCCGCGCGTACAAATATCAATCGTGATTTGTTTCAAAAAAAAAATGTTTAATCGATCGGAATCGAAAACGCGTTCGAATATATACACGTATATGTTACGCCGAATTCGTGAAATTGCTGATTTCGTGAATTCGGCAGAAAAATTGTCGATTTCACGAAATCAGCAACGCCGTTGCCGATTACATAGAAATCAGTAAGGCTTTTTTTTTTTAATATTTATAAAAACATAATATTGTATTAAAATTAATTTTGTATTTTTTATTTAATACAACGTTACGTAAATTAGATTTAATTTGGTGGTTTTCGTATCTTCATTATTGTGGCAGCTATGACCCGGATGGCACGCCGAACGCTGTCTCTAATATAACCGACCGCCCAACACAAATTACCCTGTAATATACAAGTATAAATAAGCAAATATATAAACGTTTAATCACACGTGCATACACGTGATCAAAAGTATAAGTATAGTGAATTCATATAAAATTTATGTGAAAAATAATCTTACGACGCAAATTCGTTTGTAGTGAAACACGTGTATACGGTATCGATTAATGCGTTGCCCGAATTCATGTTATAGGCAACCGGATTCGTGTATTCGGCATCAAAAAGTCTGCCGATTCCGTGAATTCGGTAACTATAAATTGCCGGTTTCATGTATTCGGCAACGGCGTTGCTGATTTCATGAAATCGTCAATTTTTCTGCCGAATTCACGAATTTGGCGTAACATATATATATATATAACGCAATATTATTATATGCCGTTAAAACGATGCACGCGTTACAGGTGTAAACACGACCGTGCAATATAAATACTATTCGAGTATTTTGCTCGGCGGCTGCACACCTGGACACGACGGTTAAATTATACATGCGAGTATTACGTGGTGTTTGCCCGTATTATTATTATTATTATTATTATTTGCACACGACAATTTCGGCTGATTACGAGGTAACACGAGAAAAGTATTTAAATAAATAAAATTCGACTGTTTACCTGTATAATACGCGTACATATCATAATACACTTTCGATAAAACGGTTCTAAACGGTGTCTAAGCGGAGCCGATGCAAAAGTATCGTTTGTGGGATACCAAAAATGTTTTTTTTTTTTGTATTTTTCCGATTTTCCTGTACTTTAGTCGGTTATTAATCGCGTTTCCAACGGTATTTCGTATGAAAGAAGAGGGGGGGGGAAAGCACATTTATCGCAGTCGATTTATATAGAACTATATAATTTTGTATACAACGACTCTCGTTGTGTCGTCGGCCATTTGTCGACATAGTTTTTAAATCGTCCATTGTTTTTATTTTATTTTATTTATTTTTTTTTTTGGTGTTTTTTTGTGGCGAACGCGATCATTTATTGTATATTGCGCGCACAATTCATTACGATATAGACACGACGACAATGGCGGCGATCACTGTACGTACGTACACTGTTTTATTATTATTATTATTATTATTATTATTACGCGATCCATAAATGTAGTGTGTACGTGGACAATGCGTCGCGCGAACGTGTTTCCGAAACGCTAAAAACCGAACGATTTTGTTTTATTTCTCCGTGCAGGGCTGTTTTTTGGAAGACCGTATATATATAAAAAAAACGCGATCGTTATACCGAGTATATATTCGAGAGAAACACATTATTCCGCGAGCGTAAAACGAACGCGAATCGATTAAAACTCGCAGTGAATAATAATAATAATAACAGCAATAATAATTACTCTATGTTTAGCAGTGGAAACGGCACCACGAGCTTCGGCGACGGGTGCGATTTAGTGTCTACGCATGCAGTTATTGACGATTTTCGGTGTTTTCGGGCGCGCTCATACAGTTATTTTTTTTCTTTCTCTCCCATATAACGATTCGGCGACGAAAAAAAATCGAAGACAATATGAGTGTGTCGCGCAGACGTGTAAAGTATTTAAATTCTTTTTTTTCTTCTTCTCTGTATTCCAATAGTGTTTTGAATAATTTTCGAAAAATAAGAAATATTCGGAATACCGTGTTCCCCTAAAAATACTTCCTCCTCCCCTCGACAACGAATAATAAAAACTAGTCGATTTATACGCCGCAGAAAAAAAAGCAATCGCGTTTTATGTAACATCATCGCACGTGCAAAATTATTGTTGTCATAGCCAATATCTGCAATATGGCAATTTTTAAATAGCTAATGATGTAGCGAACGAATAATATAAGTTTTATAAATATAAATACAATAGAGGACTGTATAATCATTAGTCGCATAGTGGCAGATACGTCGTGTTGACATATTTTTGTGTATGATTTTAATAGCTGGTATCGTCGATTGCCATTGATTACATATTTATTAAATATTAAAAAAAAATTATATTTAATAGGTATACTATAAAAATGGCCGCGGAACACTTTTCGACCGTACGATTGGAATAAATGTTTGTTTTTTTTTTAATTATTCTAATACCTGTTCCGAATACAAAATAAAAGTGTTCTTTACGAGTCCAGTATAGTGATGGTGATGGAGAAGAGAATATCCCCGTCGCATCCCGTCCCTGTAACGCGCAGGATAAATATCAGGACGCGGATGACCCCGCGGTGAGGCGGTTTTGATTTATGGTAATATATTCAATATGAAATATGTAATATAGAATAATATATTTATAAATATATGACCGGTGGTGTATTGGCGAACAATTTTTTTTTTCCCGGGTACACGCGAAATAATTTTACTTTTGACGCGGGGGCGGACGAGAATATAGTTAAATAACGCGTAGCGTAGTTTTTTTTTTTTCGATACGCAATTGTAGAACGAAAAAAAAAAATTAGAAATCTACTGGAGAACGTTTTTTGATTTATTTTACTTCATAATGTACGATGTGTTTACTATTCTTACGCCATAGTTACTCGGAAAACCATTTTTCGGATAGTGGTTTTCCTCGAAACTACATTTATATATATATAAGTATAGCATATCGAAGCGTAAACTTTTCTAAATAGGAAATGTACAACTCGTACGGTACTTTAAACGCGCCACTTTTAGAAAATTTCTAATGGTTTCTCAGAACGAATGACATAAAAATTGTGCGAAAATTTCAATAAAATCCTGCGCGGATATATTCTTATTTAAAAAAAATCGACAAACGTTGAAAACCGTGTTTTCAACGCAGTTTACTGTACTAGAACACGCGTACTTTAAATGTATTTCCAATTCGGTATTTCTTTTTTTATATAAAAGGAATGTAACTTTAAAAAAAATATATATTTTTACATTTCGTTCGCGACGTAAGAAGTGTTTGTAATTTTTTTTTTCCGAATTCTTCTTGTACACGTGGTATAAAGATATCTCCTGTTAATATAAATTATATATAAATATCTTTACCAGTATACCATAAATGCGAAATATTTAGGGTTTTCGTGGTTTTCTCTACATATTACGTAGATATCGTTTTGTCTTAAGATACCTTGCCCATACATCGGCTGGAATTCGAGCGAAAATCTATAATATGAAATTTAATTTTTTTTTCTTTATTTGAAAACTATATATGAATAACCATTGTATTCCGTGAAAAACGATTCCGAGCGACGCCTGCAGTAATTATTATTATATAATTAAACGATTAAATATTGTTTAAACTTAACGTATTTTGTCTCTATATGCTCGTATATTACATTTGGAGTTAATTTGGAGAATTGCCCGCGTCCAAAACGAATATGTCGACAATTTTACCGGTTTTTTTTCTCCAATCTTCGAGTTGTTTTCAATTTCACTCAAAGTAATTGCCGGGAAAGTAGAAATAGGTGTCAAAAAAATTACCAAATACATATATATATATATATAAATACCGTGAATACGACAACAATTACATAGTTTGCTACGTATCGAAATAGCATCTCGAAAAAGTGTTCACGGACAAAACGAGAAACGAAAAACACATTATTTTAAAAACAATCACGAAATCGAAATTTCTATACGGTGTAGTTGTACCTACATAAAAAATGAGCGAGTTTCGGCCAAAGGTCAATAACAAGAAAAAAAAATGAACTGGTCGAGTCCAACGTTAAAACGAATATAGGTGAGTATTAATCAGTTAATAAACGAAATTCGACTATCAATAACAAGAAATGTATATAATAAATCAGCTTTTCGAACTTTGTCACAAAAAAAAACAGTAATCGTTTCATGGAATTACGTTTTAGTTAATATTGCGATAAAATCGATTATAATATTGTAAAATGTTTACGCGACTTCGAGCCAATGGTTAAAGTGCGGAAAATAACTGCAGTAGAGACGAATGTTAGGTTTGAAAAACGAAACGCGTCTCCTGAACACCGTTGAACCTTTTTCGGAGGTAAGTTTTACTTTGAACACTTGTACCGAAAGCAAACGGTTTTTATTAATACACGTTTTCGCCATAGTTTTAGGTTTAGAGTTTCACAAAATATTACCAAAGTGTTAAAACGTATATTTCATACACGCTTTTACCTTTTTCGGTATTTCTGATTAGCGCAGTATTATTCACAAACTTATTTCCATTATATACAGTTACCGTTATCAAAATTCGTTTTGGCGACAAACCACCTGCATTATCACCATTTATCTTTATATCGATAAACAGCAGCACTCCGGTACCTTCGTCAAGTTTCGCTTATTGGTATGACACGACTTATCGTTGACCGTAACAAGGACCAACAATAATTATTATTATATCATTCGTTAACACTTTCGCGTTATACACTAAATAATTTTTGAACTATGTTTAAACTTCTAACGCATTCGATTATTATACTTAAACTGAAGAAGACGTTCAACTTAAGAGCTTAAATGAGAAGGAGTACGCCGTAACCTTTCACTTCCCCCACTTTAACCACTACTTCGAATTCAAAACACGTTATTATATGCGTATATTGTACATTGGCAGAGAGACGCGGATTACGTTCTCGTCGGATCACGTCGGATACGCGTACGCGTATTCATAATAATCGTACGTCGCGGGCTTAAATCTCTGGAAACTGGATGATGTACAAAAGCCTCCTAGTTCGTTCATAAAATCACAATGCGTATTAACAACCTGATTGCGTAGCGTATCGTACGAGGTGCGATCGAAATATCACCGGGATTCATTTTATTACTCCATTACAAAAAATAATAATAATAATAAATAAAAATTAGTATTGCTCAAAGTATATTCACTGCATGAAATGACCATTCGATAAGTTCCTGCTGTTTTTGAAAGCAACGTTGGCCGCGATGTCTTCGAGTTTAAGCGGATTCATCGCCTTTTACAACATTTTGACGTACAAAATAGTCACGCGAAGAACAAGTGCAGATATTCGTGTGATATAACTCACGAATCCATAAGGTGGGATCTCGGGCATACAATTTTCGAACGATTTTCGCACACACGTGCCTAAATGTTCAATTAGTAATTTGACACGATCCCACGCGGTGTTGCAGTAGTGTCAGATTCTTTTACTTATTATCCCTTCGGGTTTTGGATTTGTTCGCGAATTTCGCGACATCTTTAATTTTTTTTTTTAGAAGTTGCAGCGTACGGGACAGATCGTCGTCAATGATTTCACAACGTTTGTGCCATTCGCACGTTCTGAATGGGCCCGCCGTTGCTTCGTCTATAAAATACTATCGTCCAATTCCCCGAGTTCGACAATTTGGTGGAAGTGCGTTGCAAACCCTGCAAATATCGATTCAACTCCTCGGAGCGATACGAACGACACGTGCAGCATCGAATTTCCAAAAGGACATCTGCCAGGGAACAATATGTTACCATCGATAACAGCTGTGGCCGGCAAAGACGAGAAAAAAACTCTACCGCGCTGGTCGTATGATACCAACAGAGATGAAGGCTCGTACGCGTTATAACTATAATTATCTTCGTAATTTTACGGACCGGGCCGAACCAATAAGACACGGCCCAGACTGAAAACTGTCGTTCAAAAAAAAATTTTTTTTAGCAAACCGGATCACATTTTCTATTAGACCCGACCGGCCTGATATATTTTTCTTTTAAACCGGACCAATCGTAAAATACCGGATTTAAGCCGAATTTTTAAACGACGAATTTTTACTATAATATATTGGCGATTCGTCGTTGATTTGATGTTCGGTTTTCATTTTTGTCGTCGTCCATGTCGAGGAATTCTTGTTTTCCCCCGAAAAGATCGACTGGGAAATCTTCACGGTCGTCTTATACATATTATTAATCGCATATAAAATTCCAGTGTTTTAATTATAATGCGCTCGTATTCAAACGCGATTATTGAAAAAAAAAAGCATCGGACAGAACTGAAATAATTTTTTTTTTATTTTGCGAAAACCCGACCGAATCGAATACTAGTACCTATACGTGGGAATTCGGACTGGGATGGAATATTTGCTAAATCTCGTATATCGTCTGGACGCAATGCATTTGATTCGTTTTTGCGTACCGGACCGAATCAGACCGTGCGCAGAAACGGCCGCGTTTGGGCCGAAAACGTTATTCGCGGACTCCCGGTGATGGCGAGCAAAAAAATAAAAAGACATCGGTTTTGGGCGCCTATATATGGAGACCTGCAGCGGCGTTCGGACGGGGAACGATGGAGAGGATCTACGACGGGAAGAACTACGAGATCCCAGGCACGGGGTGGAGGCTGCAGACGGTGATGGCGATGGTCCACGCTAAACGCAGTCCAGTCACGTTCGTCGAAACGAGCGACATAACGAAATTGTTATCTCTCTTCGGTCTCCCGGACTGACGTTCTTCTCTCCACACACAAACACCGTCACGAGACTTCGGTTCCCGAAACCGAAGCGCACTCGTCCCCTTCAAGAACGGCCGATGATAATTACGCGTAATTAAAACGGACGACGACGACGAGAGCGCGCGTGACGCGCTGCAGATGACGACCACCGGCTGACCGAATTATCATCTGTAATAAAATTTCGTCTTTTCTTTTTTTTCTCGAAATTACTTAAACAACGAGTAATTAAAATTTTACGCGTGTACAAGACACGTCTCTCGGCACGTCGTCGAAAAACGCGTTTTGCATTCCAACAACAATCTCGTCGAATAGTGGGAAAAAATTTAATTGCCCAAGTCCTCAAGGTTCGATCCGATGAGCGGAAACGACGAGTTCAGTCGATTTCAAATCGTTTGTGCCGCCCTGCGGCCTCTATACACGTTCGATTTTTTTTTGCCACTATACGACGAGGTTTTTCCCCTTCAAAAAATCGTTTTTGTGCACCACGAAACTAGTGAAAAATCGTAAAACTTTAAAAGTAAATTATTGTCGAACGATTTCGAATTTTAAATAATATTTATAAAATTTCAATTTGTTTTTTTTTTATTATTATCCATATAATAATTAAAAATACGTGTTAATAATACAAGAAAAAAGAAAATGAATTATAATAGCGCCGCGTGGTTTAATAATCGTTATTAATTATTATTTGTTCTGTTATATATTTATATACTACATGTCCGAAACGTCGAGGTGATTGTGTGCCTGCAGGAAAACTGTATATTACAAAGGTACGCCTATAATAAACAGGGCACGGGTTTTTTTTTTATAGCAGTAAACAGTAATAAAATGCGCGCTTTATTGTAAAAAAAAAAATCTTAAAATATGTCCTAAAAATAGCGGGGAAAAAAATTGTTTTGAATTATATACGGTTAATACGCACTGCCGAAATATCGCGGCGATTGTTTAATGTGTAAACACATATTATAGATTACAATATACGTATAATGAAATGGCGAAATTTGAGTACATTTTTTTTCTGTCTTCGCCTTATTATTGTTCTACGAAAAAACGCTTGAAATAATTCAAATTAAACGCGTATTAGCGAAAAAATAAATGGCGCTTAAAATATTCAACACAGAATTTTATGCTCGGAATCCTCGATAAAAAAAAAAAAAAAAAAACAAACAAACTTAAAGCTGTTATTCTCCTGTAATAATTAGCAAATGCTATGGAATCCTCGGACCCGGCTAATAAATAATAGAATAAAACGTTCACTCGTCGACCGCCGTATAATAAGCCGCGGTCGTAACCCTTACACTCGTACTTGCGCATAATATTTATGTGTATACGTTTACCGCGATTTACACGTGCCGTACACACTGGTACGTATAAATATTCTATAATTCAATCGTTATAGAGATCGGATTTTATATTTATTTATTTCATTTAACTAACGCCCGAATGCGAATTTCAAACACATTGTATTATACATATTGTTTAAAATTAATATTATTACTATTTATTTATTATATTACACATTCTATGACTTGAACATATTGTACACAGTTAACGTTGAAAAACAGAGTGGTTGGCTTTAAAAATTATAGTCGGTATTGACGTGGTTTATATTGCGGAGCGTACGTTAGTTAAGGTGATTTTGCGCATAGGATGTGGAGTGGGTAGGAATGTGGAATAATCGATGATTTCTAGTAGGATAAGTTGGAATACGGAGCTGGATCATATGACAGAATGTCAGATACATCTAAAGACCATTTTAGGAGAGAAGTGATGAAGGAAAGATTTATATGTGCGCTTAAAATCCTAAAAATAAGACGCGTGGTCTTTTGTGCTCTACATAATTTCGTTTATACGCGCGTAAATATTCTTTTTTTTTTTGGAAATATAATATGATGTTTCATAAAAACGTACTGAAAAAACCGAATAACAGTAACAACTTATAAAAAAAATATGACATAGTGTAATTAATCGTAATATTTAAACAATTACTCAAACAGATATTGATATATCGCGTTCGAGTTGAACGGTAAACTTCACCCGATCTAATCATATGCGGCTTTCGGAGGATAGGACCTGAAGGAAGCCACAATTTTTTTTTTTCTTTATAAACCATTACATTTTTTTTTGTGATATGTTCAAATTAAACCTAAACGTATTGCCGAAACATATCATTTCATACAAAATATTCTCTAACGTTGAAAATATATGCCTTTTTTTATACGGTAAAACTGGTTTGTATATCAGTTCACAGGAAAATGAATCGTCGAGAAACCTCATCTAATCGAAGCTGCGGTATACTCTCGGTAAAAATATGTAAACGCATAAAAATCCGAACTCTAAAGTAAACATAGCAACACTCGTAAGAGGGAGGGAATGTTTTTCGACGCATATAACATTCGGTAAAATAATTTTCTACGGAACAGTCGATACGCGCCGTCTGATCGATTAATCATAACCAAATTAGCCTGAATCAATTGGAAGTTCCATTTGGAACGACATCGAAATCGAATATAACAAATTGATTTTTCTTTCTTCTACGATAGAATAAACGTTGTGAAAAAATAAAGCGAATAACACCACAAATAATCGTCGTTTAAGCTCAAAAACTGAAAGCAAGTAAAACACCAGAGGTCTAAAATATAGTAACTTGGAAAAGGAGCTAAGCAATTCCTAGGCCATTTTTTGTTGCGCCCCTAGCCCGTCGCACTGCAACACCCGTCGTAAACCTATGATATACATAATGTTTCTTTTTTAGACAATAACTATTAAACATCGTTAATATTAATATATAACTAAATTAGTAATAATAATAATAATAATAATAATAATAATAATAATAATAATAATAATAATAATAATAATAATAATAATAATAATAATAATAATAATAATAATAATAAAAAAGAAATATTATAAATAAAAATAAAAAAATGAAGGAAGAAATTAATAATGGTTGTGTAAAAGGAATGGAGAAAAGAAAGGAATATTGGACGGGAGAGGAAAAGTTACGCGCGAGTTGTTGTCACTGGTAAAAGGGATAAAAGGGCGATGGGAAAAGAATAGGAGAAAAGTTACGTTTCTGGATAATTCATCTGGACACGTTTTTTTTTTTTATGTGGCGCTGTGGTAATATAAACGCGACAGAATCTCGAAACAAACATCTTTGTTTTTCACACTTTAACCAGAGCTTTCAAGTACCACTTTTTTTTTTTAACAATTATTTCGACGTCTGTGTTCGCGCATTTTTCTTCTAAACGGAACGCCGAGGACAGGACTAATTTATACGGTGTTTTATAATTTCAGGAACAAAAAAAAGAACTCGAATAAAATAGTTTTAAATGTTTTATTGTATCAAAACCGTGTCGATTCGACGCGAACAAAAATAAAATCACATCTGCACGAAATTTCTGACCGTTTATTTCAAATATTGCGTCAAATCAATTCCTAAACAATATTTTGTAGAAGACTGCGGATAATTCCAGACCTCGATTTACAGATATTGAACCCGGAGACTTCAAGAGTACGCCATTCCCATTTTAATTCGTGAATTTTTATTATTTTTTTATTCTACCACATTTCCAGATTTGGTTCATCGTCTGTACCATAAATTCATAACGATTGTTCAGAATATTGCTGATCGGCTTACTGATCGAAAATACATTATATAATATTGGTACTATAAAATAAAATTTTCGATTTTTCCCAGTAGATAAATCTCAGTAAAAAATGCGAAAAGGAAAACTGCTTTTATTAATAAAATATTATAAGAATATAGGATTTTAGTTTGTTTTAGCACATTTCTAAAATAATCTACTTTTTTTCGTATCGCAATTACTATGTCTCGATCAATGCACCTTTTTTTCTATAATGAACGATTAGACAATAAGTACAAATTGCTTTCCCGTGATTAATTGAACGTTTGTGTTCAGCGTAAGACGTTGCGAATTATGTCTCCGAACATCGAAACCGTATTTACATGACTCATCATCATCAGAGTAAAAAATAGTTTACAATTCTGTACGTTTGTCAGATAACTGTTTCTTATCACATTCAATTTTTTTTTTTTTAAATTATTTTAGTCGATACAAAAATGTCATGTGCCAGTACGAAATTAGTCTATATAAATTGTAATGAATCAAAATGAAGGTCAAGCGACTAGTCACTTAGGTATACTCGCCAATGGCGGTTATATCAAAGTCTCGAGGAGGAGAGGGGATGGTGAACTCAAACTCAATGGTGAGTTAACGACCTCCCCTACCCTGATCATGGAGTTCAATCTCCGCCATTATTCATTATTATCATTTACGAGAACAACAGGGATATTTTAGATTTTAATTGAAAAAAAAAAGATCCACACATCCTCTTCCATTTACACTTTTTGAGCGGGCCTGTATTCAAATCGTCTTCTTTTTCAAAAGTTTAGGATAGTTATTTCATAATTTAAAATATGTATATTTAGGTATCTACAAATATAATTCAATATACAGCTGAAGCTCTGGCCATTCTCAAAGCCATTGAATATATCACTTCCGATACCAACCACAACTACTTCATGATATATAGCGATTCCCTATCTACACTTACCAGTCTTCAGAATCTCCATAACCCTACTGACATTGCCAGGAAAATTCAGAACGCTCACTATAGAGCACAACTAGCTGGCAAAAACATAACATATACATGGATCCCCGGTCACTGTAATATAGAGGGCAATGAGCGCGCCGACACGGCCGCCAAACAAGCACATTCATCCCCTCACTCTCTCATCTCTTCCCTATTCTCCTACAGTGATCTAAAAAATATCATCGAAATGCACACACTCCAACAATGGGAAATAGAATGGAATAAAAAGACAACTAAACTTAATGAAATTAAAAAATCAATACTTCCTTGGACATTCCCCACCAACACCCCAAGAAAATATGAATCCGCCATCAACCGTCTCAGAATTGGACACACACGTCTCACGCACGCATATTTAATTAAAAAAGAAGACCCCCCCACATGCTTACACTGTGTGGTACCCCTCACAGTGAAACATATTCTCACCGAATGCAGTGCGTATAGCACGAAAAAAAGAGAATTGCTAATCCCCGATCACCTAGCTGAGATTTTAAATCCCGATCCGGCCAATATCGTTAGGCTCAGCCAATTCCTGCTAGAGACAAATCTTATCAACCTTATATAAATACACTGCATACTCCGATATATCCAATGGCCATAGCAGCCGCGGATTATTTAATTAAAAAAAAAAAAAAAAAAAAAAAATATAATTCAAAACGACCCTCCCTTCAGATATCCGCCACATGGTATTCGCCTAGATCAGGCCCCGGGATAATTCTTAAGATATAATGTACGGACGTATTTTTCGACGATTGACATGAATAATTGAGTCATTCATTCCCGAACGTTTCAATACGCTTTTCCTACCGTCCGTCTACGTTAATAGCAAAAAAAAACCGCGTTTCGAGCACTTAACTCAATACACGGAACGCGTATATCAATCAAAATATGACCCCAGATTGGAGGCCGCCATATGCATTCTATAAAAGTCGTGGAGAATACGATGAAATATAGTTTTTTTTCCATGATATTTATCATATTTGATTATTTACTCTGAGATAACAGGACACAAAACGACCGCGTGCTCACAGTATCAACGTTAGCACCAAAAATCGGTTATTTTTATCATAACCAAGTCGGTAACAAAAAAACGAGAAAATAGAAACATGGTTGAATGCACGTGGCGGCTCACAACAGGGGTCCGTTTTTCATAATATACGAGAATTATACCGAACGCGCGTTCCGTATCGTATCGAGTCCAGCGGTTTCGAACAGCACCGATGACTACACCGATGAGCAAAAGTTTTTCTCTCTCTCTCTCTCTCTCCCGTTCTTCCATAAAAGTGTTGCGCAAAAGTCGTAACTCTCTCTCTCTCTCTCTGTCTCTCTGTCTCGCAATGTTCGCGAGATACGTCGTCGAGTGGTCGCCCCCGCGCAAAGGACGTGTGCGCAAAGGCTAACGGCCTTTTCTTTTTCGACCACTGCCGTGCCGTTCCTCCAGCCGCCATCGCGACGGAGAAACGGAGATTTAACGACTTTCGGACACACTCGAGGTTCACGGCAAAGCGCGTTTAACGATTGCGCGCCCGTTTCCGCATCGCCACTCACCGTTGCCGGACCGCACCAATCCTCACCCGCGGTGGTGGCACACACATTACGCACTGCGTGTGTATTATTAATAATAGCAGTCGGCGCGTTTTAACCGCATTTGTAACAACAGTTCGAGACGCGCTCTGCGCTCGGGGGCCACAGCCTCTCTCGCCCTTCACAAATACGCAAAACCGTTTACGACGTTATTCGGACGCTATAAATCGTAATAAATTATTATTGCATTGCGCACTATCGATATCGTATATCTATTTATAACGGATAATAATAATAATAATAATAATGACGATTCGCTGTGATAATCAGGAAATCGATAAACCAAACGGTTTATAACGAGTTAATAATAGTAACGAGGTTACTCGTATATTTATTTTTACGACGCGATTTTACTTGTTTTTTTTTTTTTTTTAATATATTTTGTATATAAATATTTTATTATACAATATAATAATACGGACGAATGATCGAATAATAAAAATCACAAAATAAATACTTTATTATTATTATCGTCTCGTCATGTCTGTACCGCGTGTATGTAGTGGGCACGTTTTGTTTTCCCCTCTTATAACAATAATTATAAATTAAATTTTATGTGACATTTTATTTTTTTTAAAAAAACTTTAACTTCGGGGACAAAAACGTTGTTAATAACGAGGTAAAACAAACGACCTTTGATAAATGTGTAGCGTTAAAAGGCTGCAACGTGTATTATAAAATATTTTTAAAAGCTTTCGTCCTATAGACTTTTACTCGGGTAAAATCGTTTATGATTTTATCATAATTTACACTTCTCATCGCGCATTCCAAAGACAATACGGATAATATAGGCGTTTATATTCAGACGTATATACTTACTGCTTCGCGGTCGATCTAAAATCGTTTTCGACCCCGTTGAAACTTTTGAAAATTACCTTTCCAACGATGTACTACTGGCGACCGGAATCGCAAATTAATTCGCAACGCGCTATTGTGAAATTGGAAAATTCGATAATTCAAAATCCGGTTTTTTCTCTTAAATACCTGCAAATTTCCAGTGGAGATATTATCGTGTTGTTCTCAATAAATATGTTTGCTTTTACGTGAATGCATTCTTTAATGAACAAAGCTTATAGAACTGCCGCCGCCCTAGGCAGTTGCCTTTCTCGCCTAACGGATAATACGGTCTCGCGTATATTTCCGGAGGGCAAAAAATTAATTATTATTCAATCGATTTTTATATTCTTTTTTTTTTTTTTTAGTTTTTAGTATAAATTAAAAATGTAATTTAAAACGAAATTGTTTGTACGTCATTAATTGTTACACGGCACAACGTATAATTAATTAATTGTTATAACGATTATAGTATTTTATTTTAATCATCGAATTACAAAAAAAAAGAAGAAGAAATTCTGTCTTTTTTTTTTGAGGGGGTGGTTGTTGTAAGGTCGACTAAAACGTATATACATTAAAGAGGTCAAGAACGATTGAATACCACGGAATGTAAACCGAAGAAATAAGTCGGCGGGAAAATGCAAAAATTCCGCGGTTTGTTTTAAATGGTTACCGTTAATCTGTAAGATTTTCAACGTTATTAGAAAAAAAAAAAAAACAACGAATAATCGCTCGTTTCATAACAATAAAAATAACCGCTTTATTCGTCTGTAAATGCTTATCCGCCTTTTAAAATCATTGCGTGAAGCCTGCAACCGACCCCGAGGTTCACATCGAATATTGTGCGTTTGTATTTTTATTGTTATTACGCACTTATTAATATTAAAATAAATAAATATATTATTTCTCCGGTGGCGCAACTTGACCACAAGGGTAAAGACTTCTAAAATGGGGCGCCTACTTGCTAAACTGTTATTTTGACATTGACACCACGATTTAAGATATTGTACGTTTATGTGCATATTAGTTTTTCCTTGACAAAATCAATTTTTCTAATCATCATGAATCAATAAAATAAATTTTAAAAAAAGTCTATTTATATTATACTTGAGTACAAAAAAACCTCGGGGGCCCTTGTGAATTGCGCACCCAACACTCCCGTAAATTTCGCCACTGTATTTCTCGATTTTCCGTTGTTGAAATCAATACAGATTTCCTTATACCTGTTAGCCGCGCGTTACAATGCGTATTGTTTCGAACCACGACAGGTGGTTCGCAAAGTCGTGGTGATATAATTGTATAGGAGCATGCGGACGTAAAAAAGTTGAGAAACGCTGGACCGCACGACGGTCAAAATATTTTTTTTATTCAATATTACCATTTTGATTTTGTGTACGCGTGCGTAACACAAACGTATAAAGTTAGAAGGGGGTTTTTTTTGCGCTCGCATTTTTTTTTTTTTTTTTGTTATACCTGTTTTCGGTATTTTAATTTTTTTTTTCGCATATATCCGCGGCGCGCGGTATAATAATTTCATTTGTAAAAGTTTCAAAAGGTTTTTGAAAAGTTTTAATAATATATGCACCGATAAAACTCTAAAATATTCTATTAAAAACCGGTAAAATATGTCAGAAAAAAAACTAACGCAAAAACACGCCGTATCCCATAAAACACGAATTCATATTTCACGCAGTTGAAAATGAGTGTTTGCAATTAAACAAAAGTTCACGTTTAATCCTTTAACTGAAATACAAAAAAAAAACAAAATTCTAAAAATTAAAACATTAATTTAGATTGTATAGTATTACTATGTTCCCTCGAAAATATTCACAATTTACAGATATATGGAGTAAAATTGAACGTAGAATATTATTAAATAACGTACCTATATATAATGTATACTTGGAAATAAATATTGAACGAATTGCTAGTAACTGTGAATAATTCGTATACATTTTTTTTACCCACGACGAGCTGCATAAAGTACAAAAAAAAACATGTAAAAATCCTCTTTCTCTCTCATTATAATAATAATCGAGAAAAAAAATTAAAATATACGATATTATATTATAAAGCGACTTGTTTATTTCCAGTAAAATTTTATGTAAAAATGATTGCGGGTAATTTAGAGTAGAGAACTTTTTTTTTTTTATTATGGAAAATAGATCGTTAATTTTGTGATCTATATTATTTCAACACGATTTCTGCTTGTTTTACGTTTGCCAAAACCGGTTTCTATACATGTTTCTTTTTTCGCACCCGGTATACTCAAGCGTCATGTCGGTACAGTTTTCTTAAGGGGCCTGCACCGGACCTGTATGGCTATATTTCTAGCTGAAATACATAAGTTACTGGAAAAATTCTTACGCCTTGTAGAGTGATTCGATTTCGATACTTTTTTTTTTTTTTTTTGAATAGAGGAAAACATTTCACAGGGCGCATTGGACTTTGATTCTCAAAATTTTATTTTGCACGTGTCAACAGCACCGACAGACAGAAAATGAAAAGCTCGATTTTACACGATTAAGAGGAAAAACTCTCATGCCTCCCAGAGTCGTCAGATTTCGATAATTTTGCTGTTGTTGGATAAAGGAAGACTTCCTACGTGGCGCACTGGACTCATTGGACTTCTCAAAATTTTATTTCTAAAAGCTATAATAAGAGTTTGAATACGAACAATTTTCACAATTTTTTTAACAACTTTTTTTTTGTAATTTTTATTATGGTAATCTAAAATCGAAGTCTAATTGCGCCCTGCAGAAAGTCTTCCTTTATCCAACAACAGCAAAATTATCGAAATCCGATTTCGTGTTGTTCTGATTTTGTATTCTATACAAAGCGTGAGAGTTTTTCCACTAACGTATGTATTTCAGCTAGAAACACTGCAGTCATACAGCTGGTCCGGTGCAGGCCCCTTAAATTAAAATTGTTCTTACCACGATACGTTGTGTACACTGCGTACTACAATATCATAATAATTATATATACTCATTCAAAGTCTACATAATTTCGGATCAAAAAACGAGAATTTCTTTCCCCGGAAAAAGCGCCGTCATAATAAAAAATAAATTTCATCAATATCACCGTCCACGCGGTGCATTCGCCTATAAGTAACAATATAATATTATAATATCCGATTTACGAAGAGATTGAATAAATGTAGCTTTTTTTTTCTTCTTCTTTTTCTACATAACCTCATACATATATTATATTTTTCTATTCGAAATTTGTTTGCACAAAAACGGTACGCGGTATATTATTATCATTATTATTATTATACATATTTATTATACTATCGGTTAAACGGACGATTAATTTTATTCTCGTTTAGACACAACGCGTACGCGTATACTCTTGTAAATTATTATAAACACCTAATTGTTAAAATAATAATAATAACAATATTTTAAGTTTAATCTTAATTAAAAGTTAGTTGAAAACGTGCCAGACTCTGTCGTGCTCACTATACACAGTATAGTAGTAGGTACGTGTAATATAATACGAGTTCGGCGCGTATTATATATACGAAGAGTAAAAACTTTTTAATTCTCGCGAATCGTGCGCGTATATGTATAAATAAATATAAATATATATATATAAGTTTACTTATATATACGCGCATACGAAAAACCTTCCAAGTTTTTGAACGTTCGGAAAACATTTGCGCGAGAAAGGTGAAAAATTGTGAGAGGGATAAAAGTGCCGCCAGATATCCGAAATTTAAGAGCGTCCTCGGGCGCGTTTTCTTCTCGTGTTTTTATTTTTTTCGTTTTCTTGTTTTTCGCGGAACACCACTTTAAACGCCTTGACTTTTTTTTTTATGTTCCTGTACATTCCGGTCGGAAGTTCAAGGAGGCTTTCGCATCGCGAAATTCGAGAGCAAAATGTCCACAACACTATATATAACTCTTGCCGAGTGGTCGGCATGCTCCGCGTATTTTGTGGACCGACAATGGCATTAAATATAATATACACGCAGCGAAGAAGGATCGTTTAAAAGGCGCAAAAAAAAAAATAAATAAAAGAATATACACTCTGTATAATATATAAGAAGTTTTTGGGCCGCGGATATTTTTTCTTCTTTATACTATAATAAGATGCACTTGTACGCGCGTAAACCTTTTTTCAACGATTTCGTGGCCGTGCGAATATGTAGAAACAAAAGGAACGCGACAAAAGACGCGAACGCGCGGTTTTTCGTTATTATTATTATTATTATTATTATTATTATTATTATTATTATTATTATTATTATTATTATTATTATTATTATTATTATTATTATTATTATTATTATTATTATTATTATTATTATTATTATTATTATTATTATTATTATTATTATTATTATTATTATTATTATTAATTATTATTATTATTATTAAAACGCAAATTCAATTAACAGTAGTTATTAGTTTAATCGCGACTCATGCGGAACGTTAAAGAACGGTAGGTAGGACACGACGTTTCGTTTTAAAAAAAACTCTGAACATAAGAGCGCGGTGCATTCTTATAAAGTAAGACTCCCGCGGGCACCCGGATCTACAAATTATGGCGTAACACAATTTTGCCGCCCAAATAATAGTCATCAAACAATTTTTTTTTTTTTACTTCAAACAAGCCGAAATACCAATTTTTTTTTTCATTTCAGACTATTTATCGATTCATTTAGACGTCATGATATTATGGACAAGAGGGTTTTAATTTTTTCCAACTTTATTTCGCAATAATTTACAGACGTTGGTTTAAAAAAAAAATTTTTTTTTTATGACGTTCAAGACGAATTTTTACCGAATTTCTTCATTTTCCTATCCGATTCGATTCTAATCACGTATATTAGAAATGAGTTAAATAAAAATCGAGTAGCGGACGTATTTATCGCATAAGCGGAAACGAAAAAGAAAAAAAAATTAAGTAACGTTTCGTAAAACGTACAAAAGTATCAAAATAGTTGAAATTCGTTCAAGACAAACGTGAAAATTATTTTTAGTAATTTTATGTGATTTTTATAAAATTCGAAATTTTCACCCCGTCTATGAATGGCAGCCGGTGCAAGTGCCTCCTCGGATTACTCATCCGTATAATGTGCTAGAAACGGCGTTTGTTTGTTTTGTAATATTTCATTTTTATTTTTGTAAACTACTTATTCTTTTTTTTTTTTTTAATTTAAACAAAAAACCCTCTACGGCAATTTAGATTCGGAAACGAAATTAACGCGGGATAAAATACGATTATACTTAAATATCAGACCGATCGGCGGAAAACGGTATTCAAAAATACATAAAATAGTATTATTTGTTCTCCGCACTTAAATTCGAAATTGTATTATATATAATTATAACGTATGTAATATAATATGAATATTGCGGTTTGTGAACGCGCTATACAAGATTTGCGTAGGTTCGTTGAATCGAACGTCTTTGAGAATCTATAAAATTAAACGAAACGAAAGTCCAAATCGTAGGTGGCTGCCGTTTATAAATATATTGCGTAAAAAAAAATAAAAATATCTATTTATAGAAAAATGACGATTGCGAACGAAAAAACAACGATTCACTTTTTCGACGTCCTATATAGGTTCCATAAAGAAAAAATATATATATTCCGCCCATAACGTAGACGATGATGTGATATATATATATATATATATATATATATACTGACGAACGCAATATAATTGGATACGCCAGACAAATCCTGGTGTTTAAACAAATGTGCAGGATGATTGTCCGTACGTGATTTTAGGCCGGTTAAAGGAGATGAATAAAAATAAGTGAAAATATGATAACAAAAGTGGACTGTATTAAATTACACAAAAAAAAATATGTTATAATAGTTAGGCTTATTCCTTAAATGTAATGGGAATGGGGGGGGCCAAAAGTATACACAATAATAAATATACAAAAAGATTCAAACAAATTACATACGTAGTTTTACAATATGACGACGATGGCGAAAAACGTGACGTGATGTGAGACAGCACCAGTGAAAACGTTTACGTATTAGTTTTATACATCGGCACAAAGGGCGGCGACAAAGGCGCGACACGATGCAAAACAGCGATTCATAAAACGAATTTTCATTAATATTGTACGTCGGCACAGAGGCGACGATGAAAAAAAAAACGTGAAAAACGACGTAAAAACGACGGCGGACACACGCGAAAACAGATATACGACGACGGCGGACGCGTCAGTTCAGCAATCGCTGAAGAAAACGCCGATAATGGTTTAATTATAATGTATATTATATAATATTTATATATTCGTGCGGCGCTTACCCAACAATAATATTTAAAAACAATATTATATACATAAACCCGAAACTGTCGTGGCGAACGTTTACTTCGCACCGCTCACACCGTATTCCATTATAAATTATTAAATCCGGTTCGAAGTGGTTACCCGGGGTCGTAATATTTCTCATATAAATATATATTTATTATTTTTGCCACACTCAACACTCGACGTCTCGACAATATACCGGACGTGAGCAATTCCCGACATATACGTGTGTACGTAAAAAAAAATTATGTATATTAAACTAGCTGACCCGGCAAACGTTGTTTTGCCAAAAAAAAAAAAACAATCATTAAAAAAATTTTTAAAAAAGGGTTTTTCCAAAATTTTTTTTCGTAAAAATCTTCTACTGGCAATTACGAACAATTAAAAAAAAATTTGAGCCAAATCGGCCCAGCCGTTCTCAACTGATGAATTGTTATACATTTTTGGCTCCATTTTTATATACATATATAGTATAGATAAAGCCAAAGAGTATTACAAAATTTTAAAAAATATATATAGAGTTATCGTAATGAATTTATTCGTTCGGTTTCGACTAAAACAGTCATCGTCAGAAGCGAAGAAGAAAATACGACAAGAAAATATGTTAAAACAAAATAGGAACAAATATACACGGAGAGAATTACGATTATTATTATACAATAAAAATGCGTGTAGAGTCAAAAAATAAATGAATAAAAGCGAAAAAAATTGGCGGGTGACGCGAATTAAATTTTTAATGGACAATACGTTATAATAGTCTTGTAAAAGATACTTTTTAAAAGTATTCAAATACAGATACAGGTACTTGTTTTTAAAAGTATTTAAAATACGTATTTAAATACTTAATAAGAAAAGTATTCGAGTATAAATACAGATACTTAGTAAAAGTATTTACAAATACTTTCAAATACTTGTAATTAAATTGTTTTTAAAAACATTCGTTTTACTATAATGGTTAGACTCTTATTAGAACTAATAGAATTCTACCTGTCGCGACCGGGGATAACACATAAATCGGTCTATAAAAAAAAAAATCGGGTTTACCTACATCGACTTGAACGGAAAAACCATCAGTGAACGACACTATCCACGACCAAAATAGTTTGCCAACTTATCATAAATAATTATTACGAAAAATTACGAAAATTTTGTTTCATTATTAGTTCATGTCACTAAAAAAGATTTAAAAAACGTATTTGATTTTAAATACAGATACTCTAAAAAAGTATTTAGAATACTACTTACAAATACTCTTATTAAAAGTATTTGAAATACGTATTTGAGTACCATAAAAGTATTTGAATACTTTTACTCAAATACTTTACAAGACTGCGTTATATCAATATCGTTTAATACGCATATCGATGCACAACAAATATTATTTTTTAACGCGTCTTTATAATTCCTCCCAATACCGAATTTATATCAAATATTATTGTGTTCGTTTAAAAAAATGTCGTCATTTATACCGTACTATAGTAATTAAAACGGTTATTTTCCAAAATATACGTTCCGTCAAATTCGAATTCGGATTAGTTCTTTTTTTTTTTTTGATTTTATGTCTTTGTATCGAGTTTTGAAATTCCTATTACAGCGTTTTACCAAATAGAAAATCGATTAAAATTGTGCATACATATTTTGAGTTTGGTGAATTCCGGTCGTTTTATTCGAATAAATGTTGGCCACTTTTTTCACTGTCGAAACGCGAACGGGGTTTTCAGCATCTCATCACTATCATCTTTCTTATGCGTGACACCACCACGTCGAAAACGTTCAGGTCTTCTTAATGATATTTTAATTTAACTCCGCAGTTCCCCTCTCCGCACTACTGCACCGCGTATAAAAGCATCGACCACAATAATTCACGTCTTTGCGACGCGCGCGCACTGTTCGCGGTTTACATAATCAAGATGGTGAACTCGTGGCTCGAAGAACATTAATTCCATCGAGTGTTAAAAGCGAATAAGCATTACACACTGCGTATCGTGCTTGTTAAGACGTCCGTCGTTTACACAGCTCGAGATTCATTGGAAATTCAGTCCATTGATGATGATAGAAAGAAGAAAAAAAACCTTTAATACAATACACTGTCTAAAAAAAAAAAAAACTTTTATATTTTTTCCTACATTAATGTAGTAGAATTTAATTGATTTTCGGGTAAAAAATATACACCTCATGTTTGGTATACGAACTATCGTTTATGATATTTGTATAAGTGATGAAGTATAATAATTATTACATAAAAATATCGTTTTTTTTTTTTTTTTATTGTGTTATGACTTTTATTGCAATGAGTTATTCTTTTTTTCATTTCGGTACACGATACCAAGAAAACTTATAGAAATAATAACAATGATTGTTAAACAGATCAATTTATATGAAATACAGTTATTTATATTATGATTTTCTCGTTTTTTTTTTTTTTGCTCGCCTTTTATATTCTTCACGGGGAACATTTCTTGTCACCGGCCAACATTAATTCGCCGCGACAAGGAAACGTTGCACATTCCCCGATATCTGCGTTCTAGCATTGAAATATCCTGTTGGAATCGTCACTGACTGCATCACAATTATCGGGGAAAAAACTTAGTGAGAACGGAGAAAGTGTGATTTTCAGCGACGCGTTGAAAACTAGTTTCCGATATTTTTTTTATAAACGATTGTCTACAATTTCAGTATAACTTTCAGTTTCAAAAGGTTTCCGCGATGCTTTTCCGTTGTTGTTGGACATTGATTGCTTGAAATTATTGTCCTTCAGTAATTCACGAATTTGAGGGTCTACAAATAAGCCATCTTTGTTTTTAGAGCATCGCTCAGCATTGCGTTGTCGAAGGCACATGGAAATGCTGCTCGTTCTTTGTTCATAGCCGTTTCGAAATTCTTCGTGAACCCCGATTTCGCGTGTCAAGGGGCAAGAAGAATTTTATTTCTGTCCACTAGATGAAGCCGTTGAACTTTTTTTCACCCCGCGTCACAATCTTCTCGACGGCCAAATTTTCTTTTTGTTGTGAAAATTCCGCGCCGCCCGACTCACACGACGGACTACAGTATTTCGGTGTGTCTCAACACTGCGTTCCCAGCATAGGCGTGTCCAGACCTCCGTGGCTGGGGGGCCAGTTATAAAATTTAAATTTTTTTACTTACTACAACGATCTATATTCTATATCTATATTTGTGACTTTTTTGCTGTTGTATGGCAATTATATGGAATTTTTTGACCCCGCAAAATTAAAGATTATCTTGATCTTAATATTGGTTTCCTATGCTATTACAATTAATAAATAAGGCCAATCAACTAATGTGCTACTTATTAGTTATTTTTTATAAATATTTTATATTTATAGTTACAACCACGATAGATTATAAGCCAAGAGGCCAAGAATTCCCCAGTCACTGGGGAGGCCGGTGCCCACCCTGCCTCCCCCGTAGACACGCCTATGAGTTCCCAGTAATGACTTTCAAGTGTCCACACACCGACTGCCATTCGTGTTCGTTATATCTGCGGTTAGCTATCAGAAAGCGACTTCCGTTTAGAAACAATACACCTTTCAGATATATAGAAATATTGTGAACTTTTCGATTTTGGAATTGGCAGATTCGCTTGTTTTTTAATTCGTTTATTCCCATACAGTAGAAACGTTCGATAATATATTAAGATCCATTCGACCGTTGTATAACACATCATTATCGGTGGATAAATGAAATTAGAAATGTGATTGTTTGCAGTTCGAAAACGATTTCATTGCAGAACAGCGCGATATCGATGTCGTTTTCCGCCGAATATATCACGCGTAAATCACGCGTGAGAATGCGTTTTTTTTTTTTTTGTAGGGAAGTATATAGTGGTGAACAGAGTTCGTTTTAACAGTCGGCCCGTGAGGGAATTGGCGAATCGGCGTCTGCGAAATTCGCACACAAGGTACGGAAAATCGAAATAGACTGCAGATATCGGGCTGTGAAAAAAAAAAAAACATTCGTGTATTTAGATTTTGCGCGTCGATTTAGACATTTATCGTTTACGTAGAGAGAGAGAGAGAGAGAGAAACCTATATAAGCGTATATATCGGCACAGAAAATATATTTAATATACAAGCAGATATATAGTCAAATGGCGAAATTTCGTTTTCGTGTATATAATATATACACGCACGCGATAATCAAAATTCTATATATATATTATACAAGTATTGATATTGCAAAGCGTGTAGGTGGCATATATTTTTATAAATCGAATGTGGCGAATTTAAATGTAATTTTATTCGGGGTTCAGTGCGTGTATTTTTTTTTTTTTTTTGAAAATATTCGTATAGTTTTGTACGAGCTCGTTCGACGCATCGAGTATATATATATATATATATATATCGGAATAATACGGTGTCATCGAAAACGAAAAAAATAAAACTGTACGCGTTTAAAAACACGACATTTCAAAAAGGAAATAAGCTAATCGAACACGCAGTAAAAAAAAAATATATATATATATATAAGTATAAAGTAGAGTATAAATAAAGTATAAAATAATATATATATATTTTGAATTTGTCAAATTCGCCGGTGATCGTTATACTGTAGAAATAACGAGCTGCGCAAAACACGTATACGACTGTTGACGAAATCGTTTTATATATATATATATATTTTTACTATTTTATTTTTTATTATTATTTACTGACAAATCGAATTCGAATAATAATAATAATAATAATATACGAACACTATATAAAAATCGTATTAAACGCGTCTCAATATAACCGGGAATATATAAACGCACTACGATCGTTGTACATTTGACACAAATTGGGCGTTTTTTTTTTAACACTTTCTAATATTCACGAGCTCGAAATATTAACGGACACAAAATACATATTATACGAAATTCGCGCACATACCGATACGTTATGATTTTTCCACGCGAAAATATAATATTTAATAATTTTCCGCGCCATTTACCCGGGTACCGCATTAAACGAAATAAATCGTCTATTCCGCCGGGACATAAATTACTATTATTATTATTACTATTTTTTGTTAAAAACCTAACCTAACCAACTACTGCATATTACACAGTTAATGGTATATGATGCGGTAAATTGATAAAAATCTGTAAAAGAAATATATAAATAAAACTTTATTTTCTAAAAAAAAAAAAAAACGTTACTAAACGAAAAGAAAAATAGAGCCTTTCTTAAAATGTAAAAATATTGCCCGTATAAAAACGCGTTCGAAAAGTTATAAAAATATATGTGTTTATAAAACGTATCCGTTTTTCTAGAATATCGCGATAATTTACATCGGCCATATTCTACGCCCGGTAAAATTTCGCTAGACTATTAATATTGAACGTCAGATTATTTTCCTGATCCGAAACTATTAACACTGCTGTAATTAATATTACATATTGTACACTGGCTTCGTATGGATTGTAATTATACGATTTTACTTGAAATCGAATATATAATACGTCGCAATAATTTTGATACCTTTGATGTTCTGTTTTGGAACAATTATTAAATAAAGTATAAAATGTCATATCGTTCCGCGTTCTTGAAAACGATCAATTTTATCGAAGTCCCTGACGGTCCACCGCGGCGGTTCCCAGACTCTTTTTACTCGCGGCGGCGCACTTTTGGAACCGAGGTTTTCTCACGGTGCCCTTGATAAAACCGACGTCCTTTTAAAAAATAAAAATAGAAATAAAACCAGAAAAGATTCTAGAGAATTTCGGGGGTGTTAATGTCAACTTAGCACCTTCTCTCCCCCCTATAGTTGTGCCTATATGAGTCCGCTGGTCTACTAAGGAGTGAAAAAACGCGGTTCTAGCGGTTATGTCGCGGCATCGTTAAACTCATAACCGTTTTATTCACTCGTATTTTTTTTTCCTTCTCCTGACATTTCTTATTTGTATTCGAATTTTTTCGTCATATCGTCGTGTTTTTGGCATGGCTGCAATATTTTGTAACGGCGTTCGCTCGGGAAAAAGAGGAAGATCTGGTACGGGCATCACATTTGTTTTCCACTCTTATAGATACCGTTTGCCTGATTACATTTCAGTATTAAAAAAAAAAAATCGACCGCTCGTCAGACAGATTTCGAGTGTATTTAGAGTTGACACGCGACCGAGACTTATACAGTCGCATAATTGCTATTTTAACGCGCGCTTATTCGTTTTTATCTGGAGAAATCGCAATAGGCGTTCCCTTAAAACGTTGCCGTTATGACGTGATAACGACCGTAGAAAACGACCCGAAACGATTTCGTTTTTTTGTTTTTTTTTTTATATAACAACGTGCCACTACACTCTTATACTTATCGTCCGCCGAACACGTGTAACTACGCTTTAAACGTACACACTTTAAACGGACTTGTTAATCTCTCGTGCACCGTTCATCGAACCGAATTAAATTCGGTAAAAATATACGCGTACGTTCACTTTTTTACGTACTATACGCTATATATTTTTACATTTAAAGCTCGATTTTTTCTCCCCAAAACAGAATTTTTAAAAAAAATAATACAACGTCGGGGAGTTTATTAAAAAAAATTTCGTAGAATTTTCCTTAAAAATCCTTAAACAGAAGTCAAATTTTTAAAATTTATAGGAATTTTCGAATTTTTATATTCTCTAGGATTGTGTCTGTGATTGCGAGAATAATACCGGAACCTTGCTTGGTATGTTTTATTCGAGAAAATCTATTGACATTTTCAACGGGGCTTTCAAATTCGCTGTACAGGACCAAAAGTTCAGAAGAGAAATTTTGTGTGGGTAAATCACAAAAAAACTTGAAATTTTCTACCTCGTACTCGGCAGACGGACCATGGTCAAGCTCAAGAGGAACGTTTTTATTACGTTTCAAGTGTAAAATATCTCCGGATTTTGTACGCTTTATCAACAGTCATATTATACGATATTATCGAAGAAAACGTGACAAAAATTAAGCGTGGAACAATAAACGGTAGTTTCTCGCGTAGTTCAATACAAACGGCAGAAATTGCAGTTTAAAATTTTCTTCAAGTCATGGGGGGGGGGCGAGTCAAACACGGTCACCCCCCCCCACAATATATACGACACTTAGGGGGACTAAGACCGGGCAAGTCGCTCGTTTAAATGTATTTTATAATTCCGAGACTTACACACTTGACTTTTGTAACTTGTATAGTTGCAAGTTATTATGTTAAGAAAACAGTGGACCGGAAAAAAATTTGGTTTCGTGAAAAACGAGAATAACGAAATAATGCCGTAATAATGAATTAAAATTTTATAATAACACACATGAATACGCATGAAACAATGTGAAATAATAAAAAATAAATTTAAAAACGTTATAATATAGTAAACTGCCGGTCACGTTGTCACTACTATATTGGTGCGTTGACAACTAAAAGGTGTGTGTGTAAATATGGAATTCTATGCAGTGTAAAAAGTTTAAGGTCATATTCGCGTATATAGTCTTAAATGTAACTATTCTGTATTTATATAGTTGCAATTGTTATATAATTTACTTAAAAATTATATAACTAGATACGAGTTGTAAAATGTAATCGAATTACGTAACTTTTACACGTGTAACTTTGATGTGCCCGACCCCGTAACGTGGGTGGTGGTTGATGGAATGACGAGAGAATGCAAAGTTTAGCCGTACGGTGCAGATGTCAAAGAATAGCTGGTGTATGTACGTCATTGCTTTCGAAGAATCGCCTCGATCGATATGATGTAAACGGAGCGTCGCGCGGTCTCCGATGACGCTTGTTTGCTAAAAAAAAAAAACTATGCGTTCCACGAGCATAAAGTATAGATTTAAAAAAATAAAATACATACATATTTAATTCCGTCGACAATTCTGTTGTACTTTTCTTTGGAGAAAATAAAATGAATAAAGTTACTATATCGAGTGAAACGTATTATGAAAGATTACATTATTTTATACACACTGTTACGACGAGGGATCCCATCTCCTCGCATGTGCATTTACATAAAGGAAAGCGTAAACCGCTTCTAATGGTAATTCAAGATGTGCACGCGATAAAGACAGTGACGAATAGGACATTTCAAAGACACGGTATTTTATATTAAAATCTCCTTGCAAACGTATGCGATATAATGAGATGTTATCGATGAGATCTCGTTTATTCTGCCTGTGATCACGAGTTTACTGTACTTGTTATAGTGAATAAAAATTCTAATAGTGAAAAAAATATATATAACATATCGTATTTACGTATACTGCCGGTGTTTTTTTTTTTTTTTGGTCGATAATAATATTTTAAAGGACATTCAATACGCTAAAGAAATTAAATCAGAAGACACCGATTCCGTTTTATTAATACGTAAATAAAAAAGAATATAGCGGATCTTACAATGACCAGTGAAGACGTAAGTCATACAATAACAAAACACATTATGTAATCAGAGAACGTAAAATTCAATAATATAAACGTCGATTATCTGTTTAGCATTGAAATCAACACCAATATTAAATAAGATTAAAAAAAAAAACAAGCAAACCTTTTTATGAATCCGAGAACCTAGCTCTTGACGACCACGCGCGCTATGATCATTAATACCTGAAAATATATTTAACTACATTAAGAATTCATCGAATCACGTATGGGGACGGATGACTTCGAGTCTCGTGTAGGTATAAAACATACCTATGACACGAGTTACACATATAAATGTAGAAAATCCGAGCGGGATGTGCGCGACGAACTGGAACGAGACGTGTGTGTGTGCTTGCTCGTATAAAAACGGCGGAGAAGAGAGTCAAAAAAACAAGCGGTTAACGAAATGAAACGGTGAAATATAATATTTCACTCGGATGGAATAAGTTATGTGCAATATATTTTGTACCGTTTCAGACGATGATCGCACGCTTTTGTAATGTAAAAGAAAAAAACGACGAGGACTCGCGTAGAGCCAAGTCCTGAGCAAGTCTACACCACGATTAAAGAGAAGGTTTATAAGTCTTGGCCGTGTTTCGCGGAACCATGGAAAATAATCATTTGCCGATTCTAATAAATAAAGTTTTTTCCAATATTCCGTGTAAAGTTTTACGTTTCAAATGTCTATAGGTACTCTGTTTATATTACAAAAAAAAATACCCTGTTTCTCTACGGTATCATCACGAATGCACGAAAATCACGAAAAAAGGAGTTGCTGACGTTTTGCTCATTCGTCGTAGTCCCGCGAAACGGTCCCCGCTCGAGCCTTATAGCTATCTCTTTGACACTATATTACTCAGAGCTCTACATGATATAACTTTTTCGCGATAAAAAACGGTGTTTTGCTCGAATCGGTTTGTACACGAGACGTTTCGCGATCAGATCTCAAAAACGTTCTTCGCGCTCCGTATCTTTGCCTCTTTTCCCCGTCGTCTTAATGCAGCACCTTTAAACCTACTGTGACGAGTAAGGGGCACGGGGATATCACAGTTGAAAATATTTTCTCGTTACCGGTACGCTAAACCGTTTTACGCAGTTTTTCCGGAAGGCTTTACATTGGAAATTGTCGATAATGATCAATGACGAAATCAATGAAATTCGCGCATCAATATACTCCAAAGTATAAAAATGGAATTCGGTATACGTCGTCCTCGCGGGTGACGAACACACGACCGACCGATCCTTCTATATAACAAAAACAAAAAAAAAACCGGAAAAGCGCGTACAATGTCTGCACTGCTGCCGCACATATTGTACGCATCGTACAATTTAAAAAGTTCCATTTGCTGTAATTGGAGAAAGAGCTGCGCCTATGCTTTTTGCTGCGTGTCGCGCGTATGTACATACGACGCGTATTACATATACTTACACCGATCGTGTCACAGCGCGGTATACAATATTGTAATGTCGCATTTCATATATTATATATATATATATATATAGTTTTCAAACTATACATAATAATAACGAAACGTCAAATATTCAACTTTCGAAACGTGTATTTATATACGTATATAGTATATTGTATACTGTTGGAAAAGTCAAAAGCAGAAAACTCGTTATACAAAGATATACGCTCTCGTGGCGGCGGAAACTCGGCTGATTGTGAGACGCGTATACATATTTTAATATTACGCGCGCGCGCGCGCGATTGTTCATATAATAATAATAATAATTATAATAATAATAATAATAATAATAATAAAAAATAATAATAATAATAAATAATAATATACTGCAGACGCGTAATACGCGGCTGCTGGTTCGTTCGAGTACGTTATAACGCGAGCTGCTTATATATATAATATATATATATATATATATACGTATTCGTCAAAAAGTTGTTTTATACCTTTATACGTTTTATTATGTACGTCATCGGATACTCCAGGGAAGTATGACACTCGTATATTCGCGAGCACATAAATTATATATTATTATAACGTAATTATATATACGCGTGTGCGTATATATAGGTACGCGGTTTATATTAATGCGCGTGTCATTGAATATCACACAGCCATTCGAGAATATACGGTGTTTAATTGGAGGAATTGAATTATTATTATTATACGCGTTTATCAGGTAGGATATACTTTGTACGAACTAATATTTCATATGACTTCTTCTTCTTCTTCTTCGTCTTGCGCTCCGCCGACTACGCGCGCGGTCGGTCTCCGCACCTTCCGCCGTGTCCTCAACAGGCCGCCCGCAGAAATATATTTCCGGAGAGGGGAAGGAGTGAGGCGGCGACAAAAAAAACGTACGCCTTATTATTTTGTTTAATACACCCTCGGTGTAAAAACTAAAAATTAATATAATTATAAAAAAAAAAAAAATGTAATGCTTGTTATTTTTTACAATACAATAAGAGCGTTGAAAAATTAAAACTCAAACGCAAAATATTCGAAACGGTTGATAATGATTAATAGTGAACAAAAAAAAAAAATGATCATTATAATAAAAACTATGGAATTTAATATATACGCGTAAAATATTATTATTATTATTATTCGTTACGATTACGTAGTTTTTATCATTCAACGCGTTAAATAAAAATCGCGATTGAGAACGCGATGGCGGCGGCATTAGTACAGGAGTAATAAACGATTGTCTCAACCAACACGCGTAGAAAGAAAAAAAAAAAACACTGAAAATTATTTCGACATTTAAAAGTATAATGTATCACCGATTTAAACTAATATCGAATAAAATATAGCCCGGTTGGGGGGGGAGGGGTTACGGCCGTGCTAGTCCTACGCCTGTACAAAGCACCGCCGGCGCCGTCTCGTTTTCCTCGTACACTATACCAGGCACGTACACAAAATAAAATTTCGGGGAGGTTTACAAAATATAGCAATACAAATTGTACAGCAACATAACAAAACAATTTCTTCCTCGTTACTCATTATTTTTTAATGTGACGAGAAATTATTTTTGGGGGGGGGGGTTGAACCCCAACCCCCCTGTATACGTGCTTGCACTATACACTCGCACCAGCTCTTATTTATTATGATTTCGTCGACTGGTGGTTCCGAGGTGTTTTTTTTTTTTTTTTAAATTGTAATTATTACCGCCAAACACTAGTCCGTTTGTATACAAACGCGTCGTATGTCCCGAAAAATAAAATACCATATGACTCGTTAAAACGTAACGGAATTATTATTGTAGAATAATCGGCGGCGGTGTAGGCGCGCGCACATAATTCATTTTCTGTACACTGGCGTTCGCCGCGCGTGTTTAATAACGCGCGAAAAACAAACATTTCCATTGCTGTTGTTGTTTGTCGGTTTTTTGAACGGCATAGAAAAAAAAAAACCACACCCCGGAGGATATATATATATATATATATATATATATATATATAGAATTACACGAAAAACACGTTCGTGTTTGTTTTTGGAATTTTAATCCGAGGCGCGCGCATAAAATAATTGTATTTACACGCGTGTATCGGGGAAACGGGCGTGTTTTTTTTTCACCTCCCCACGGGTTTTAGGCGGTGTTTTTTTGCTGCTGCTGCTGTTATTGTTTTTCCACTAACGAAATATATAACGAAAAATATTTGCCGGTGCCCGGAATATCGAATGTCCATCGCGGTGCGACACGTTAGAAAAAGGCGCCGCGCGGTCATAGCGGCGGCGGCGTTGTTTTTTTTTTACAATTTAATATTATAATATTATTATTGCGCGCGTTCGTTCGTTATATACGATACCGATTTGACTGGGGATCGTTTTTCGATGTACGCACCTCTAAACGCGTCACGACGGTTTTCGCACTGTTTTTCGTAACGGCACGCGCGGTTTTAATAATAAAGCCGGGTCCACACGGCGAGAGTAAAACGTGATAGTTGCTACCGCGAGAGTTACTATCATGAGAGTATCATCGTGTGAACAGGGCGATAGTGACTATCGCACTCTCACGAGAGCGACTCTCGCACTATCATGCATGCGTGATAGTTGAGAGTAGCTCTCGTGAGAGTGGTAGCAACTATCACCGTGGAAACATGTACTATCATCGCGCTTTTTTCACTATCATGAGAGTATAAATATATTATCAATTGTTTAACTTTATCAATTTACCGACACATATTCAAACTATTAAAAATATTTCAAAGTGACTCAAAAATTTAAATTTCTTTCCCTTTAAATTTCAAAAATTCCTTCTCAATAACCATTTCTTAACCCAAATCCTTTTTTTATTTGATGAAATTCTTTTTAGTTTTATTATTTTTTCAATAACATCAATTATACCATAATTAATTTCCGACATTTTCAGACTTGTTTAGAGTGGAAAGCTTGTGACAAGGTCACAGACCTTTACTATTATACTCAACTATCAACGTGTGGACACAGTCTCTAGTGATAGTAAACTCTCACACACTCTCGCGATAGTAACTATCACGTTTTACTCTCACCGTGTGGACCAGGCTTAACGTTCCAACGAACCCCGTCGCGTTCCGAAACGTGACGGTCTTTATATATATAATATATTCTATACTCTGTTCACTTTAAGATTATACCGGGGTGGCGGGCGAAACCGTCGTGTCCGGACTGCCGCCCGCCGACAACAACGGCCAATGACGGAGCAGCTATACTAGCCGCTATATAATAGCATCGCTCCGGTGTTCATTCGGCTTGCGCGTTCCGCGGTATGATCTTAAACCGAATGAGTATAATATACTCGTATAGTTGATAATCACGGTCGTGGGAGATACGGGTGTCGAATCGTCCCCTCCCTCCGTTTGGTCCTTTTAGATTCTGAAAGGAATGTGTATTGGTTTTACAATGACGCGTTTTTTTTAAAATTTTTATGTACATATCTATCCAAATGTTCTACCAGAAGGAGTGCTCCGATTTTTACAATCACAAATCTCTAATTGGTGCTTTAGAGCGGTTATTCTCAGATTTTTCTCAAAAGTGCCCGAAACAAAAAAAAAAAAACTGAAATCCAATTGTATTTTCAAACTGCCGTTTGTAGAAACGACTATAAGACCGCAAGTCTTATTTCTGTGATGATGTCAGCCCGTTTATTCGACGGATATCAGTATTAGCGTCCGATTCGGTTATCCACTCTGATTGCACTTAAAATAATTGTCAAGTTCTTAAGTATCTATATACACCGACTCTAATTGTATATAAAAAAAAAAACAAAACGAGCTGGTATGAAAAACTAACGTTTTCCGGACTCCGCTCCTGGACCGAGTTAATATACATAATCGTCGTTAATATTTTAACGTATATATACGTATGCGTATAGCCACAGGTTAGGCGAATTAAAAAAAAAAAATTTTTTTTTTCTTCTTCTATTACGTCGATAGAGATTTTCAAAAAGAGTTTTTAAGGATCGCTCTTTTGAAAATGCCGCCGCCGCCGTAGTGGCGCTTGGCTCGCCTAGGTATACCTCGGGCCGGCTCTGCGCGCACTGTATTGTACGAGGGGAATATGCGCTCTCGTGTGTTACAAGGTATTGTCGGATTTTCGGGAGAAGGCCGCCGCGGCGACGAAATACGCGGTGCGACGGCGGACGTTTCGCGTGGGTTTCCAAAAATATTACGAGCTCGATCGATTTTTGATTCAGTCCGCGCGCGCGACGTCGGCGGCGGCGGCGGCGGCGGCGGCGGTGGTGGAGATCCGCGTGCGGGGCGCCGCGGAAAGGAATAAAAGAGAAACGAACGAACGAACGAACGGAGACGACGATTGAGTCTGATGATGATTGGTCGACTGTGGCGGCGGCGGCGGCGGCGGCGGCGACGGGAAGGTATAGACTGGAAGCCGCCCGGTCGCGAATTTAACGAGCCTAACGTTTTTTTTTTGTATTTTTTTTCTCCCCTAATCCCCCCTCCTCTCAGCGATTTCCCTGTTATATCGAAAAGTTAATAAATAAATACGAATGATAAAATAAAAAAATACCATTTGCATACGTAACGAGCCGGAGCCGGCGGTGAGCTTCGCGACCGACGACGAGAGATTTAATTTATTACAATTATTTTTTACGTCCTCGTCCGAATATACATAATATTCATTATTATTATTATTATTATTATTATTATTATTATTATTATTATTATTATTATTATTATTATTATTATTATTATTATTATTATTATTATTATTATTATTATTATTATTATTATTATTATTATTATTATTATTATTATTATTATTATTATTATTATTATTATTACAAAATTAATATTGTTTTAAAATTATAATCACAAAAAAAAAAATACGACAAAAAATGTGTATATTGTGACGACTTTACAAAAAATAAATTGATGTCTTACTTTGAGTTTGGTTTTGCACATCCTAATGTTATCATTAGAATTTTTACCACATTTCGAGGAGTGTAGTACCTACGCATTACATATTATATCGTCCACATTACTACTAGATCGTTCGGTACCAATAATAATAATGAGTAATCGTCATTATCCGTCTATTTACAGATTTCAGAACACAGAACGTTCGAGTTTTCTATAGTTTTTCTTTCGAGTAAATGAGTAATCGAGGTTTTCGCAAGGCAACGGCATTTATTTCGACTTGTCGAGGTTCTATTCTAATGATAATAATAATAATAATAATAATAATAATAATAATAATAATAATAATAATAATAATAATAATAATAATAATAATAATAATAATAATAATAATAATAATAATAATAATAATAATAATAATAATAATAATAATAATAATAATAATAATAATAATAATAATAATAATAATAATAATAATAATAATATAGTACGTACTGTAATTTATATGTAATAATATAAAAAAAATATAATACGTTTTAAAAACTCATTTTTTTTTTGCTCTCCTAAAACCTTGATAACTCAAAAACCTCGATAAGTCCGCATACAATATTACTTCCCTTACAAAGTTCGACTTATCGAGGTTCGACTCGATATTATTATTATTATTATTATACGCGTATCACAAAAATATGCGAAAAACGACGGCAACTTTCCGCGTCGCCGGCTAGGTATATCTCATAACAATACGAGAAAGTATTGTATTTCGTATGATTTCGTAGAGGGAGAGCCCTCTGTGAGCAAAAAATTAATAATAACCATCGTCGCGCATTTTTAATAATTTATTTCCCCGTAAAACGCACGGCGCGAGATAAAAGATACTCCTATATATTATTTGGCGCTCGTATTTTATAATTTTGCAATTTTCGTTTGTCATATTATATAATTTAGTCGGTGGCGCGACGAAAAAAATGAACGATCACCTCGTATTATTATATTGTGTCGTAGCTCCTGTTGAAATTTGCGTTTGTTTGCTGCGAGTCATTATATTATAAGCAAATCGTGGAAATTAAAATCTCTGCTCGTGCACGTACAATATTAGAAAACGGCCGACGGCCGACCGAAAAGGCCGCATACAGAACTATAAGTCCGTGCGAAATCTTGAATGCCAAAATCCGCGAAACACTTATTTAATATACTGTAATGTATCCCATCACAATTCGATACGATATTTAAAATATCGAAAAAGGAAAAAGGAAGAACAACGTGCATGGAACGTAAACGAAATAACAAAAAACAGGAATAGAAAGTATTCACCAGATAGCGCTACGACACAACATACAGGGCGTGGCAGAAAGGCGCATATAAATAGCGGTCACGCGCACACACCGCAGTCCGACGCGGACTACGTTGTTCACGCCTGACCGCCGTGACTACACTGAGCAGTCCGCTGGTTTCGGACTGCTATTTATAAACGCATTTCTGCCACGCCCTCTATGGTGTGTCGTAGCGCTATCTGGTGACTACTTTCTATTTCCGTTTTATTACGGTCGGCGGACGCGCTATGTCGGTATATGTGGGTGTTTAGTTTGACGTTGACCGAGCGACCGATCGTACGCGCGTATGCAATCTTTACTATTTATTATTATTATTATTATTTCGCGTAGGTATTTCAATGAAATGAAATGAACGTAAGGATTCGTCTTTCCTCGTTGTACATACGTTTACTCGTTTACTCACATTTACACGTTTACTCGTTTTCACTGTACACGATCGACCGAGTTTGTTGTCAGCTAAGCTCTAAACGCTCGATCACGACCGATCAACGCTGATCGTCGGTGGAACACTAATTCCAGCCTTATACATGATTTTCAAAGCAGGGGAAGGCGAAAATGGAGCAAAACCATAACATAATTGGACCAACTCACATGTCACTAGTCGGTGTTGTTAGGTCAGAGATTATACTAAATTTAAAAATATCAAATCCCACGGGGAGAGGCGATCCACCTATCTCCCCTCTTATAAGCGCCACTGAAACCCAGAAATACTCGTTATTATTATTATTGCACAGACAATATATGGGAATATATGTAAATTATATCGCGATGTTATCTAGACATTGTATACGTCAATTAAATATAATTTTGCAAACAGTTACGTCTCTTTCTTCAGTCTCGAAACGTGGATAATTTTAGATGAAAATATAGAGACTAACAATAAAAAAAAACACACACACACAATATACGACAGCATCGGTGAACGGATTAGCAATTATATATATATTATATATATATATACACGAGTGAAGGAACGGTCGCGGACACGTCATCGCTCATTTTTCGCGCTCCTCGTGCGTATACTTTACCGAGCGATTGAGTGACGGACGCGAGTACGGTTGCAAGCAGATGTTTCGGATCATCTATATAGACGGACGGGAAAATCGGATTGAGAGATAAATTTTTTTTTCTTTTCCGCTTATGCGCAGAAGGTTGCAAACGTTTCGTATAGCTCTTATCCGCGATTAGGAAATTCGGCACAGATATCGGGTACTTTGGAAAAGTTTTCCGGTGAAAAGGAAAGACTAGTGCAAAAAACATAAAAAAAACCTATAAATTTTCCAGTATTTTAAATCGATTTCATGCGCTGCAATTTCGCGGTTGTAAATAATAAATATCGTATATCGTGACGATCTCTGCGAATGCGGTCCGAAAAACGTCAGTGATTCCTGTCTTCTATAATACAAAAATGTTCAGGAGAAGTTTTCCGTCCTGCGGTGCGTTCGAAATGTACAGAGTGGCTTTTTTTTTTTTACGGAATTTTCAATGGGCGACCAAAAAAAAAAAAAAAAATATTTTCTCGAAAACAGTGTTTCACGCTCGTCGCTCCTATTATTATTGAAAATAACACGCTCGTTAATTTAAAAATCGAGACTTGTAGTCAAAATATTTTCACTGACCTATACGTTAGCCCCCCAAAAAAAACGCACTTCTCACGCGTACTGCACGTTTTATAATGATTTTACACCGTAAAGGCAGTGAGGGGCAATAGGAACAGTTGCCCCGGGCCTCGCGGTTTAAAAATTTTATTAAGGCCCCGCTAAAAAAATGGATCTTATTTTTCTTGCTTGTTTGCCGTTTTGTAGAGTTTTAGGACAAAAATTTACGAATGAATGACTTAATTTGGGTATTGGTTATTTGACTAACAATTTTAAATAAATATTATATTACTTGTCGATAACATAATATTTAAAATTGTTGCTCACACCCACATTCACGGATGATTTAACTATATACTTTAATTGTACATTCACGGTATATAAATTATAACAGAAATGATTATTTGGAAACGGGAATCTCAATTAACTGTCTTACTGCAATCTGGATATATTTAATAAAATACTATGTATAGTGTTTATTAAGGATGTATAATAATTCTGGTGGTAACTAAAAATATTATACGCTTTGGACGACGAACTCACGAGTCGCAAGTCGCAAGTTGCAACAGCCCACATTAAATAATAAATGAAAATTATTGTATTTCAATTTGCTCCTTTCTTTTTGACTGCACAAAATAGATTTGTGGGGCCCCGCAAAACCTCCAGCCGGTTAGTGCTGCGTAAAGGAATAATGTCCAAGGGGCTTTTGGGGTGACCGTTGTACATAAAAACGACCTGTTGTGTACTGTACCAGCACTTTTAACCACACTCAGACAATAATAATAATAGAAGTGATAATGATTCCGCCGTTGTGTAAAATAAATAATTACACGCGTTTCAGCGTAAGGTTGTCGATTTCTCACATGACGGCATTCGCGCCGCGTGTGTCGCGTTCCGTGCGCTCTAACCGGCTGGAAGTAATCAAAACGAATCAGTTTCCACACACTAGGGCGCGTGTAATTTTCGTTTTTATTTCGTTTGCCACTATACGACAATTTCATTATACTCGAACGACGCGACGACACGTTCTTTACATTATAATAATATTATGTGAACGAGACGTAAAAACGCTATTTTTAATACGCGAGGTGATTTTTTTTTTTTTTTGCCTCGCGAAATTTTCTAGGCCAGAGGTTCTTTCAAACCACGAGTCGCGAAAAATGTTCGCATGACGAGTATATGTCGCTAATTCCACCGGCGTCTTTTCAAAATAAACCTAAACTCCGTCGAATCAAATTTCTAATCGAACCGTTCAGGAGACGCCACGAGGTGTCCAAAAAAAAAAATAATAATAATTTTTTTTCTACGCGAAACTCATTCTTACGAATTATAAAATTTACAAATATTATTTTTATTTCGATATTTTGCAGCGATGAGATGCTGCTCTAACAAGTCTGCACGCTATAAATATTGATCAATCGGTGTTGTTCAGATAAGGTGTTCGAAAGTCGTGTAAAGTTTGACTGTAGAACAATATTATATAACTGCAGGTATTCGATACACCGATGATTGATGCAACGCTCCTCTAAAAAAGTTTCAATTGAAAACGGTGGAGTTTATACGTTGATTTCCGTATGTAAAATTTCAATATCGGCGGAGTTTACACATGTCATAAATCCTATACCCTAAAATCCATTTTAAAATCCATTACTTGCAGAGCACCTCGGTATCGGTAGAATTTACCGTCGTATGCGGAGCTGAAAAATAATATTATTTTTGATCTGTTTGAAGACCGTTCGTTAAGAATACGTTTAAACCGTGAATATTTAATGGGTTCTGGTTGTCTGGTTCGAAATATCTAATCGAAATTTTCTGGTAAAACCGTTATAAAAACGCTGCTTGTCATTCGGTTTTTTTATATAATAACTGTAAAGTTAAATTTTTGGTTAAAATTTAAAAAACTAAATTTTGTGACAAATTTCCACTGTCAAACTCTTTACGTCTCAAATTAACCAACATCAACGTTCATATTCAACTAATAAACAATAATTATAATGTATCGTGTTTTAATTTTTTAATAACATTTTTTTGCCATTTTTTCGCGCTTTATACGATATCATTGTTGTATAATTTTTTTTATTACAATATGTATTTTTAATATTTTATTTATTCATATATCATAAAAAAAAAAACAACTATGGCATGTTATTGACATTATTTTTTAATTTATTACGTTTATCTTTTCTATATCTTATATATTATGTAATTCTTCCAAAACTGAATTTTTACAAATATTATTCTGTACGTATTAAATATTTCTAAGTCATTAGAAGTTATATATTGTGATATTATTTTCTAAAACGTGTTTCACAAACATTTGAATTCGTATTGGCTTTTTTAAAATTTTATTTCGCAGGTAACACATCTCTTTTGTTTCATAAAATTTCTATTCGTTTTACCGACAACAACCATATTTTAAGTTTATACATTTCAGGATAATACTCGTATATTAATCATAATATTACTATACGTTATTGGACGTTAATATACCGAGGAAGAGTTCAATCATCCCCCCCCCAAATTCACTTCTCCACCATCCAGACAAAATATCATATGTCATCATATTCGTCTCTGTACATACACATATATACGTATACATACACCTATACGGATAGATAATTAATTCCGAGATACGTTTGCGTACACTCCACCATATAAACATTGTATGTGTAAACGGAGGGCAAGCAGTTGTCGAGTTCAAACATTTCGCGCGCCGTCTACGATCACGTTTAATTTATTCGGAATACGATTTCTATACACTTTATCATTTCGCATAAATTTACACGCCGCTACCGCTATGAGTACTCCTCCCACACATCTACACGCCTGCACAATAACTACCGCATCACAATACGTACCTACATTTCTGTTATGTAAGACTATCTATATACACTTATAAGTCAATATAGTTATAAGTTATTGTACCGCGAGTGCAATAATTATTGTATATTACGTGTCTATTATATGTATAAAAATAGGATTTTGACGTATAGGGCTGGGTATCTAACGTTTTCGAAGACGAGATCGGTTTTTGAAAATTTCAAGTTTTTAAATTATACGAAAAATCGTGGAAGTTTACAATTCGGAAATATTCTGTTACGTGTATGCAGTGGCGACCCTAATATGAAAACGAACGATTTAACGTCAATTGTTTCGGAACTTTTTAGACGAAAATGGCAAAATCATATAAAAAATTATTCGTGTGTTTTACTTCACGTCTTTGTATACACATACAGTAGTAGTAAACGGCCTTGCAAAAGTCGGTATTCCGGTAATTATTATTATGGTTTTTTGTATAAACATTAAAAAAAAAAAAAATACACACGTTATACGTAATATACATACGTCCATTCGTTTCGAATGAGAATAGATAAAACGAATTTTCCGGCAATCGACTTTAATTTCGAACGTCCCCGATACGATAATATTCGTATGCTCTTTGCATTAACCGTGCGCAGTAACCGCGGTCACGCGACGCGACCTTTAAAAAAAAAAAACCTCGGTTCGTTATTACGCCCGACGACGGAAAACGAGACTATTTCTACGAGTATTATACCTTTAAAGGGAAAAAAAATCGTTTAAATACAATATTATACGTTTGAGTACGCGTCGTACTCAAAAATACGTATATTTTATGCGATTGTAAAATAATGCATTCTTTAAACAATAAGACGTTTAATCACTTCGTTTGTACAGTGACCGTGGAGCCATGTGTTCTTTCAATCAGTTGATGTGCAAAAGTAGACTCACTTTTTCTTCTTCTTCTTCTTCCTTCAGCCTTTGTGGCTGCTACAAACACCTTCCACGATTCTCTATCCTGAGTGTACTCTTCCCAGTCTGCTATACCTAATCGTGTTTTCCTTGATTTTGCCCTTCCGACGCTTCTTAGGTCTGTCTCTTGGCCTCTTTAAATTCGGAATCCAGTTAATTTTTGCCTTTATTCTTTCTGTGTTTTCCCTTTCGCATTGCATGTCCATACAATTTAATTCTTTGGCTTTTTATATAGTTCGTAATCCATGGCACACCAGTAGTTTCCTCTCTCAGTCCTTGGTCATACTTTATTCTCCATTTGTCTCTTTTTGTATCAAAGACGGAGCCACATATTTTTCTCCTCTTTCAGGGCGGCCATTTCACACGAATTCAAGTAGATACCGTACCGATATCGAAACGCGATTAATCGTCGATTGGACAACGTCAACGTTTGTTGAATATTACAAGCGCGATTTAACTAAACAGTTCGAGTCCTTTTTCTATGGTTTATACTACGACAATAACCGCGTCGTAGCGACCTAATCGAATCTCTCCGATTACGAATATGTGACTGAATTTCTCTGCAGTTATCGTACGCCGTCCGCGCAGGACCGTTCAGGACGCGCCGTGACACACAAAACGCGTAGATAATCCCGTCTGATTCGATTTAACCAGCTCGTACGAACCCGCGAGACGTAGTTGTACAATAACGCTTTAGCTTACCTCTAAAGCGTCTATAATTATATTCGGAATTAAATATTACTATATACGGCTGATGGCTGTGGGGTTTCGGGTCTGCTAAAATCGGTCGCACGCGCGTATTATTTACATAAATTAATAACGCGCGAGACATACGAACGATATTCGTGGAACGTGTCACGCGAGACACTAGCGTATAAAGCCTTGTAAATTAATTTCTAGAATTATTTTTTGTTCACTCGTACTATTCCGCAGCGAAGTTACGCGTAAAATATTAAAGTGTTCACTTGCGGTATAATTTTTTTTTTAATCCACGGCTTAAATTAACGAACGGGTTGCGCTATTGCAATTCATCGTGGTATACTTTTTAATTGAAATACACACACGAGCGTTATAAGTGAACATCAGCGATATTTCTTCCATCCAATACAATTTTAAACCCTGCACCGTCTCGAACGAATTTTTCTAAAAAAAAAAAATCACAACGTAAAATCTCTCGTAAATTGGTAGGATTTTTCACGTTTTTTTTTTTGTTTCTCGCCCGCCCGACAACAGAATTAAATATATAATACGTGTTGAACTACCCTACGAGGTCCCGCGGGGTAACGATGAATGATGTTATGCGGTACAAGCGTATATAATTTAGAGTAGCTCGTATAATAATAACGCTGCAGGTCGGTCGTAAATCGCGTGTTACGACGAGTTCGATTTTCGCGGATTACGGTAATCATAAAAAAAAAAAATCTATCTACTACTACTACTACTGGCATCGGTTTTTTTTCTCGCGTCATAAAGTAAAGATAAATCCCGTGGCGTAGTGCAAATGTAAACACTGCTTGCGCATTTAAAATCAAAGGAAAACAATTTATCGATCAAGAATACGGTTGAACTATTCAAAAAAAATATATATACTCGTACACTGTCTTTTTGAAAACGTAGTGATTTAAATATTATTCGGGTTCTTCACGTGTGCGCCGTGTGCTACACACGTAGCTACGGTTTTTGCATTATATTTTGCACTATTATTTTCCGACGAGTGACCGTCTAATGTGTTATCATAGCGCGCAACGTGTTTTGAAATTGCTTGAACGCGTTGTCGTGGAATAGATCTGCTGTTTACGGAGAGCGTTGCGCGTATTACACCAGGCCCCGGACACTGATAAAAATGAACACGGTAAAGATACGTATCACTCAAAAACGCGGCAGCCATCTTTTCGTTGGCCATCCAGTGTGACCATTTTCAATAAACCAAAAGTAAAATATAATTTTTTTGTCAGAGATCCGTACGTACGTTTCATTGAAAACCCCGTGTAAGTCTACATAATGCATTACTATAATTAAATTTCCAAATTTAAGCACAGAACAGATGAAATTTATATGGTTTAAACAAATATCAAATACAAACCAGTCACGCCAATCACGTAATACCGATATTTTTAACTGATAGTAATAAATAGATAAGAAAAACAAACGGCAAAACGGCCGTCACTTTTTTGTTTACATTCGAAGTGTCCGTATCTGCTTTTATCTATTCTGAGATCACGCTAACGTTTGTAAACACTTTTGATTTTGCTTACACGACCCCAGTACCGCCTACGATAGAACATATGTTTTATACTTTTTATTGACGTCTATCCTTCGTTACCTTATTGCAGTCACTGCAAATCGCTTAATTGCGAATGAATTGTAGTGACCGTGTTTTCAATATTATTTTCTAATGATGATGTAATTGAAAATTATTTAAAAAATCAACAATAATAGATTTGTGTTTTAAATGAAATCGTATTTATAAGTTAATATTGTATTGGATAATGCAATTGTTATTAATAAGAGTAGGTATTATTTAGAATATTAAAAGGACAACATTTATGTTTTTACATGGGAACACGTGCAGTGTAACGAGGAAATTCGTCCGAATTACCTATAATAATCGTCACCGAGACTAATGTACGAGAAGTTCCAGATTTGGTCTCATCTCATTTCGGATGAGAGGGTGTGGTGAGACCTCATTACACTTGAATTTTATCTCTTACGAGATATCGTCAAATCACAGGTTTACGAGAAGAAAGAAGACCATTAATGATACGAAGGAAAAAATTTTGACGTGGAGACGTCACTAAGGAGAAATGCGAGGAGACTGCTACGGTTAATTTTCTTCACCGCTGATACGGCTTGTCAACAGACCGAGGAGGCACGCGCCCGCGCGCGACAGAGAGAGAGAGAGAGTGTGCAGATAAACGAGAAAAACCTTCCGTCTACCAAAAATAAAAAAATATTCAGGAGTTGTTGTATTAAATTTGTTTGTTTACTACAGCGGTTTCGACGAAAAGTCAGCATCATCGTATAGGAAAAAGAAAAATACAAAAAAACAGCACAAAAACGAACGTAATTACACTGCAGTGGAAATTTAACGAATATTACAATAAAAAGGGAGTTTAAAAAAAATAAAGAACAGCAACGAAATAGTGTAGGTGCGCATAGTGAATTAAATTGTTTAAAAAAATAAAACAACTGTGGGGCGCGTTATTTATTATTATTTTTAAAATCTGTACATTTAAAATATTTTTCATAATTTGTTACGTTTAAATGTCTTATATTATGTAATTCTTTCTATAAACTATATTAATTCATATGAATATTATTCTGTGTTATATAAAAATTTTGAATTCGCATTAGTTCCTCTAAGTTTTATTCCAGAGATGCGTCGTATAATTTTTTTTTTTGTTTCATACAAGAAAGAATACAACTTGTTTTAGAATTTCCGAATTTATATTTATGTACACTATTTCACGTCTGCAATTTGTTTGGGGGTAGCGAAAAAAGGGCAGCAGGGATGTTGGCGTGTTCAGAGGCAGTATCTCGCGCGAACGGTGTCCGAAGGCTATCACATCGCGTGCGTCCGACAGTTCGTTTATTCGAGTGCGTAAACAACTAAATCGTCGGCGTAAACGATATTGTATACCGGGACGGAGGAGAAGAAATCTATTCTGTGTGAAATAAACGCGTATGTATACTATCTCACGATTAGTGTTTATATTTCAAGCGTTTCGTTTCGGGATGCGATACATTTGAAAATTTCGACGGAGCGACGTGCGTAGAATTTAAACACGAATTCGTCCCCGTCAGTTCGTAAAAAAATAAAACGAATATATTATAGAAAAAGCTTATAAAAAAAAAAAAAAAGAATTCCAATAAGTAATGGTAATCGGCGAATTTTCTTCGTCGCAAACAATTCTACTATACTCTATCTGAAAATTCTATCTAAAAAAAAAAGATTGAGTTCTCAAGTCGCTTATATATGTATATATAAGTATTGAGCCACTCGAGATCTCAATCGTTTGCTTACAGTAAAAACGACGCGTCCCCGTAGGCAACACTCCGATTCTAAACGGTCTTTCTACCGAAGCGTAAGGTTACGTTTTACAAATAAAAATTATAAAAACCTTACTCTTGTATTTTATGCAGGTCGTACCTATAATATAATCTAATATAATGCGCACTATAAAACTATTAAATAATATTATTAATATTAAAATATCCTAATATATTACGAACGCGCGTATTGTTATGAAATCGAGTAAGATAAACGCACGTATTGCGCACGATTAACATAATAACTACGCCAGCTGCGGATTGAGTTCTGCGTGACGTCGTAATTATTGTTATCGATAAATCCAGTGTTCGTATAAAAATAGATTTCCCACAGTAAACATCGTTCTTCCACTGAATTTCACCAAAAAAATCGACAATATTGAATATGAAAAAGTAAAACGTTTTACTCACATTTATTAAGCATAATTATTAAATTACATCTCAAGCACAGAAAAAGAAGATCGTACAAATTTACCGTCCCCAAAGTTCCACCAGAAGAGGCGATTGTCCGCCAGGGCCTGCTCGTTCGATTCGGGTAGACAACGGCATAATATATAGAAAAAAAAAATATGATTTGTATTTTTTTTGTCGAAATTCCCCCCGACATTCCGCGTTTCATCGTTACAAAGCGATTATAATAATTTTTTTATACGAGTAATATCCGAAACATATCGCGTTATATAATTGCAAAACCTCCTCTCCCCCCCCCCCACCAAAAAAAACTTGTATTTTTAAAATACTTACAAAAAAAAAAAAAAACAATAATTATATAAATATTATCGTCCGCACGTTTTTCGTCTGTATATGTCCCCAAGGGGGAGGGGGGCGAAAGGGCGTTTGTCCCTCCCCTCCCATAACAATTTTTAATGTATAAAATTACTTAAAATTTATATTAATAAATTATTTTTTTATGTAAGCTTATTTGTAATGTAGTCGCATTATAAAAAAAAAAAAATGAATTCGGTAAAACTGACTGAAGTTCGCCCAAAATTTATGAAAAATACGCATAGGGTAATTATTGATTTAAAAAATACGTTCGCCTCGCCCCCCCTTGAAAACTGTCTAGGGACGCCCTTGCCGTCCCACACTGCACCTGGAAATAAATAACGTTTCACGGTTAACGCGCCAGCGGCTGTCGCTCTCAACAAAATACGATTAACGAAATTAAATCCATCATCCATTTTGCACGTGTATATTGTACTCGTTTCGTATTACACACCGCAACGGCGGCGGTATAACAATTGTTTTAATAATGTTTCACGAAACGTTTTATTTTTATTTTTTTCTCTGCACAAAACGTTCCCGCGAAAGCGTTCGGCGCGAGAACTTTTTTCCATTTTTTTTTTTTTTTTTTTGTATGAAATTCAAAAGTACGAAGGGACGCAATCCGTCTGGATCCTCGTCCCTTGCACGTTCGCGCGGTATACGCGACCGCAGTCTCTTTTTAATCGCTGTTGTTGTTACATTATTTATTTTTTTGTTTTTTTTTATGTTTTCTGGAAACGTTTCCAGTGTTTTTAAGGGCTCTTCTTCCCTCGTCCCGATTAACGGCCAGTATTCGTATACGAAAAAAAAATTAAAATTTTTTTTTTATACCATTCGACCGATTTCGGAGAGTGCTCAGTGAACGCACTGCTCGCGCATAAGGTTTAAAACGAATTTCGCATTCACGGTGCGTTGCGCACGCGAATTTCTCGTTTAAAAAACGGTAAAAAAAAAACCATTACGATCCCGGCGTATAATATATTATTATTATTATTTGTATTAAAAAAAAAAAAAAATGTTCTTGATAATTTTTATAACGAATATTTATTATATAGTGATGCGGCGAGAAGGAGAAAGCAAAAAAAAAAAAAACGATATTATTATTCTCGCCGATATATACATCATGGGCTTTTGTGTGTGTGTGTGTGTGTAAAAAAACTTTTAAATGTAAACTTTTACCGAAAGATCTGACAGGAATGCGAAAAAATTAAAACGAAACTATAAAAAGAATTCAATTAACTTCAATAAAAAATAAAAGTTTTTTTATAATGAAAAGTTAAACATATTAACGTATAAAAAGGGCCTCGTTATCGATTTTCCGCTGTTTTATAATATCCCATAAAAACAGAGTTTACAATATTTAAGTGTTTTTTTTTTCTCTACAAAGATTAATACAAACGCGTATATATAGTTCGTATAATAATATCTCATCATTCGTATATTGCGAAAAAGTTTTTATACGTTTTTTTTCTTTCTTTTCTTTCCGGACGCGCGTCTGATTATAATGTGTTATAAGTGGTTCAGTGGTTCTCTGCCTCTATTTTTTTTCTTTCGTTCGCGGCACATTAAAAAAATATATTTTGATAAAACGTTACAAAAAAATTATTTATATATATACACATTTTATTTGTAATAATAATAAAATATAATAAATACATTTAGAAATCAAAATGGAAGAGAAAAAAAAAATGTAACGCGATAACGTATAATAATAATTGGTTTCGTTTTGTGATTTCGCCGTTTGTCGTAAATATGAACGTTATTGCGCATTTTATACCGTCTGTATATAATTATACGGTTCAATCGCGTACAACTCTTTCAATTCTCGCGGTAACGTCTTTGAAACGAGTGTATCGGCGTGATGCGCAAGAAGAAACGATTATGAGTATAGGCCGTCGTCAACTGATATCGATTCGTTTCGCCAGTGTAATCGGAAATTTTAACGAATCCATCTGTAAAATTTCCCGGGACACGAGTTCCATTGAACTAAACGAATTTCTTCATAAAAAATGTACTTCTGTGACTTTTGTGCGCGTGTTCTTTACGGGAACAAAATTGATTATAATTTATACGGGGTAATGCGTAATTCGACGACGTTATATTCAACGTCAGCTGTTATGTCCGTGGTTTTTTTTTTTCAATTCGATAACAACGAAACAATATTCACTTTTGATTTTTTTATAGAAAACATTCCGTTTTCGTATTTCGTTTTCAATTATCTTCAAACGCGATCGCCTATATAATAATTCGATCGGTAAAAATGATTAAATACGTTTTCTTCGCGCTCGGTCAATACATAGGTAGGTACATAATATTATAATTCGCATTTAATTTTATATACTTGCTACCGCGGTCTCCGCAACATTATGTATACGCGTATAAATATATATCTTAACAGCCATCTCAAAGTGCGTACGATTGTATTTCTTTGGAACTTTCTGACAAATATTTCGTTTAAATGTATTTATATAATATTAAGTATAATCGAGTTAGCCGATATCCATTCTATATAAATTTGGTTTTAATCGCATTTGTATAGTTCGACCGTGACCGTACACTTTTTTTTCCCCGGCTCCACATTATATTATACTTGTAAATCGGAAAACTTTGAATTGGCCGATCGTCATTTCTTTTTTCATCGCGTCGAATCGCTCGATAAGGACCGTTAAACGAGAACAGTACATAACGTTTAACGGGAGAACAAGCGCGATTTCGAGGTTTCCTCGATAATTCGAATGTTTTTAAAACGTGTCCGGTGTCCAGGGCGCGGATATCATATGAGCGTTTACAGAAAATAAATTACAATATAAAACGAGTCAGATTTAACAGGACGTAGTGTACGTTTAGCCTCTCACGGGTGAATACCGAATGCTTTATTACTCTTGCTATAGGTATGGACCACGGGACAATTTTTTATCCCTTTTTTTTTTTTTTATACAAAATTATCGCGTATTATGTTTAAATATACGTTGTCTATATACACATTTAAAAACAATTTTCATAACAATTTCTGGTAATCATACATGTATATGTAGTTATCTAAAACGGCTTAAACCGGAATAGATTACGGACATTTTTCTTTTATTTTTACGAACGTTCGCGAAATTAATAAATTATTCTTCTAAAATTTAAGTAAGCAATATAAATATAATATTCGACTTAAATTCATAATAGACATGTAATATAACAATCCTACTTGTGTAGTATTTCGAATAAAATAGTTTGGAATGGTTTTAACGTATCGTAAATATTTTTCAGTAGTGCTTGCACAACTTTCGAATCATTTTTCCAATACTAGTTTACACGGCAGTTAAACGTGTATGAATAAATTGATATTTGATTGCAGTTTAATTGCGGATTATATTTTAGAAATGTTATATATATATATAAACATGATTATTGTTAATAATAACTACCACAGACATCACATATCAATCACCAACATTTAATGTTCAAAAAATTAACGCATTCAGAAAATATAAAAATTAAAAAATATAACCCTGAATATTTTTTTTCTAAAGTCATATTCCGAATAATTTCCAAAATATTAATTTTACACGAATACGACGGTAATCGTGATAATAATATATTATTGATAAGTATATATTAAGATAATCGCCAATTGGTATGTATCTATAAGTTTTCATATTTATATAAGTATTTTATTTACTTATATTTTGTGCTGCGTCATAATAATAATTTTGTAAACTACATTGTGTATTCCCATAAACATCTAAAATTACTTACATTGTTAGTTGGGTTGTGTGAACATTTTGACTTTTATTTTATTGGATTTTCTAACTTAAATAGACCGTGGACCTTATTATTATACCAAAGTACATGTAGTATATAGAAATGTCTACGAATATTTCACGGTTTATTCGATAAATGTCTACGATTTTTATTTACAATATCGTTATTGTTGTATTTTTTTTTTTTCTAAAGTTTTAGGACGCTGGTCATCTCATGTATGTATATATTGATATCGTAGACGGACCAAGTCTTGTCGAAACGTTAACACACAATTTCACGCAACTAATATAATTTCCAAACGCGAATGTTACGTTTTGATAAAAAAATAAATATAATACAAAGCGTCCTGTGAAATGAATACCGATTTAAAAAAATGAAAAGAAATATTATTTTACCGAGTAATAATATATTTGTAAGCCGCATAATCGTTTACCACAAATATTCGTCGTTTCGTATATTATATTGTATACACGCATATTATAGCGCATTGTTATATTTCGTTGGATCGTAATAATATATATTTGCCGAGTAAAAACGCAAACACGACTCTCGTTAATTTTTTACCGCTCACAAAAATATCGTGTTTGCACTGGCTCGGAGAAAATCGAATCGAGTTCATATTATTTCACTAAAGCGCAATTAGTTTGGAAAGGATCTGTATTCAAAAATACTGTCGGCATTATAAATTTTTTTTTTTTAAATGACTTTTCGATTTGTGTTCACATTTAAACGGGCATATAAATCGGTAAAACGTTTTTTTTTATTATTATTATTATTATTATTCGTCGTATGATGGTAATGTCCACGCGAATTACACGGGTTTGTAAGTAAAAATTTAAAAAAAAATAAAAAAATCTAGGAATTTTATTTTTTATCGCGAAAAACACTGGAATATACCAGGCGCGAAATGTTTAATTAAAGAACAGTAGTTTAATGTTACGTGTTGCGCGAGATTGTCGAATCCGATCGACTTTTTTTATTTTTACGCTATTATCGCGTTACAGTTGATTTAACCGGTACAAAACGTTACAGTCACCAACGCTACTATGCAGGGGCGTAATTACGAGGGAGGGGGGATATGGATCCCCACCCACGGGCTTTTTTTCTTTTACATAACACATTGTCTAATAAATACAAAAAAATATAATAATTAAAAACAATATTTTGTTTTTTGTGTTAACGAAATTTCTTAGTACCTATTTATCGTAATATTCTTCGATCTATTGACCGGTAATTATACCGACTGGTATGATGCGGTTATAGGTTGGGTCACCGTAGAAAGGTTTATCCGCACATTCAGATGTTACGGAATTACTTAGTAAATTAGGTAAAAATTAGAAATTTTGTTTAAAAAATATGTCGTTTTTATTAAAGAAAATAATAAACGTATTTAAATACGAGTATCGATCGTTTTAATATTATTAATGTCGGAAGGGTTTTTACAATATCATTGTGGTTATCAGATAATAAATTTTATATCCCCTTGCGTATAACATTAGTAATTACGCCCCTGTTACTATGTATACTATATAATAGTCGAGTAGGTATACTACAGTATGAAGGAGTAAGTTTCTGTATAAAAAATGAATTTCTCCCAAAATGAAAATAACCGAGAATAATATTTTAATGTTCGGGGAATTCAGTCGCGTTGGCAACGTTAAACGCATAATATACTTCCGAACGATTCTATAAAATTTCTTTAAAAGTATTGTATCGAATTTATTCTTTATCCGTTATTCCATAACTATATGCGTACGTTTATTTCAATAATATTCGGCTATAAATCATGATTATTGACTTGTGATTAACGATTTGGTTTTTAAACATTTACATTTATAAACGTTAAAGCTCGATTAAACGGAAAAAGTCGTATATTGATATTGATTTTTAGTAAAAAAAATTTAACCGTTTTAGGTATTTGTATTCGTATTTTATGGGTGTATGTATATATTATGTGAATGCTGCAGTAGTGCGCGTTGAAAGTTATGACGACGATTTTGATGTTTTACCGAATCCGAATGATGTGTGTAACGTAAAGCAAACAACTTTTCTTCTTGTCATTGTGACTTCACTTTTGATGGGGTTTTACGCATAATATACGTACAAATCGACATGAGAATAACGTTTGATTTGAATAATATTTTGTGTGTGTGTGTGTGCCGGCGGATTGTAAAAGCAGTTTATATAAAAACACAAGTCCTGGTCTTGTTTTATTACTGTTTAACGCAAGTATTCGTCTAGTGTAATAAATTTATTATTATTAGCGATGAACGTTATTAAAACTCAAAACGAAATGAAATCGATTAAAAATATATGAAACAACGTATATTCGTTATGATAACGCGTTAACAGCGCGCGTGGTCATTAACATTAGAATAAGGATAATCTTAATTTTTAATATAAACGTAAACCCCTTTTTTAAATTGTTTTTTTTCGAGCGAAATGTTTTTTTTTTTTAATGTATAATACTATTTAAGAGATCTGTGCGATTTAATGGCCTATGGATTTTTACGCTGTCGAAGTCACGATATTGAATTATATGCGAATTAGAGCGACGAATATTCAAAACGCTTAATTTTAAACAATTTATTACGCTATAAACAATCGTATTAATTATGTATTATATATTTATTCGTCGAAAAAACGTATAAATACGATTGTTTTATTTATAAAAAATATATTAGATTTTTATGTCGCGCCTAAGTATTATATTCGATGTACATCGAAATGTCTTCGATATAATTTTGAATTAAAAAAAAAAAAAAAACTAAATATAAATTATAGTTACGCGTAAAAGTATTTTCGTGTAAAATATGAATCCCGGGAGGACACCACGCAATAATGAAAAGTCATTGGGATCGGGAATCTTTGGGTATTGTTAAATGAAAATGATGTCGTGTAATTTTTGCACGAATAAATGTTCGCATTTCCCAAGTCGAGCGCGAACAAAATATAATTTACATATTTTTATAATTTTTCACGGAACACACACACACACACACATACACTATAGAAGAGTGAAAAAAAAAGTGAAACCAACAAAAAATATATAGGTATAATAACGATTTATATATATTTTTTGTTTCTGTGATTTATTCGGTGTATATAATGTTCTAAATTTATCAAAAGTATTTCGGGTGTAAGCTTGTTTGTATATTGTATACATATATATATATAAATGTATATACCGATGAACTGACGAATTAGTATATGCCGATTATAAAACATATAAGTTATTTTTTTGAGTTCGTTTTAATTAAATAGTCAGAACGTGATGGAACTGTGGCCGATTTAAGAGTGTTAAACGTCTGTTACGGCAAACTTTTGTAGGAAGGCAACAGAATTATCGATTTTAATAAAAATTATTTGTGAAAACGTGAGGAGAAGTGCAGAATAGTCGAAATACGAATAACGTGAGTAATTCGAAAAAAAAAAAGAAATTGAAACGTAATCGATAATTTTCTAGTGTTCGACATAATTTCGTTTATCATAAATTTCAATTACTCGACGTAATAATTAATAAATATGTACGAGAACAATACGCTTCAAAATTTCGTAGTCACGTGTAATAATAACACGAATCTCGTTTTTGTTATATGTTTTAATAGTTTATACATATTGTTCCAAACGTTGCAATGCAATCGAAAATCGTATGTTAAAATATATGTGTTTTCGGGGGCGATATTAAATATGTTTAAATACGCGTAGGTATTCTGTTTTAAAATGTATGAAGTGATTTTGCGACAAAATTATCTACACTTTGAAAAACGCACATTTCGGAAAAGAAGACTTTCTTAAAATCGCTTTATTTCTAAAATACACATGTACTACTCCATTTATTTACTGTAAAACGAACGCCACTGAATAGACTTTTAAAGGTAGGAAAGTTTCCACAGGCCACATCGGCTCGTTTGGCGGAATGATCGACTGTTAAATTCGCGCCACACAAAATATAAAGTAGGTATCGTTCGCTATATTTTTTCCGTCACGATTCGTTTTTGCCTCGGGTTTCCGATCGTAATTAATTATAGTAAATACAATGGCGCGACAAGGAGGAGAGACCTGCCGGCCGGCCGTGTCGATACTTACAAAAATAATGTGAAACAGCGCGTCGGATTAGTGGACAAATCGATTTGTGTTTATGAGATAAAACGCCACAGCTGAATTTAGCGAGTGATTTAATGAGCTCGCAGTAAAAGATTAAATAATTCTGCGCGTTAACAATTGAAATGCGCAGATTGAACAAACTCCAAAAACGCGTATATACTAATGAATGTGTTCCGCAACAAAACATCCCGGAAGAATACTTCGAGATTACTATACGTTTATTTCTTACCCCGGATTCATTTGTATATTATAACAATTGCGTGATCAAAACGCTATTCAAACGTAATACAAACATCATCACCGCGTGTTTTCACGAAGAGTTAATGAAGAGTTCAGCGGCATTTAACGAAGAAAGAGCTGCTTGTTGAATTCCGTTCTGCTGACGTTGACGAATCCGATCGAGTTAGTATCAGGTGTTGAATATCGTGGAATCGTCGAATAAGAGATGATATACCTATAGTGACATTCTGCAGTTACACGGGTAAATAATCGCGCGATTCGCGTTTATTTCCAAACGTTTCAAAATTATCATTGCGACGAAATCGAACATCGAAATCCAGGCCCACACGACGGACTGGCCGCATCCTACGTCCATTATATGTATGAAGTGAACGTGTGAACGCTGAACAATATCCTTAGGGAATATCTGCAGGTTACAGATTACAATACGCGTGCCAATCGATAAAACGTATAAAATCGCGATTAATCGAATTCGGTATCCGAATGGCGTTGAAACCGTTTTGAAAATAAAGTGTTTTAGCTTTAACCTTATTATATACGATAACAGCTGTTTATGTACGTTTAACGAACGTTCATAGATGATTATAAATGTATAAAATATATCTGCACGCGCTATACAGTTTGATAACATCGTTATTTAATAGCCACAACTTGGTATTTTTTATCGATTTTTTTTTTTTTTACATGAGGAATAAGGTATATGGTCTCCGACTGGTTATAAGAATATACTAGTGGTTTTCATATATCGCCAATATTTCCGACGTCACAGGGTCGCCTCTGCGCCGTATATATATATTATTAATAATATATTGAAGGGGGCTGAATCGAACGTTATTATGTGTACGGAAGGTGAGAGGAGGGGGAAACGGTTATAAGCGAGTAGATCTCGTAGACAGATTTCGGTAGATTTCGGTCCATAACTCTTCAGACCGCGCGGTTAAAGTCCGGCCGCGTTCTCACTATACGGTCGGTATAGGGTTTGACGCGTATATATATAATATATAAACGAAAAAAATAAAAACGATAAAGCAGCGACATCGACAAAAGCATTTTCAGGTCATACATATGTACGCGCGAGGGTCAAAAAAATATATGAAATGTAAATCAAAAAAAAAAAAAAAATATATATATATATTTTTTTTTTCACTCTTCCGCGTATAAAACATCCGCCGTCCGCAGTTCTACTCCACAGCAGCCCGGTCGCGTTCGGTTTTAGAATTCCTACGCTTTACCGTGCACATTTTTTCCTATCGGGCAAAGCGTTTGAATTGTAAAACCGGACTCGGGGCAAACACCGTCCAGTCGCAGTCAGTACGGGCAGCTCGGCTTTCATCGAACGTTCAAATATATTTTAACAACGTGTGCACAGTGCTTGAATTGGGGAAAAACAATTTGGCAAACGGAAAAAGAAATTGACTACTTTCCAACAGACTGAAGTGCAGCAAAGCTTTGGCACGCCACAGTCGAGCCGTTGATTTTTTTCATGACGAGTATAAACAATTTTTCCGCGAGCATTGTGAATAATCGGTGATTTTTACTAACGTCTATTGTTGTTCGGGACCGGTTTTATTTCCAATTAAATCGAACGCTGTAACCCCGGCGTGAATTGAACAGAAGGGTTTTTACTCGACGAATATCAGCAATCGGAAGTAGTGGCTTTATTATTATGCGTGATTATATTTTGTCGACAAGCTTTACCGTTTAGAAAAATTATTATTAGAGGGACGCTGAAATATTTTTTTTTTTTTTTTTTAAAAAGACACTTAGTTTTCCCACAATTCAAGCACCGTACAATATAGTAGAACTAGCGTATTGTGTTGTATGTTATATTGTGTTTAAAAACGCGTGTATATGATACATAGTATTACGACAATCCAATCGCTGTATAATTTTATTGTAAGAAAATCCGCAAAAGCGTTTGCTCGCTTTCGACGGCTTTATCGCGATTAAATTGTATAACGTACTTTTAAAGAAAAGAAAAAAAAGAAATTATGTGTTTTTCAAATTATTTAGTTTTAACATTAATCGGAAGAATTGACATTGTTAAAATTATTTATAATAATAAGCATATAATTTTTGTATTATTATTATTAAAGTTACTGTAAGTCAACAACACTATGCTCATATTATATAATAGTATTATATTAAAAATAATGTTATAATTAAAGGATATTTTTAAGATATTATCACATTTCGTAAAAGCGGTTCGGTAAAAATAACGAGTATAATTATGTCAAGTTTTTCCGCATCGCCTCCGATGATAATTTTTTATTTTTTTTTCTTATAATAATGTACAACGATAGGTACCCTACATAATATACATACGCGTATATATGAATATTGTGTTCGGTTAAACAGTATTAATCGTCGTGATTACTAATTTATACTAATACGAACGCATATTTTTCATCGGTGTCGATGATGACGACGACGATTATATTCCACGATGACTTTCGGTGTACCGTATCATAAATGGGTTTTAAATAGGTCACTAAATACGTGCGGCATAAATCACGAGCCATCGGGAATTTAAATTCAAAAGCACGTGCTCTGTACGCGATTTATTTTGTTTTAAAGTATCGTAAGATTTTTTTTCCATTCCGCGTGTCAATTCGTCTATGTTTTGTATAACATTTTAATTATATTTGATTCGAAATAACGTACGTATTAGGTAATCGAATTTCGAAATTAAAAAAAAAAAATTCCACGTTCTTAACTGAAAATAAAATTTCTATAGTACTACAATAAAACTAGCTGATGTACCCGGGCTATGCTCGCTTGGTATTTTACTATTTTTTTATTTTGTACGGTTCACTGACGCGGGGTGTAATTCTTATTTTTTCATAAACATTCGGTTTGAACGAATAGTGCGCTGTGTTATTTCCTTAAATATTACTTTTTTTTCGAAATATGTTTTCATTTATTTCTATTATAATATACGCTTCGTTCGTTTACACGAAGAAAATAAAAACGTCTTATGTATAATATAACGTGTAATATTTGAAATCGTATTTTAACGTATACAATATTATCGTCACTAAATAACTCGAAATTTGAATATACACATATATATAAACTATATTATTCGTGTAATACCAAGAATAAATATAATTTTTCGCAGCACTAACGATAGGGAGGAGGTAACGTGAAATTTCCTGTGAGTAAGACAGGGATTAGTGACGTCAAGACGTGCAGCATTCAATGTCTCGTCCCTGCGTCGTGTTGGCGGACATGACGACGCAGAGTTTAATTGTAGGAAATCGGACACGTTTAAATTATAACGTATAAGATCTTCGGTATTTCGGAAATCAAAAAAAAAAAATTTGAAAGAATTTTTACGCGAAAAAGAAATACGCTGCACTGAACAGAAACTCCGGCGTATTTCGCTTTTATTCGCGGCCACTAATTACTCGATATCAGTGGCGTGCTCAGGGGGAGGTTAGGGGTTATATCCCCCCATTGTCTTTTTTGCCGAACTACAGAAAACAACTTATTAGTAAGTTATAAGAGCTGTTTTAAAGTCATTACTCAATACTTTTCATTAGTTATTAGCAAAAAGTTATTAGTTATGACAATAAACATTCACTATACATAACATATTATGTTATGTTAATTAAACAACTTGGTATTAGTGTGTTATAATTTAAATTAATTTAAATTATAGAACAATTTACAAATGTACACAGGCACACAGTTATACGCTAGAAACGATTTTGAAGAGCTTGAAACATAAACATTTACCATGACAATTCATTAAAATTTAAAATGTATTATTACTATTTACTTATAACATCCCCCCCCCCATTGAAAATTCCTGAGCACGCCACTGCTCGATATTACTTATCGATTGGCCGGATTAAAATTATGATTGAAACCACTTTTTTAAAACCGCATTTCTATCTACAAATAAAGCGGCAATGTACGTTTTGTGTGTGTGTTTTTTTTTTTTTCAAAAAAAAAGATTTACTTAGAGAGAAAATACAGTGTAGGAGAACGGATTTTATTATACTTATTAGAAATAACCTACGGGCGAATAAAATTCGTAAAAAACACGTATGTAATTGGTATTTTTTCGAACCCATTAGAGGTGCGCGTCTTCGTCTCGTCCGCGGTCCAGCTGACGATCGTCGCCATCGTTTATTGTACGAACCACGATTGGCGCTCGGTGAGAATAACGAAGGCCGGAGTGCGCTGAACGCGACCTTATACGGCTCGAACCGAGTGACGCGAGTATTTATTAATTTTCGCGTGTTGTTCAAAGTGTATAATATATTATTACGAACAACGTGTTTTTTTTCTCGCAGAAACGGACGTGGAAAATAAATTCTCGTAAAGAAAAACGCGACACAAAGAACAAAAAAAAAAACAGAAAAAAACAGAAAAAAGGAACGACATTTCCGAGTAAATGTGTAACGATAGATCGGGTGAAAGCCATTGAATAAGCAATGACAAACTCGACGTGAACACACACACACACACACACACTGTAGTGCAGTGCAAAACCTTTACTAACACTGCGAGTATAAGAAAACGGAGAAAAAAAAAAGAGTACAGTACATAATATACCGCGTACACCTTTATTTCTCGCGCGTTTGTGTGTGTGTGTGTATACGCGCGAGTACGGAGTTAAGCTGGTCTGGAAGCTTTTAGGGGGTGAAAACGTGCAGATCAAAAAGCGACTCGGCATAAAAGAGTTGACGACGGCGGGGAGACACGTGGCCGGAGGAGGGCCGCGTTACGTCCCTGCTCGCTGTTCGTCCTGTCCCTTCTCCGACGTCTCTGCGGTAAACGGCGGAATCCTACGCGACGATTCGTTTCCAGCAGCACGGGATACGTTCGGCGGTGCAGGCGGCGGAGGAGAGACTTGACACCACCGCCGGTGTATAAAGTACATAAATATTATAAGGTACACGTTGCGAGGGAACGCGATTTGTCTCGGTCGCCCGTATAACCGTATAGTAGTCCTTCTGGCAACACCAATTTGGAACTGTCTATCTACGCGTAGGTGAACGCACGCGCGCGCGGTGGCTGGAAACGGGAGGATGTGTTTTCGCAGGGTCCTCTAGCCCGAAGCTTTTCGACCCGCCGCCGTCGACGTGCTCGCCGATATATATATATTGTGTAAATCTTTTGCCGGCTCCTAAGCCACGTAGTTTCATAATGCCTATTTTCGTCTACCGTTCTGTGAAATCCAATATATACAATGTGTGTGTGTGTGTGTACTCAGACAGCAGCAGAGCGGCTCGTGTGCGGTCTCGGTCTTTTTCTTATATTTATAAGCGTCGAGTTTATTTTTCGTATTTCTCTATTTCTATACCGGCTCGTGCACTCCGTTTATAGACGTCGACGTTTAATCCCAGCGAAACGTATAAATTGTTTTCGCTTCGGTTTAGAAACCCCCCGTCCGTCCGTTACGAATCGACCGAAACGATCGTTTTGTTGTGATAAATGATGTGTCCAGACTGATGAGTGATAATATAGTAATACATTATTATTACTGCACAGACTTGGGTAGTATTCCGAATACTTTCTAAGTATTCTGAATACTTTTTAAATACTTTTTGAAAGTATTCGGAATACAGTATTTTAAATACTTTTTAAAAGTATTCTGAATACAGTATTCCGAATACTTTTTAAAGCTCAAACATTTTAAATAGTGTCTACACGATATCTCATGTTATTTTTGTTTTCAACTATATTTAATAAAATAATAATGGTTTTTCCACTTTTGTCCCAGCAACGACGATAACGTATTACGATGGTGTAATAAATAAGTGTCCACATTCTTCTGTTAATTATTATCAATAAAATATCGAGAAAATGTTCATCTCATTTTAGATACATAGGTATATCCAAATATTTCCAAATCATTAAACTGGATTTCCCGCGAAAGCAATAATAATTTAAATAATTAAATATGAGTAACAACTAGCAGCAGTAGGTTAGGTACTGAAAACTAGTAAAAAAAAAAAAAGTATTCTAAAAGTATTTAGAATAATTTTTGTGAAGTATTCAGAATACTTAGAGAATACTATTTTCACGAAATATTCGAATACATATTCTGAATACTTTTTACAAAGTATTCGGAACATGTATTCCAAACACTTTTAAAAAGTATTTTACCCAAGTCTGTTACTGCACATCAGTACTGTTATCAACACATTATTACTGAAGATGTGCTCGGTGTGCACGGTCGTGCGATGTGTGGTGTTTTTGTATGTCATGAGTCGTGACTTTATTTTCCGTGTTTTTTATCTAATAAATATGCTAACCAGTTTTTGAATACTTATGAAAGCGTTTGTATCTAATAATCGTACTCGGTCATCACTAACCAGTCACTGTGCTATAACAGTACATTCATAGCTGGTCCTTCCAATAACATCGTAACATGATGATTTTTATTTAAATCGATTATTATCGTTCGAATACGCGCGTTATTTATACGTACAATATATTACCGTAAATATTATAATACACATCATCGCGACGTTACATCGAATGATTCGGGCGATTAATCGCCTGACAAATTGTTTAATATATAATAATTATTGGTTTGTTCGCGAAACGATCAACAACGGTTTTTGGAAAATTATTTGAAATTCGCAATATCCTAAATGTTCGGACGAATTCGTCTCGTATTTTTTATTATTATTATTATTATTTTTTTTTTTTTTGTCAAACACTTGAACGGTGCGACGCGCGATTTTACTGCAAAATTGAAATTTACCGCAGAGGTACCCGTAGAAAAAATAAAAAATAAACGGCTCCAAAAGCCTTTCGAGTATAAATGTCGTATTTAACTAAACTGTTATTAGACGCGTGAAATTTAATTAAATATAAAACAGGTACCGATAGAAAACATCTGCCGTTTTCTAAACAAGAATAATGCACGTAGATATTGTCTTGTTCGTATACGCTGGTGCACGTTATTGTGTACACACCTTGGTCGTACATTAAATTTTAATAATATTTCTTATTATTATTATTATTTGTATTTTATAGCGTGTAACGTAAAATATCAAAGCGATAATAGATAATTTATTAAAGTTTTACGGCGGTATACATGGTTTTCACTGATACGATTTGCAGGTTAATATTGCACAAAATTTACTTTTTTAAATTTTATGTAAAGACAATCTTTACGTCGGACTAGCACAATAAGTTTTACACGAGTTGAAATGAGCAGAATTTTTTTTTTTTTTTTTTTTTGAAAAATTTGCGAATACTTGTTCATCAATTATTCGTATAATACTATATATCACACACACGTTGCGCGCATGAACGTTTTTTCCCTATATATATATATATAATTTAATCATCAAGCATGTGTCAGCATAGTACTGTGCGAAGATCGGAAGACGAATTTGGAATCGTTTAAATGCGCACCGGGACAATTACGGAGAGTGGCGAGAACGAAACTAATGTATAATTGAGTAAATTCGTTAAAAATTAATAATTCGGTGTCACGCCGATACTTTTCATTGGCATCTTAACGGAATTCGATTTAGAAACACATTTGTTATGAACGCGCGGCAGTCCGCTATTCGATTTCAGAGACGCGTATAAAATCCCGAACCGATCCGATACCAACGTACGCGCACACGTGAGTGACGAAAAAAGTTAATTGTGCGCAAATTAACAGGTGCCTTGCTTTTAGTCGCGGCTCACAAAATTATCATATAAATTTTATATTAACGGTTTACGGAGGAAAAACGTTTGCTTCAAACAATATTAACATTAAAAATTAGGTGTAAAATTGTCTAAAAACGTATGTCCGGAGCATTATGCTACATATATGGATGTGAAACACGGACTATAGCAAAAGACTGAAAAGATCACGAATGAAGAAGTCTTAGAAAGGATATTGGAAAGAATATCATTGTGGAAAAGTATAAAGAAAAGACGAAATTAATTAATAGATCATATTATATAAGACACGAAGAATTGCTAGGACTGATCTTAGAATAAGGATGGTTAATGTAAAAAAAAAAACCACAGACGAAGACCGCGATTACAATACGTTAACCAAATTGTAGAAGACCAAGAATGTAGTTCATGTCAAGAATTGAAGAGGAAGGCCAGTGACAGAGAAGCATGGAAGTTGCTGAAAAACGATCATTAGATTGAACATTTTAGAAGAAGGAAGGAAAAATTAATAAAATGAAGCAAATTATAAAAAAAGAGACAAAATACCGGCCGAAGTAAAAAAAAAAAAAAAATGTATATAAACATACCCGATTTTATTATACATCACGGATGGGATGCGTCATGTGCATGAATCGCACACCCATTATGGGACACACCACTGCAGAGATAGATCTCTCAAGGATCTACTCCGTGTTATAAGCATTTTCACACAGATAAAAAAAAATAACACACAAAAAAAAACAGACAATCCTTTCCGATGTATATAAAACACGAGAGTCGAATACAGCAGAGTGCGTTTTTATAATAATAATAACTGGCCTAGTCGGCATTTCATTGCAATTGATGAAGTCACGATATTCTGTAGGTTGGTGGCTATCGGACCGGTTTCCGATGGAGCGTCGTCGATACGTTGCGTAATCTCTTTACGTTATCGAAATGAGAAGCTGATTTCGCGCCAACTGAGACGCCAACTCTGAGCGTCAGAATCGTTGAAACTTTCTTTTCGCGTGTTTAATCTATTCGATCGTTTTTCAACACAATATCTCTCACTCGGTTTAGACCGTTTCTACATAAGATACATTGGTAGCGGATTTCCTTGGGGTTTTATGGTGTTTTTTTTCTGTCCGCCCCGCGTTTAAATAACGTATTTTCAGGATACCCGCGAAACCGCGGTATTCATAAATTATTCATATATATATATATATATTTGCATTATACTGTTTACGCGTATATCTCAACAAATACGCATTATAAATCCTTGGTTCGCTCTTTGAATACCTGAGAATAATATTAGAACGAAATTTCTTCCGCTGTTTTTCACTCGCGGTCTCGGGAACGTATAAAATAAACGTAAAAATTCGATACGATAACTTCGGATCATGTCGGATATTTCTATTATTATGCCACCCGTGATCGATGACGGCATTATACTGATCCGTTGTCTGTACGTTTTGTGTTTCAGAAGCTGACTACACGCTGGACGATTCGTATTGGAACGTGCCGCAGCAGCAGGATAGTCCCGTTGGTGAGTTTCCAATTTAATCAATTTTTTTTTAAATTGTTTCTTTTCTCTGTTTTGGTCTCCGTCCTGCAATAGCTGCAGTTGTTGTTTCCAGCGGCGTATTTAGGATTTTAAGTACACAATTAACTGGCGCCTTTTTTTCAATAACACCACTGGCACAATTGTGTGCGTTTGAAACTCATCTCCCCATGCCATAGATAACTCCTCGAAAACGTGTTAAATGTTCACGGCACATCCAAAACAGATCTCTTTTTATAAAACTGTTTATTCGCTCTCCAATTTCTACGCTTATGAATTTTTTTACCTTCTCTCTTTTGTAAATCTTACCACGGCATACAATCCCGATAAATATTTGCAACAATATATAAATATAGTAAGTAATGATTGGCGGATACGGATAATAAAACTCATCATAAAATGTATAATAAGCACCGATTATTTATATATACTTAACATATTTAAATTTTACAGATAAACAAAAATTAATGAATTACATATTATAAAATTTAGTCATGATTTTGACTTTTAGTATTGATATCTTAAATAAATATATGCATGTACAAGATTAAAATATTTACATAATTGATTTTTTTTAAATTTTTTATTAAATTAATACCGCTATTTCAAAACGTTTACATCTAACATCGGTGCCCCGGGAAAATCGCTCCCGTGCGTCCCCCGTCCCTAAATACGCCACCGGTCGTTTCCTCGTCGTTTGATATAAATCGCGAATTTTTATTACGACAATTATTATTATTACACGCGAAACATGAAAAATATTAATAAAATATTACAAATTTACATCTACTGCAGTACACCTCTCGTGTCCGTATATATAAATATATATAATACGATAATAATGCGTATTATAATAAATATTTTTTTAACCCTCGTCGACCCGCTCAGTCCGCTCGCTAGCGCGTTTCGCTAATAATTTATGGATTCGAATTACTCCCGTTGCGCTATTAATTTATTTCGTTCGTATGTGTGCACCCGTGTACGAACGAACACAACGCTCATTTATCTATTCTGTATTTCGGACGATCTATGTGTTAAAAACGTATTAAACACACGGTTAATTTATTAAAACGGGACGGAGAGTATGACTCGCAATTAGTGGTGGTTTTTGTAGGGTTGTTCGGCCGCGGGCGGTGTGATAATAAATGGGGCGACACATAACGCGCGCGTTATTTCTGCTGCAGCAGCCGGACCCTGTTCGGTCGGCGTTAAACAGACTCCGTTTCGCAAATCCGGTTTTCGACAAAATTATTCCTACTGTGAACGTTATTCGTACGCTTTTATACGGTATGACGTTCCGTCCTGTAACGCCGCGTATAATACAAAACAAAATGATATTATTGAACAAAAATAATCAACGAAATGTTTACGAAAGAGTATATTAAAACGTATGTATATTTACGTATAAGATTTTCAATGAACGGTAACGAATAGATAAGTCGTAATTCGAACAGTGTTCTCGTAATAACGTATAAGCGATTGATACACTTATATATATGTGTAAGTCGTACAAATATGGAATAGCCGTTATAAAAATCCAGGACCGTGTAGAGGAAACGAAAATGAATAAAGGAGTTACACGAGGATGCACGATCACATCCTCGCAATCATATACACAAGAAGCCACAAATACCGTAAAAGAGGAAGCCAACCTATAAATTCAAATCCACGGACAAAAAATAAGCATGCCGACGATGTAGTATTAACTGATGAAAATGAAAAGGACTCGGAGAAAATAATTAAATTCGTGGATGAAAATCGTTTAAATAGGGATCTGAACATGAAAATAAATGTGAAAAAAAGCGAACCGTACTCGTGTGAAGAAATAACATCAGAGTAAAAATAAAACTACGCGGAAAACATGCAACGGAACAAATACATACCCGTAGAAATAGGAAAGAAATAATAAAACGTATAATTGTCAAGCGAAAATAGCATTAAACAATAAGAATACTCTATTCGCATCGAAAAGCATTTGTCTAAAAATCAGAAGAAATCTACTGAAGACGTGTATCAGGAGCATAGCTTTATATGGGTGCAAAACCTGAACAATAACAGCGGAAGAACGTAAAAGGCTGAAAGCGTTTGAAACGCGGTGTTATAGAAGGACGTCGAGGGTAAGCCGGATGGATAGATTAACCGGTATAACGAAGTACTGGAAAGATTATTAGAAAGAAGGTTGTAATGGAAAAGTTTAGCTAAAAGGCAAAACGAATGGATGGTTTGCACGTATAACACGACTCGAAGGACGGTTCAAAATGATTAGATAGAGAGGATCGTGTGGAGGGGAAGAACTACGGAGCAGACAGCGTCTCGAGAATATATCCGTCAAGTAATACTAGAGACCAAAGACGTGTGTGCAAATGAAAAGCAATGCGGACGGTAGAGAAGAGTGGCGGCAGATGTCTGCAAACTACAAGAGAGAGAGAGAAAAATAGAGAGAGAGAGAAAGATAAGCGAAACCCGAAAACGTAAGCAATTGTATTTTATACTTTCAAACGATTGAGCACTTTTATTATTCGCGTAGATTTACAATGTAGACTTTTATAATAACGTTTAAAAGTAATTGATCACAGTAACATTGTAAAATATATACTTATGTCAACCGGACGTTACGAATCCAGTGAGAATAACCGTTGAACTACGACGTGCATATTATATCGCCGCACACCATTAAAACTCTACAAGATATTATATTGTTCGACACGGACTTATTCGGAATTTGAGGTAATAACGTTATACACGCCACCCGTCTGTGCATTCCGAATGAGTATTGACTGCTGGGAAATCGTCGTGAACGCTGTATACTTCTATACAGACACAGTGCGGGAGACCGTATGAAACTTTTCGGTTGACGAGAACGTTGAATCGTGCGCGATGCTTTTCGAATTCTAACCGACTGGGAGGAGGATATAATATAATGATAAGAATTTTGATTTCCAGCAACGACAACAAAAGGAACATAATCGCATGTGCAACGAACACTTCGTAAAGTTTCCACGAGATAACAAGAGGTATATGACTTAATTTAAAGCACTCGTGCGCGTTCAAGACCACCGAAAGTTCCACCGAAACTACTGACTTTTTGAGCACGAAGTATAATTCAATTTCGTTCGACGTACGTTTTGACAAGTTTTCAATCGACGTACATTTTCATCAGCCGCGGTTTCTCTAATATTATAATTCAATATTTTGAGTAATACCATCCTATATAATATGTATGGGTACAGTATATTTTGAATATACCACTAAAGTTTGCGAACGACGCATTCCGTTTTGTAACGCACATATATTAAAACCAATCGTTCTTTTCCGCGATAATTTATAATAAAATTAATTATTTGAAATCCGTGTACCACGCGACAGACAGAAACATCCTCGTTCGTATATTAACGCTCCACAACAATTAATACTGTACGAGAATATTGTAAATAGGTTTACGTAACGTTAAAATTTAAATATTGTAATGTTCGAACAAATCGACCGAATCGGACGAGGACAAAATCACTAAACTTTCAAAGGAAGATTCTTAGAAGAATACATAATACGGGAACAGCCAACGGTCAGTTTACGGAAGGAGAACGAATGAAGATATTGTGAGGAACTGGAATCTTCAATGGATTAAATATCTAAGAAAAAAAATGCCTTATTTCGAAAAGACTGGAACGAGCGGCGCAGGGCGTATATTACGCCGAGCTAAAGGAAAGTCGAATAAGACCAGTATTATAGTTTCTAAGCCAAATACAAGACACATCATACAGAGGAAAACCGTCGCAAGGTTGACTAGAACGAGTAAAGAGAGATTTAAATCAGCTGGTAGGTGAAACAGCAAATCCGGAAGGAGCGGACGACATAGATCGTCGGACGGTTTCGGTAGAAGCAGAAAAATTTCCGAATAAATGGCTTGTAAACGTTAAAAAAAATATTCCGAACAATATTTCTAATCTCGATAATTTTATCTTCGATTAATTCGATAGCTAATCTATTGCATTTCCGGTTCTTTAAATCACATATTAACGTTTATTTCCATTATCGCTATTCTTCGAACGTATTCGCAGCACAAAATCGCATTAACGCTCAAGTTATTTTAATACGTAAAACCCAATAGTTTTTAATTTACAGTCGAATTGGATGTCGTGTACTGCACGCGCATTAGTACTTGATTGTTAGTAATTTGTTTAGAACCCTCGTCAGTTTCGGCACAAATCGACTTGTTAAAGGACTGTACCACGCGTTACTATCCACGAATTTTGACTTTTAGATCGGATTAATTTGAATTATCACTCCGTACTCGTATACACTGGAAATTCGATTGAATTTAACGTCCCGAACATCAAAATATATTTCGTGAAATTATTTCGAATAATAAACCTGAAATATTAATAATATTTGACTTATCGGTGATACACTTATACGTACGTCTATTGCTGCGCATAAAACGGTAATGCGTATTATATTAAAGACGTTTATTATCGAAAATACGTCCTGTGGTGCAAAAAAAAAAAATATCGAATACTGGAGAAAGGGAGGGGGAATCTGTTAAAAATTTTTTCAAGAAAAACGTGCGTGTCAATTTTACGTACCCGATCGTTTTACGGTCCGGAGGTGAATTTGACGCGTATCTCATCTTGTGTAAAAAAATTAACTACTGGAGCCTGATAGTTTGGATTTTTCGTTTCCATTCGAACATTCGAATTTTACATTATTCGGTAAAATATTTTCAGTAAAAACTATCGATTACGACAGTAGTTAGAATAATACTGCATATACCAGTACACACAAGAATCCGAATATTTGGTTTGTCGGTCGATAGAAAATCATAATATCCAGCGTGTTCGTTGACACTAATTAATACTGTACACGAGTAGATTTTTAAAATAGGAAAAAAAATAGAATACGCGTAATGAAAACAATCAAACGTAAAACTATGTTTTCTGCATTAAAACAATTTGTACAGGAAAATTTCCTGCAAACAAAACACTGACTTTGATGTAATAATTTGTCCGAATTTAGTTCTGTTTTGTAAACATATTTTAGTGATTTTCGAATTACTCCGCGTGTGCGATAAATAATATTATTAACTTTTCTCGAAGAATTTTTTCCGGACACTTTCGAACTATTCGAACTTCTCTATAAAAACCGTTTTCGTTTATTTTCTCCTTGCCGTCGTTTCGTGAGAGCCGCGTGAGCAGACGTTTTCATTGGGCCACACCTGCAAAATATACTTTTTGCAAGGACTTAAATACGGGCAATTAATATTGTAATATAATTTCTGAATCGTAACGGATATAAACGTAGAACGACTACGTCTGGTAGTTGGTTGTCTTAAAAAATAATAAATGTGTCGGCACTCGTCTGCAATTTTTTTTTACCATCAGGTCAGACCTAATGGTGTGACCCGTGGTTTCGCCAACGATGATCAGCGTGATCGGTATAATAAATTATTTAGCGATAAATTTAAGAAAATGTCTTATTCGCGTTTGATTTGGTTCAACGGTTGCATTGTTCGACCGCGAAACCGACGATCGGGCTGAGCGTGATGGCGTAACGACAGCGCTCGGAACGTGTAACGCCCTGCACGTAATCGAGCGTAGTGAAAATTAGTGACGGGCTGGTGTATTATAACCGAGTGGAAACAATCGAGTTAATCCATTACGAGAATAATAATCGAAATATCTCGATTATTAAGAGTTATAATAAAACGGAAACGAGTGAACATTCCCGCAGGCATTGTCGAGACGTACTGTTATTATTATTTGTTTTTTTTATTCGTCGAATTATTCCAGTTATTCCCCCCGATAGCTCTCGTGCCTCACAAGGGCGCACCCAGGATTTTTTTGGGGGGTAAATAAAATTATTTTTAGATATTCTTCTTCTTTCTTCTTTTCTGGTTAAAAGGCCTTTCAAGACCATCCCATCTCACACCCATTCCTCCATTCTTCTCTATCCATTGCTCTTTCTTTCCAATTCGTTCCTCCTCCTAGCGATTGCACATCCTTTTTAACTAAGTCTTCCCATCTTGTTTTGGGTCTTCCCAGCGGTCTTTTTCCTCGCGGGTTTTGTTCTAACACTGCTCTAATTAGTTCATTTTGGCTCCTCCAAGCGTGGCCTGCCCATTGGAGTCTTCGCCTTTTTATCACTTCTGTTATTGTTGTGTTTTGGAATAATATTTCTAGCTCTGTATTCTTTCTCCTTCTCCATTCACCGCTGATGTTATCCTTAACTGGTCCATAGATTTTCCTCAATATCTTTCTTTCCATTATCAAAAATTTATTTTCGTCAGATTTTCTTAGCGGCCACTTTTAGATATTAACAAGATTTATTTAATATATACAGAAATCCGAAAGTACACTTGTTTATGAAAAACTTATATTCTAATAATATATCTTAATATTAATTTTTGCATTTTGGGTATTGATTTAGTTACGGTGAAATTATACCCGTAAAATATTGTTATTAATATGAATATTGATGTGAAAATTTAAAGTGATACCTAATAAAATTACAAAAATATTAAGAGGTCAACCATTTTGGGGGGCTTAAGCCCGTTAGCCTTTGCTCCCTTGGGTGCGCCACTGGTGCCTCATCGAAACGATTACTGTAAATTTCATTTTTCTCTCTCGAATCTTTTGACGCGTCAATAACCGCGGCGGCGGCGGTCAGTCTGTATGGGCCGAATAATAATAATACGGTTTCGTATTGGCGGCGTGTTGAAACCGACTTTAGTGTTAACATCTCGTCGACGAGATTTACAACGAGTAGACCGCGGGTCGCGCGGTGTTTATGGTTTGGAGTTCTTTTTTTTTTGGGGGGCTATCGAAGGGCTCTCGACGCGGAGTATAAGCGGCGTGGCGGTAATAACGAAATTATATCCTCTCGACCGAACCCCGACAGCGGACGTGGTACACGGCACTCGTGACATGTTCAACAACGCACGTGGTGTACACACAATAGGAGAAGTGTGCAAAGAAAAACGATACTCTTTGTATTAGTGGGCGCACCCTCCACGCCCTGGACTCGGGGCAACACTCGACTTTTGAGACAATGGACAGCGCGAGGACTATAAACGAAATTTTATACGGCGAAGGACACTCTCTCTCTCTCTCTCTCTCTTTTTTTTCTACGTCAATCGGTACGAGGAATAAAGAGACCCCGGCAGGGACTGCGGACGTCACAGTTCGTGTTCCGCGACTGGGCTTTCGATTCGCGTGTAAAGAGGTCACGCGGTCGATTGGTCGTCGACGATAGTTTTGAACGAGATACGACGGAACTGGCGAGGATGAAGAAACGTACGAAAAACGAGTTATGATGGTATTCGGATTGCGGGCGAATACACATATAGAGACCCGGCCCATTTGATTCGAGATTAATAGTTGCGTATCGGTGTTTAGGATTCACAGGGTTTTAGAGCTTGCACGGAAAAAAATTCGAGTCATAAGTAGAGAAATTACAAAAAAAAAAAACAGTAAGGAAACGACAGTTTTTTCATAAATTATTTTTCGAAGCTATTTAATTGAATTAAAAATTTACGTCGATACATACACTTCAAACGTTATTATCAAACACTTGATACGGTCGATTAGCAACGCAAATTACAAATCTTGAATTTGTTGACTTTAATCAGCACAAATTTTTAAAATCGTGATGCTTAATTAGGAAAAGATAGTGATATAAAGAACGTGTATTTTAACGACGAAAATCGAACGGAAAAAAAACCCCGTTCATTGTATTGAAACAATTTGTGCGGGAAAATTCCGATTCCAAAACACAATACTTTGAAATAATATTTCGTTCGAATTTATTTCCGTTTTGTAAAACACATTATCGGTCGACGTTTGAGTATAAAAAATATTGCGCGGTTATATTCAGTAGGTAGTTAAAAAAAACTTGAAACTTTCGACGAAATCGGAATATATTGTATATATATATTTTTTTTCTTGAACCTCACACACAGCTGCTGATATTATTAATGTGTTAAACTTACGGTTTCAGAGGAAATAAACATTTGCGTTTGGGAAAAAAAATAAACTTTTTCGATAAATATTTTTTTAGATTAACGAGATTTAAATACCGAATTTGGCACGCCAACACTGAGGTATCAACGGAATGCATAATATATTATTCGGATTACACGCTAGCTCTACGAATATTGTATTTCTAGATTATCACACCGCGTTTACACCACACAATATTATATGTAAATTTATTTATGTATTGTTTTTTTAATTTACATTTTATTATTATTACGAAATTAATACCGGAGAATTAGTCACGCGAAATTCGAATGCAACGTGGTAGGTAAACACGACATTAACGTTTCGGAACAGGTGTAATTTATAAGACACTTAACGCGTATCCCGTTTTGAATTGAACAGGGAAATTGTTGGATCAAAAACGTGATTCAATATGAACACCCAGTATATTATTATTTTTATACATTCACTTATGTTTTATCGCTAAGATTTACAACGCGCGCTTTTATAATAATTTATATTCACACTTGGCTATATGTACAATATAATACACGATCGATTATTGTATTTTATTAACCGGGTAAAATCGACTGCGATAACGTCTTTGTCCTTCCGCGGACAGACACACTGATAAATAATTAATCGAAATCGCTGCACGTGCGAGGAAATTAAATTCAATTTTTGTCCATTCGATTTCTTACTTCAAAACTTTTGGGATAAGGTCCAAAAACCGTCTGTGTGGATTAATGCGGTACGCGAAACGACGGCCCTGCGCCGCCGCTTCTTTCGACAGTCGAGCGGAATTTTTAAACCGATTAGAGAAAAGTTTATTGCAAATAAAGAAAAATATCGTTGCACTGCGTGCAGGACGAATACGTGTAATTATTGTTATTTTATACGCAGTTTTATATATATATATGTTAAATAAATCCAAGGTTTAATTGCCGATTCGATAAGTGATTTTTTTTTTCTTCTTCTTTTCCTCCTCGTTACGAGCTCCAGTCTACTGCATTACGAGAAAAATCCCATTCCAAAAAGTGCTCTGGTCACGCGAGTGTTATTTGATTTGCACGCTCCGAGTAAATGCGAGAAACGATAAATTCGTATACGGTTTTTTTTTTTTTTGCGCTCACCTATAAAACGTCGTTTTCGTCTACCCTTATTAACCCGTTGAATTACTCCCGTCGAAAACGCGCGGTAAAAACGGACGGGTTGTTTTTATATGAATTTCGAGAGAGAGAGAGAGAGAGTTTTCCCAAATAGGAATGGACTCTATTGCAGCACACTCCGATCGAGCTAACACTCCGAATCCACCCCCGAGCGTGGTTTTTGCTGAATATTATTATCAATGACTTCGCACGTATTCACAGACCTTTCTGGTATAAAGAGACGTTTTTTCCCCGCGAAATTCTTCCCCCGAAGTGATACACAATATTTTACTCGTTTTTTTCCCCTTCCCCCCACGAATACGCATACGTGTGGTTACCAAAACGTATATAAACACTTTACGACGTCCGCACAACGATCTATTGCGGAATTCGGTACCTATTTATATTTCGAGAAAAATTAAAAACCTTTTTTGTCGCGCGTCCCCGGGATTAAAACTACGAAACTGAGTTTTTGATCAAATAAAAAAAAACAACAACAACGAGGAAAGAAAAAAAGGGATGTTGTTTATGAGTGTACACAATATTATGTATTGTGTAGTATAGCGCGTGTACGTGTCTCTCGGTAGCGTATAATAATGGCGAACGGTCACGAACGCGCGTAGCTGCAACACCAATTCCGTTATATCCAGGAAAATATTATAACGTTTCGCTGTAATCCCGCAATATTGAGAACACACGAGTTTCCAGAACTCGACGATCTAAAAATCTTGAAAAAAATTCGCGAAAAAAATTGCGTAAAATGACATAGAAACGTTTTAAAAAAAATTACGTTAAAAATTTTTATTTTATTTGAAAAAAACGAGTTAAAACGCATCAATACCGTCAGAAAAATGACGTAAAATTAATATTTCATTTGAATTACACATATCACACAAATATAATACTAAGAACCTATTTTATTAAATATCCTCTCCTTTTTCTTATTTCTTTTTTTTTACTATTAAACTGAAAAAGTCGTGCGCTTCCTCGACCCGTCTCGGCGTATGTGTACTGCCGACAATTACGGTTCAGACGTAGAAAAAAAAAATGCAAATATACTTAGAAAAAGTGGGAAAATGCGCAGAAATCGATAAAATAAAATAATAACGTTTCAACCAAGAAATACCGGGAAAAATGCCAAACGAAAATCGTACCGTTAAAATGCTGCGTATGATGACACAAGTCAAATTTCTATAACGACGAGCCTCGAATTAGAAAGCGTCGGAAAAAAATGCAAATGCGTCATGTCCCGGACCCTAATTATTTAAATAATATATTTATTATAAAAAAATAATAGATAACAATATATGTAATAAAATAAATGTATATATAAAGAAAAAATGCCTAGAGTGTTTGGTAGATGTTTTAGAAATTATAACAACTAGTTTCGACCGTAAGTCATCATCGGGTTACAATGAATAATAAAAAAAAAAAACGAAAAAAAGGTATACAAAATAAATGTGAAATTAATAAACAAAATACGTATTATATAAATAATAATAGAAACAATCATAAATCGATGACCGTAGTAACATAATATTAAAAATATAAAAACACCCGGTAGAAAATTACGTATACCGTCGTCTAATGTGCATTGATAAATATCATTATTTTTCGAAACCGTTTGATTTTCCCAATTATTATCCGAACGTCTCTTTCTACGGGACACCGTCATGTTTATTAGAATAATATTGGTTCACTACGACTGCGGCCGTTGTATCCCGCGGACGGAGTCTTTCAAAACGAAAACGGTTTATTTATATTTTCGTAATAATCCCCCGATAATACGCGTGTCGTCGTCTGTACAAACGAATAAAAAAAAAAAGATTGAAATACTTTTTTTTTTTTTACACCGAGAGCGCATAAACGTTTTACGTCGCGAAAGAGTGAAAAAAGAACACTTTGCCTCGGCGTGCCGCAGGACCGGCGAAAGCTACAGGCGACCAGGGCGCTGATCACAAATGGGCGCTACACTGACAAGAATGTAAGACTCTGATATTTTTCAAAATCATTATTGATTTTAAAAACAAAAATTTTAATTTTACTCGTGATGCCATTAATTTGAAATGCATAATACTATGTGTTTTCGTCGTTTCGTAGAATAGCTAAATTATTTTTTTTTTGAAATTAAAATCGTTTATTTTAACGTAGAGGCGATTTAAGTAAATGGTAACTCATTTTCACCTTGAAACGTATAGTGTCGACGTTTAATATGCGCGTTTGTGTGTGTAAATATATATATATGGAATATTGAAAAAAAGATCAAAAATAAATTGATAAAATAATCAAATATCATTTAAATGCGTTAATAAATCAATTTGTAATCAAAACAATATAGTTTCGGTTACTCGTTCACTGCGACGGTTTTTAATTTTTAGTTACGTTGTGTTTCTATAATAGTATTATAGCAGTACCGTATTATTGTGAGGTATACCTAATTAGAAAATGTATTTGCCTACGGAATTTACGAGAGAGTGTACAATATTGTTTCATAAATATCTATGGGGGAAAAAAAATGCGATCATTTTTTCAGGAGGGCGATTTCGCCCAGAGCGTTACTACGAGAAGCCCCGGTCCTGGTCGCGCGCGTAACTCGACGAAACGAAGAAATACTTGTTCTACGCGACGATCAAATTATAATGCGTTATCGAATTTAAAACCCCCAGGGTTAATCAATCCATTCGTATTACGCGCACGCGTTAAAAAAAACATAAAATATTCACAGTGTTCGGAGTAGTTTTTAACTCTTTCGTTAAATGAAAATCCTTTTTTCTCCCTTCCACCCGAATCGACGAAAATTCGCCTTGTGTTTGTGTTTATAGTGATAAATATGTATTTTGTTATTATTGTTGCAACGGAGAGTAAAATTGAGTTCCCGAGGTACCGTCGACGGCGCGGCGCGGCGAAAACGTATTTTCTTTTCGCTACGCTCCCGTTTGTTTTTACAGTCTTCGCGTAAAAATATCAACGAAAAAACGATACCCGTCCAATTTTCTCGTGCGTTATATTTATGACGGAATAAACAACATTATTATACCCTGGCTGCACGTGGTAAAATACGTCATACAAAAAACAACCGACAATACGGTCCTAAAATTTTGTTCCCCCTCTTACTCCGGGAAAAAAGGGGCAATAATTTACACTCCCCCCCCACCCACCCGGTTAATGCGTATACATTTTTATCGTTCGAATGAATATATCAGACGGACGTTTGTTTGTTTCTCAATTTAACGTTGGAACGACGCAACGGATTTGCACGAAATTTTATATAGAGAGTAATTATGAGCTAGAAAAAAAAATACGGGGTACTTTTTATTGAAATACAACCAACGAGAATGGTAGCTAATACGGGAAATTTTGGGATTCTAGGCGTTAAACTGCAGTCACCATGGTAACTAACCTAAGCGGCCGACAAAAGAAACAAAATAATCAAAGAGCGAATTAAATTAATAAAATATAAATCATAGTCCATATTATTATGCGTAAAGAAATATATGTACATCTAATAGAATATATATATAGAAAAGTTTCAAAGGGGGTAAATCCACGGGCATTGAATTCGTCACGGGCAACGCCGTGCAGGATCAGCTAGTGTATTATATAAATAAATATTTGTATTCAAATATAAATTATATATTTTAATGTCGAATGGTCGTTTCAAATAATAATAATAATACAAATAACGAAAACAATTTTAATGTGTGTGTGTGTGTGTGTAAAATAATATTTACAATTTAAATAGATTTCATTATTTCGGAAAAATTAATACGAAACATTCGAAATGGTATAGGTAATATAGTTTTGTGTAAATAAAGAAAGAAAAAAAAAACGAAATCGTAGACTTAATATTAATTTTAATATTTATATGCGAACGATTGCGGACTTATCTTCAAAAAGGAGATTTCCACGTTTGTATGTATAAATAACGTAATTTGATGTGTTTATTATTATTATTGTTGTTGTTGTTGTTGTTGTAAAGAAAGCGTTTATTATAAATTATGATAATTATTGTTTATCAGCTTTTGAGTTTGTCAAAAGTTGAATGTTTTAATTAAAAAAAAATATATATATATATTATCGCGCGCGATCGTCTAAGCTCTAATTCATACATTCGTGGTCGCAAAAATATTATTTTTAACTCGATAAAAAAGAAAAATTTGAAGTTTTTTTTTTTCAAATTTTTATTTGTTCTGTATAAATTAATGTCACATATACAATTCGAACGTTTCAACCGCGGCCTATCGTACATACATATATATACCAGAACAAAACCGTTGTACAGTCCGTGATAATGTCTCGTCTGTCAGTGAATAAATAATTTTTCTCAAAATATACGATCGTATACGTCACTCGTTGTGCGGAAAGCTTTATATTGTAATATTTTGTAACAGAATATTTTTTTTTTTCTATGAAATTGAATATTATTTATTTTTTTTTTTTGAATTATATTAATCATTTTAAATTTATAACTGTCAACCGGACGAGATATATATATATATATATGCTCGTGTATCTGAACGGTTCAACTTTACTCGTCGGCCAACGCGCGAGCGAGACACGACTGCAAGTCTAACGTATGAATTTATCGTCTCGAGAATTTACTTATATATATATATACAAAAAATTTACTTAAATTATGCATTATGAAATGGAGCAACGTTGAATGATTTATAGTAGGTATATAATATAATAATATATAATATATATTATACTTTGTACACGCGTCTCTTCGTCGGATATAATTCAAAACGTTCGTAAGCGTATATATATAAATACAATTATTATAATAATTTATGCGTGACACTCGGTGAATAACAGTAAATTTAGCTCAGTTATTGTTCGTTTCCTTTCGACGTCGCCTATATTCAAGAAACGCAGCCTCACGCTCGTGATCTCAATACAGGCCGTTGCAATCGAAATACGTATATCGTTCGATTGCGGTATTGATTTTCGCAATATTTTATCTGTGCGCTGCAAAGCGGACACGCGACACCGACGGATCGCGAATTCCGGAAGTAATAAAAGGCGCATACTCTCGGCATTTTTTCTTTTCACACATATTATTTTTTTATAATATATATATATATTAATTTAATTATATATATAATATATATTTTATGTTTATTAAATTCTTTTTTCTTTTTTTTTTTTATATGAAGTTCGTTGACGATAATAATATTATAATAACCGTACGCGGCGGCGCCACCGTTTATGAATGTCTCGCGCACGGTATATTCGTGCGTGACAGGGTAACGCGCGCGCGCTCGACAGACAGAGAAAGTGTGCGGCGACCTCCCCTAGCCCATTCCTCACCGACCCCCCCGCCAACCCTGCGAGTCTTCACAATGTGTTATAACACGACCGTGATTTATAACAGTCCTAAGCTCTGCGCCCGACAGCCTAAGTGTGCGTATAAATCTCTGGACGCGCGCGCGCGCCTTGTCTTGAAAGCGACAGTCCGGAAAACAATACTATGAACGCGCGCGCGCTCGCGCACACGGTTCGGTTGGGTTAGAAGAAAAAAGAGAAAAGCGAGGAAACCGTTGCTATGTTAATAATCAAAAAAAAATATTGTAAAAATACAAAAAAATAGCGCGCACAAAAACGTGAAACGCAGAGACGCGGTACGCAGAAGCGTTCCGAAATAATAATATATGAATGTAGAAAAGCAAAAAAAAAAACGAACCGAGTAGTTCGGTGTTGTTTAACCGGGAGAATGTCTTTCGCGACGGAGGAAAACTTCTACCCCGCCTCTCTCCCCCACCCCCGCTACCGGCTGCAGCGTTATATCCTTTTCCGGATGTCGACGCTTTAGTTGTATTTTTGCATACGCGGTTCTCCTATTGTCGTCGTCACTCGTTTCGAGTGTATAATATATTATATATATTATAAATGCTTAGCGAGCTGAGTCGAAACAAAAAACTGAGGAGGAGGAGGAGGAGGAGAAGAAAATAGGGGGAGGGCGTTTTTTTCTCCCCTCTCCGACTATTTCCACTCGTCGAGACACGAGTGTATATTATATTATATACAGAGTCACTGGATATAATTTTTTTTTCCTCCGCGTCTCCGCCAAAAAAGGGGTTTTTCGACGAACAAAAAAAACCACCACCCGATTTGTGCCGGCTCCGGGCAACCGAACACTTTATAGGCGCTTTGTTAAAATTCTTACGGAAAAACGTTCGACGTATCTACTATTGTAGTTTTAACCCAACCTAACCTGACCCGCAGGTTCCGTCTTCGGAGCGCGTAGTCCGCTTCCGACTGCCGTGACCGAACTGAACGGTCCGCTCGTTTCTGACCGCTATTTATACGAGTGGCCTTCCTGCCACGCCCTCTGTGCCATATCGCGGCGCCATCTGGCTACCACTTTCTTTTCCCGTTTAACCGACATCCCGTTGTCCTTTCTTTTCTACATCCGCGTTTTCGTCTCGGTTCGTTGACAGATCCTACTCCTTGGTCATCATACTCGTCGACGCACGCGTTTCATGCCGTTTTCTTTCTTTTTGACTCTTTTTACCCGGTGTGTTTATTGGTTTCCGCGTATTGCCGACGTTTCAACCGACTTCTCTTTTCTCTCGAAACGTCAGACCGAAATTGACAACTCGGTCAATTCCGAACAGCGTGATATTAGTGCGTACGTATCCATGAAATTTTCAGTAAATTCTGTAATATCGTTATCATGCGAAAATGAACTAGAGACAATTTCCAGTATTTTAAATACACGCTTAAAATCATCAAATATCGAAATACAATAAAAAAAAAAATGTGCCGACAATAATATTGGCGACACGTGTGTGTGTGTGTGTGGTTTCATTAGCCTGCGATCCAAACAGGACGGTCTTGAATAATTCGTTGAATTTTCGTTCGAGTGTCTCCTTTACACATTATTTTCACGTACACCCGTCCGGAATCTTATCGTTGGAATATTTTTCTACAAAATCTTTGAACGCGAAACGTTTTTGTTTAAAAAGGAGTAACGTAATAGAGCGCAAAATTTCAATTTTCTGTCTATATAAATATATTTCTTTATTTTGTGCTTATTCGTATTTATAAATGTTTGTCGTAGATTTATAAACTTTTAGTCAATTATTGTATCGAAATATTTTCGTTTTCTTTCGCGTTCTCCTGTTTCGAACGAAATAACCCCGTAATCGAGTTGTATTCGTAAAATGAAATATTTGTAAAGAAGTCGGCGTCATTAACTAAAATACGTTACGAATAGCGCACGCGAAAATAATTACCGAAATTGAATCGTTTATCGAGAAATACAACGTTCGATTTTACCGTCGCGACCTCGCCGATATTTCACTTTTCATAAAGTAATATCGTACACAGAGTGCACTCCACCTACCATACTTTATAATCCTTTGCTTTCAGCGCACATTTTTCTGTATGTGATTTATATTTAATACTGAAATTATGTTGTGTGTATTTTTCATCATCTCTATTCCTTTGCTTATTTCATATCGAAACGTATGTATTATGTACGTATAATAATATACGCGTGTGTATATAATACCGAGTGGTTTTTCTCCTCCTCTCACAATATTATCACACTACGCTATGAAAGTTCGAATCGCAAGAATTATTGATGACTTCGCAGGATTTTCATTGTTGGCGGCGGCGGCGGCGTACCGTAGATATAATATAGAAGATAACTACTACAGGCCCGTAACTACCAACAGTATTTTTTTTAAATATTTTGCGGGTATACAAGCGTTTATTTATTTATTTTTTTTTTTTACAATTTTTATCGAATAAAACGTTAAAGGAATTATATATTATTTTGTTTCTATTATTTTAAGTTTCGAATACGCGTTATGGAAATCAATTACAATATAATATATATATATTGATTAGAATTACTTAATTATATGCGGTGATTTGCTATAAAATGAAATGCCCTCGATTATCTATAATTAAAAAATACTTTTTTTTTATATATATATTCTCATTAACGTTAACGATCATAATTGTATATTAATATTTAATAAAAAATAAAGAATTATATACACAAAAAAAAACGAAAAGGATAATTGAAGGAAATAGAAATAAAAAAATAAAAACTGTACCTAAATTAATATTCGTAAATTATAAACGTGTTTAAGTACATACATATAATTGTATTTTTTTTTTCAACAATTTAATTCACTATGTAAACAAATCGTTCGTTTATTTACTCTATTTCTTTTCATCGCACGTATTATTCAATTACTTTTCTCTGTCCAATTTGTTAGATTTTTGTTATTCTGTCGTTGCTTTTTTGTTTTTCGCTTAACACCTGACTGTGACTTTTTTACGGAAACGTATTAAATAAACAAATTTAATACAAAACTCCTTCGTATTTTTTTATTTTTCATAATATTCTTTGGCTTGATTGTACATTCACATAATATACATTTTTTTAAATTTATATACAAATTTACCATTAATATATAATTATTTAATAAGCGACATACCGTTTGTCCGTCAGTCGTGCTCATATATTCTGGACGCGCGCTACGGCGTCTCGTTAATGCGCGTATTGTCCATTTAAGACCGACGTGTCTCTATATAAATGGGTTTGATTTTGTCAATTGAAAATAACGGTTCTGCTATAGATTATATTTTATAATAAGTATTCGGATTCGTTTACTATGACAATTTATACTGACAAATGCAATAAGTGACGAATTAATCCTTTTGCTGCCGGCTGCTGCGTACGTCTCGCATAATTATGTAAAATAACTGTTTGAGTTTGGGAATTCGATATGTCCGAATACGAATTATTTGTTTTTAAACGGAATATTCCCATCATTTTATATAGGTATATATATATAAATACCGGAGAACGGAGACGTTGTAGACGTCGAAAGAAAAAAAAAAGTATCTACACATAACGTCTCGCCTGTAATAACTTCCCAGACGTTTGACGATGCAGGGAAAACGTAACTAGATTTATATTCTAAATTGATCGAGACGCGAATGCGAAATGAGTGTGAACGATACTAAAAAAAAAAAAAAATGTTTCCGGTGATCTTCCTCGCTTTTACGGATTTACATTTGCCTCCGGGGCTAAAACTTTTGCTCGAATCGATATTGGTTTATTTATTTATTTTTCTTTTTCTTTTTTAGGGACAACGTTAGAGGTCAAAGTGAAAACTAGGGTCCGATTTTACACCTCGCCCGTCCCGTTCCCGCCACTCTTTCTTTATCCTCGGAGGCTTCTCCCCGGAGACACATAAATTAAAGGGCGGATCGGTAACAGTGGATTTTTTTTTTATTTTTTCGCTACTATATATACGCGTCGTACGTATCGCGGGGAGCAGAAAGAAGATTGAACGGTCGTCTTGCCAGATAACCCGCAATAAATAGCAAATCATACGACCGTAAATAATCCCTTCGTATAGTATCCGGCCGTCGAATGCCTATACGTACACGTAAAATAAAATCAAAATGTTTTAAAAAAAAAAAAAAAAATTCAACAATTTTCTACAATATTACCCATATGTTTATAGTTATAAACCTGACGTCAAAATCGATAATATAATATGTCGTTCAGTTTCTCTAGTATTCGTTATTATTATTATTATTCCTGCGGTTTCAATATTTCAACAGCGCATTGCAGATGATAGTTTCGAAACGAAACTCGTTTAGTACGCTTCGGACGTAACACACAATAGCCGCGGACAGAGTTCTTGTCGGACATTTTTCTTTTCCTTCTCTAAACATTTTTTCGTACCTAAAATATTAACGTTTGAAATAAAAATACTATTATTGAGGAAACGTTAGTTTTCTCGTCCAATATACACGTATTACATACTAATCAACGGTTATTATACTTTTATTGTAATCAATGTCATTGAAACTTAAAATATTTCAAATTAAAAAAAAAAAAATTGGTATTGAGTAGTGTCGTTCGTTTTTATTTTCACGTTGCAGCTGACTTTCACGACACTAATATATTATAGAATTGCGAATTGGCCGGTCTGCAGTCTGTCTTTAATTTAGTTTTACAGTGACATCGGTCGTATATGATCCCATCGCGTCTCGGAAACACAATTCGCAGCCGCAAAAAGCGAAATCGCTTTCTTCTACGAAGATCTGCTTCTAATCTTAAATCGAAACCACGTACAGTGTTTTTGCTTTGCCAAGTCCTGTTTCCGGTATCTCGCAAAAACGTCTCGCAAACCCATTTTCAGTGTCCGCAATTCGTTAAGGTAACACTTTGTACAATTTACGGAAAATATAAATTATCTCGCGTGAAATCAAAAGTAACAGCTCGCGTAAATCCTCTTTGATTTCAGTTAACAACCCAAGCTAATATTATGTTTCACGGCAGAGCATATTTTAAAACGTATAAAGTAGATGACGTACTAGTGAAGAATTGTTGCCCCACCCTGCACTGGTTGGTGGATGTGCCACGCGTATTATTTTATACGAATAATCTCGACAAATAAGATGAAAAAATAAGTATTAATTTTTATGTGAATACCTATGTAAAAAAAAAATGTTTTCGACCGATATTAATTTGTAATAAAATTTTTATAGAATTAAAATTTAAAAAAAACATAATTTCCAGGCTTTTTTTGTCATAAAATTCGAAATATATATATATATTTTTTTTACAGAATAACTCATCATTTAAATAATTATTATAATACGCGTAGCAAATTATTCCGATGGTACACTAGCACGGGCGAGTGAACAATTTTTTTAAATACGTCATGAGCTAAAAAGGTACCAGGGGATAGGCGCACTTGGCTTAGTCCTTAGTCATATATAGTGCCACCCAGTACGAATTCCTTAAAATATACTCTGTTTCTCGGCGTGGATCCGCGATCTATAATATTTCAATTTTAATTAAAATGATTCATTACTCGTTAACACGGATTTATTATATTATTTAAAACGAATTGCACCGTATTAACGAGACTTTCGAATTTCGCACGTTTCGAAAAGCGGAATGTGTTGTTTCGGCGATAGAATTTTTTAACTTTACAAATGTAAAATATAAAAAACAAAAGTTTCCAAAAAGGGTTTTACCGAAATTGTTTTCATAAACTGTATTGCGTAAAAAAAAAAAAAAAAAATGTATTAAGCTATATGTATAAATTAATTCGGGAAATAAATTTGCCGAGAGAGTGAGAGAGAGAGAGAGAGAGAGAGAGTTCACGGAAAGTTTTAAACTTTGTCGTTTCGTTTATAAATTCATAATACGCGACTGCGCGAAAAAATTATTAAGACAAATAATACTCGGGACGATTTAAATAATGCTGATTACACCTTTCTCCCCCACCCCTTTTTTTTATACGAATAAATAATTGTTTAATGCGCATCGACCGGCGGCGTGTTAATAAACATTTTGAAGTAAAACGCCGCGTTTAGTTAACGCGTTATACCGCGGTGGTTAATTTCGGTTACGAATTTCGTCGCGGTTAAACGACATCAAACGTTTACTGCGGGAAAATATTATTACATATTATATGTGTACATATTTTTGAACGGGTAACCGTTCGGAATAACATCGGTTTTGATTTCCTTTCCCGTTTCTAGTTTAACTTATAGGGGAACCGCTGTGCACCCACACATAAATCATATTTTCGTATAAATTATACGCGTACATAAATAATAATAATAATAATAATAATAAAATACCGCTAGTTAAAATTATTTAAACACATTTTTTTCTTCTTCTCCCTTACAGGCCTCGCGTATACAAATTTCACGAAACAGTGATTTTTGTTAAATGTACACCGCTATAAATAATTATTTATAAAACTGAATTTGAACGACAAGTACAGAGAGAGAAAAAAACCCCGTCGTACCGTATTATTATTATTATTATTATTGTTTTTTTTCAAACAGCGGTCGGGCGTGTATATTAGCGATTCGGTACTTGTAGCTAATTTTTATTTATATTTCGTGATTACAACGTGAAATGTTTGCCGATAATAAAATACAGTTTGACGGGGAAAAAAAAAATCGTATTCGATATTTAAGTGAAATATTATTTAAAAATCTGTATGCGTAGATAGAACACGCGAGGACGTTCCGTATAACGGTTTTATTACGACCAATTCGTTTTTTTTTTTTTTTTTATATATATATAATATATAGTCGGGGTTAAATTGCATTTCCAATAATTTCAGTCGTTATTTAAAAAAATAAAAACGAAAACAAGTGAAATATTATCACACGATATAATATTGTGATTAATGGTACTGCGCGTATGTACAATATTACACACTCACGTATGATTAATGTACCCGATATAAAAACGAAAAGTAAACGAGCGAGTTCTAAAAGCACTCCACGTTAACATTTTGTTTTTGTTTTCGTTTTTTTTTGCTGCTATTCAACACTGGAAAATAAGTTTTACAACGATAATTATTGCAGCGTTTTCGTATATATATATATATATATATATATGTATAGGTAAATGCACGCCGAAAAAAATCGAATTTTAACACGCTCCGTGCGTTTTAAAATTAATTTCAATTCTCTCCCATATCTGTTCGTTTCTATCGATTGTACAACACTGTCTGACCATATCTGAACATATAGTATAACCAGCGGAACGTGAATTTGTCGATATAATACAGGCGACGGAAGCCTCGAAAAATGCCGAGAATATTTCTACCGTTTTACTCGTACGAAGTAACGTGTTCGAAAATAGCGATCTATGTACAAAATACATGTACTTTTACGTTGACAATAATACGAATCGAAGCAGTCCAAACTACAATCGCATCCTCCGAGCTAATAGCGTATTTATAGAATACAAAGCGTTTTTGGGGGCAGCAAATGTTTAAGGGCGTTGTTCGAATAATATTTAGACACTACTCGTTTCCGAAATATTTGAAATTGTCCGTGTTTTTTTTTTTCACGTGATTGTAGTTTGGAAAAAAATATAACGGGGCAATAATGTTTCAACAGCCTGCAATTTCGACACGATATTACGATTTTTCTTTTTTTGTTATTATTACTATTATTGTCGCGTAAATTATATAAAAAAAAAAAGCAAAACGTGTTATCAATATAATTTTGTTTTTGGACTCCAAACAAATAAATATGTGTACCTAGAGCAATGGAACTCTAAATTACGCCACTGCTCCAAGCACACACCGTTCTTGTAACGATTTTTTTTTTTTAATTTTCTATAAATATCTTAGATATATATACGTTACAGCGGTTTTAGCGCACTTTTTTTGATTTCTTAAGTCATTCTTTCTATTTAAATTTCGAATTACAATTAATAGAATTATTTCGCACGCGTATACGCCGTATGTTAAAACACTGTACTGTAGTCGATTGGCGAAAAACGTGTTTGGCGTGAATATATAAAAGACACTAACGCATGGGTGTCCAACCTTTTGTGAAGACTGGGCCACAATCATATGGGTGGACGTTGTTGTGGGACACATACTTTTTAATAATAATACATTCAAATTTAATGATTAAATTATATTCTATATTACAACAATAAATTTTTTTATAATTTTACTATAGCGACTAAAAAGCAGAAATATGTAGTTTTTAATTTTGTTTCTTTAATTTTAATTTTGTTAATTTGTAGTTGTATATTCTTAAAATAAATTTTTTCTCGTCATATTAATAGATTATATACAATTAATTAATGTTTTTTAAATTGAAGTGAGGGCCGCATAAAAATCTACCGCGGGCCGCGGGTTGGACACCCCTGCTGTAACGTATAATGTCGTGTGTCTGAAACCGAACAAATCGTTCGGGTTTTGAGTTCCGGTTTTTTTCGGATGCGTTTTGAACGTTTGAACGCCATCACTATCGATCAAATCACTAGGTGGCGATCACGTAACCGCTCTGTTACGAGTGTCGAGTAGCGTTTAATCTATTACGTTTTATTTAAATTTATATATAATAATTATTGTACGGGTTTCTGTGTTGTCTGGTCGATTTTTTTTTTTTTTAAATTCTTGATAAACTAATACGTATTTATAGAATTAAAAAATATATATACCAATTATCGTTATGTAAACTAATAACGAAACGGCGTATTTAACGGAATATACATGCAAAAGAATACGTTTTGAAATTCCAAAATTTCTTCGAGTGCTGCAGCGAGGTCGACCGGCGAACGTTTTACGTTTCGGGTTTCTAAACATACTAAAATAATATAGTAAAATATATAATATTAAAATGGTTTTTAAGGGTTTCCACGGGTGTTTAAGGTCGATTCGAGTTCCGAGCTCCGGTCTCGTGTCCGCGTCTCGAACGGGAAAATCGTAAATCACGCGGTGATGATTCCCGTGCAACAAGTGCGCGCGCACTGAAACTGATTGAAATTTAATTCCGCGCGCCGCAGCCGTCGAACGTCAAATGTAATAAAATAAATAAGTCGTCCTCTCCTCCCTCACAACCCCCGCGGAATGATGATTAATAACGCCCGGAGTCTGCAGTGCCGTATCACACACATTTATCGAATCGCGTATACGTGTCTAATATTATATGTAGTGTGCGTGCATCGATTATGGCGAAAACGATACGGCGAAGGAGCGTCGGAGGGAGTTGTAGGAAAAAATTGAATTCGCCGTTTTTCAAAACGCTGCACATATATTTGTTATTTTCGATAATCGTCTATTTCGAGGGGAGGAAGTGCAGATAATGATTTAATAATACGCCATCCTCTATTCCTCTCCCGCAGTGGTGAGCGACACACACGCTCTAATACCACTCAAATGACTCGAACGAAATTCCGGAACTTAGGAACTCGCGCACAAAAATCGTTTTAAAACGAACGGGACTCGTAATATTTATTTGGTTTGTATACTCCGTTATTGAGAGGATTTAAAGCTGGCATTTTCTCTCATTTTTTGTCTTACACGCGTAGCAAAACAGACGTTTCCTACTTCCGACGTACCTACCTACCGATCGATCTAGTCGGGAGCGATAAGAAATTTAACAAAAGATTCGAATTCGTCGCGAATTTTTCTATAGAACGACTTTCCCGCTTTTCTCACACCAAGACCTTGAAAAGCTGATTATTAGCAATTTTTTTTTTAATTTGTTCGAGTAATTTTTTTAGGGGATTTATATAAGAAAAAAAAAATTAGAAATGTGCGAAAGTCGATCTCGAGCAATAGACTTCACGACGAATTCGAATCCGTTTTCAAATTTCTTATCGCCCGTGACTAGAACGATCGTCACGTTGGAAACGTCTATTTTGCTATGTTTTGTTTTGTGTGTGTGTGTGTGTAAGACGAAGAGAGAAAATGTCCGCTTTCAATCCCCTTATAAAGATACTGCATAATATTATAAGGTATAGTTTGTTCTAATTTATATTCTATTTCGATTTTAATGTTCGCGCAGATTTCGAAACTTAAATATTTCTTATATGTGTGTGTGTGTTTATATTTTATCGATTAATAATTCAACAACAACAATATTAATAATAATAAAATAATGATTTGTACGTTCTACGTTGATATCATAACGCTCCGTCGAATTACTCCGAACCACAAGAGAAAAAAAATGAACCTTATTATACGACTTACGGGACTTTATAAGGACGAATTATTTCTATCCGATAGACAGCCGTACACAATTTGCAGTGGTACACGCGCGTTCTAATAAAGCAGTAACGATAAAGAAAACCGATTTCGTATTGAAATAAATCTGATAGGCTTCCTGCAGGATTTCGCCGACCGATCCTGTAGGAATGGTCCGTAATCCCGATTCGATTGTATAACCGTGTTATGGCTGGTGTTATACGATGCAACAGATGTCATGTTTGTGGTTAATATCGATTTTGACGTGTACCTATATTATCGTTATTATACGGATTTATATTTTAGTCTGAAGTAAACCGTCCGGAATGATGAGATTCCGAGGTAGACACGCGGTGTTTTTACACCGTTCTATTCCCCGTTATTCGCCTCCTAATAACATCTCCCCACACAATGGATTGGTCATTAACGCTCGTATTCTGTGTTTGCAAACATTATAACACGTTTTATTGCGCGTTCTGTTTTTCATTTTTCTTATTTTCACCCGGTCCGAAATTCGGTAACGAAAAACTATATAACGGCGATAATTGTTTCGCGGTTTTCTATCGCTATTTTTCAATCTTTTCCCAAACGAATCTTAAACCAGTTTTAGTTGTCGCTGAAAATATAATTAATATAAAATCGAAAATATTTCGTTTACGGATTCTAAACACGTTCTTTATCAGTTTTAGTGTACAAAAAATTAGTTTTTTTTTTTTATCCGAATTATTCAGAGCCGAATGAAATGCAAAAGTGAAACAGGCGAATGCAGCCTACTGCCCGAGAAAAACCGGATTAAAGTTAAAAAAAAATAATAATAATACGTTTGCTACAAACGCGTTTAAAACAAAAAAAAAATTCTCTTACACGGTGTTATATAACTCGTGCGGTAAAATATTATTAATTTCATTCAAATTCACGGCGACTGCATTTCTTCAATATTTTCCTAGAAAAAAAAATGATTTTAAATCATAAAAAAAGATCTAAACGATTTTGTCCGTTAAACGTGAAGTGGTGAGAATCACATAAAATGCACGAGGAAGATATTGAAGATTTTTCATTTGCAAACAGCGATGAAAGTATTAATAAACTAAACAAAATTATTATAACGGAGATAATTATTATAATTATAAAAAAAAAAATTCGAGAATTGAATTTTTAATTTTTTATAAGCTCGTAAGTTTTAAATTTCTTGTATAAGTATTAATTCGAGTAAAACGTGAATTGTTTCGAAATAAATAGTCTAAAAAGTTAAAAATTAAATATTTTACAAAGACAAGACGTAGTCGCTTTGGATTTTTTTTTTCTTCTCTGAAATACCGTTTAAATCGACCACTCGTACACGTTACAGTATATTAAAATCGATTGAAACAATAATATTACCGAACAGTCGTATGAGAGATTTTTTTTTCTGTAATTCGTCAGTTTGTTAATAACGATTTAATTATTTAATGACGACAACTTAAAGCGCCGTTGTAACGTTATACTCACTCTAACGAATGATTATTTATTATCCATTTGATATATACCAAAAAAAAACCGACGTTTTTGTTACGCGTAAAATAATAAAACAACATCGCGTGTATATATTATATATTATAAATCACCTGTCCGATTGTTGGTTGTAACACGCAGTTTAATGAAACGCTCGTGTAAATATGATTATCTCAATTAATCGTGTACTGCAGCGTTTAATGTTTATTAGTATATAAAAAAAAAAATACCGTCAAAACATTAAAACCTATTGTATTCGATACCTATATTTTGTACTGAAAATATTATCGATTTATTAAAAATGAAATAATATTGAGAGGACGCCACGGCACGCCGTAATTCGTGCGTAAAACGCATTGCGCGGGAGAAACGAGGTTTCTCGAATGGTATTTATAGAAAGATTTCACGAGATTTTTTTACAATATACAGAGGAGAAATTTATCTGTTTCGCAGAGTCTTTAATTATTTAATCTAACGTAAATGCAATTTAAGTTTTTTTTATTTTTTTATTTAGAACTCTTAGTGTAGATACTATTAACTAAATGCAATTTAAGTTATTCCGTCGTTATAAATGGTAGATTTTTTTTTTTTAGTTTTTCTTTTATTTATTAAATATTATCGAGTAGTGTAGTTAGGGCCGACGGAAAGCTACGGGCGACCTGGGCGATCGCCCAGAGCGTTGATCACAAAGGGTCGCCACACTGACGAGAATAAGACTGATTTTTTAAAATTATTATTTATTTTAAAAACAAAAGTTTTAGCGTTACTCGTGCTGCCATTAATTTGAAATAACAAAATAATATATATTTAGTAGAATGACTAAATTATTTTTTAAATTAAAATTATTTATTTTCATAAAGGCAATTCCAGTAAGGGCGCCCTCGTTGTTAACTTGAAACGTATTGTCGACGTTTAATATGTAAAAAATATATGTAGAATATTATTATTTTTTAAAAATAAATTGATAAATAACTAATATTATTTGAAAATATTATTAATAAATCAATTTGTAATAAAATAATTAATTGTTATTCTCTGCGCAACGGTTTTTAATTTTTATTTACGTTATGTTTTTATAATACTTATGTTAGTAACGTATTGGGATACCTAATCGGAAAATTTATGTAATGAAATTACGATAGTGTACAACATTGTTTCATAAATATTAATAGGTTTAAAAACAAAATCATTTTTTTTTTTCAAAAAGGCGCCTAATGGAGATTTCGTCCAGGGCGCTAGTATGAGAAGCCCCGGTCCTGAGTGTAGTTAAAATAATAATAAAAATAAGAAAATTACGACAAGGATAAAATTCTCTTATATACATATTGTAAACGTTTGGGAATCCAACTACGAATATAATTCGAGAAAGAGCTTGTCCCTCCCCACAAAACAGTTTCTTTTATATATATATATATAAATATCGCGATGAACATAACGGGGGAATAAAAAGGTACTGAAACAGGACTATTTTTTTAAAACTTTAAAAATACTTTTAAATTGTCAGATTTTTATTGATCTTGAAAATTTCATATAAAAAAAAAAAAAAATTGCCCAATAATCAGAACCATTTTTTAACACGACGCTTAAAATTTAATCCGCGCGATTCATTTATTAATATATATATAGATTTATTATTATTTTTTGCTCGGTTTTTCACTTTGATCGTTATATTTATTCTTTTTCAATTTACACTCGACGACGACTATCCGAGTCGAAACGAAAAACGATAAATTGAATAAAACGACTCTTACGCTGTGTTTTTTTTTTTTTTGCTTTCGTTTTTCGTACGAATACGACTCGTATCGGCCTTAATTAATACGTATTTATATGAAATTTTTTTATATATATATATATTCGTATACAGCGAGGCGCAGGCGAATATTGTATACCGGGGATTCGCGAAATACGCGCAAGCGAATAAACCTCCAAACGATTTATATATCGTTTAATTTTCTTAACAATATACGTACGAGTATATTGCTGCAGCGGCGGCCGACAACAAAATAATAATATAAATCCGTATAATCATCACGGCGCGCTATAATCATCACGGCATAATTTCGATATATATATATATATAAACACTGTAAATCGATCGCTATATTTACACAGATAATAATCCGACGGTACACGCGCGTATATATACGGAGCGGAAAGTGTAGAGAGTATTTCAGTGGTCCTGTAGTGCTTGTACATTTTTAAAACGTAAGCGGTGAAAAGGACGCGCTATGAAATTCATTAAATTCGTCGGGGAAAATGTTGGCCCGCGGTACGCGAGAGCCGTATTTTTTGTTTCTTTATTTATTTTTCGTATCCTCTCCGGACACTGCGCACACAAAATGTTATTATTTTTACGTCTCGCGTTAAAACATCGTGCCCGCGTTGTAGGCCGGTATAAAAGACGTTTCTCGGGTTTTTCGATTTCGGGGATCGCGGCGGAAAATGAAATGGAATTGCAATTTCGCTGGTGGTGATGGTCGTTCACGCGCGTTCGTCAATTCGGTCTGATTATTTCGCTCTACACGCGTCATCAAAGCTCGGGGCCGCCGCTATAGCGGTTACCCCCTCCTTTCAACGCGGATTTAATAATATTATTACGTGATGTCACCTACACGTATATAAATAAAAAAATTAATAAAAATCAATACATAACTGAAATCGTTGTATCGCGAGCGCCGGCCGATAAATTTTGTTTTTTTTTTTTTCTTTCCTTATTTTAGAATCCGAGCGAGGATTGCGTCGGTTTTACAATCGGAGCGTATTTTAACATATAAAGTATAGGTAGTGCGCCACGTATAGTGAAGAATTAGTGCCGCTCGCAGTGGTCGGTGGACGCGCCACGCATATTATTATATTATTTTATATACGAATGACCTTTTTTTTATATATATATATAAAACGTGGAAAATAAGAGCGAAAAAATTAAAATAAAAAATTATTATGAAATATTAATTTTTATACGAATATATAATAAAAAAAAAAAAAATAATGGTTTCGTACGCGATACTGATTTGTAATTATTTTTTATAGAATTAAAATTGAAATTTTAGAAAAAATTATAATTTTGAGATTTTGTTTTAAAATTTCACTTTTTTTTTTGAACAACTCATCACTATTTTAAATATAATTACTATAGTACGTTGCAAATTATCCCAAAGGAACCTGACATTAACAAGGGCGATTCTTTTTCAACTATGTCATAAACCAAAAAAACGTACCTGGGCACTTGGTTTAGTCACCTTATAGTTATAGTGCCGTCCAATACAAATTCCTTAAAATACGCTCTGTTTACAATAATGGGGGGGTTTTTTTTTATGTCCGTAGCCAAAAATCCTTCCAGAAGGAGATCTTTCTGTGTAGCACTATTTCCCGGTAGAAAATCGCATCTAGTCGGTACACTTATAGAGAGGTAGTTTTTCGATTTTCTCAACACTTTTTTTAACGGGTCAGAAAAAACTACCGAAAAATTACGTTAAAATTAACGGTAAAAACGCGATTTCGTCAAATTGTCATTATTCCTTCGTCATTTTCAAACTAATGGTTTTAAAAAAAAAAAAACTAATGAAATTTTCATCGGATATACGGCAACTTTGGACCGTATCAACGAGACGAATTTTTTTCAAAAAAACTGTCTTTTAATTTTGGGCTATTTTATAGCAATTGAAGATTTTGAGGTATTTAAAAGAGGTGGTTTTCCGTACATAATACCAAGTGGCCTGCACGGGGTGTCGATAAAGCGTCTGTACAATAAAATTATTGAGGTGTTATAAGAATAGAAAATCGATGAAAGTTATAGGTTAATATTCGGAAAATAAAAAAAATAAATAAAACGTGATATCACGGGCCCAAATACGCGGAGATTTTATTATTATTTTGTATATGAAGCCGTCGCGATAAAGCCGTTATCGTATTCGATTCTGAACGAGCTTATTTAACTGATGAATACATAATTATTTAAAAAATATTATACGTGTTTTAACAGGTATTATAACATTTTGGTCTCTTAAAGAGTACAAAATCCGTGCGTGTCTGGAGGGAATAGAAGGCGAAAATTTTACGAATTTTTTTTTTTTTTGCAATTTTCTTTTTATTACGCTCGAGAAAACTACTGGGAAATCGAAAAGCGCGTCAAATAAATTATCAACCAATTTGTTATCGGGACGTAACGCATGTCGAAATCGACCGAACCACACGCAGAAAAAAATAATCACAAATAACAAAAAAAAAAAATGTTTTTTTTAAAAAAGAACACATTATCGTAAAAACAATACATCCTTCGTTTCGCGCTCAGAATCTAAAAAAAAATTACTTTTACTCAAAACCTATTCGTCAAATATGTCACGAAATTTCGTTTACAAGCAAATTATATTTTCACAAAAAAAAAATTTGTCTGAAACATATTTGTATTTGTATAAAAACAGAATTCACAATTAGAGTTAAAATGACGGTAATATTTAAATTATTATTATTACTAATATTATTATTATTGTATAACGTTTAAATCATTAAAAAATTTTTTTATAAGATTCCATATATAAATATTAATTTATATAAAACATTTTTGAACAAACAGTATTTTGTTCATACGATTTAAAATCTCTGTACAAATTATAATATTTATATATGGCGGCGGTCCAATTTCGTTACTATTAAAACGGAAAACAAAATCATAAACAATATACATATAATACAACAAAAAAAAAATCCCCCCTCGTACCATATACCCAATTTGTGTGACTTAGTTATGGGATATTAAGGACGACCGCGCGCTGCGTATAAACTATTTTTTTTTCTGTATAATTCGTTGTACATATTTACATCTGTGAGTAAATTTTCCACGAGTTCCTCAAAACGAATCTAAGCAACGGTGAAAAATATTTCACCGAAAAAAGTGCTGGGTATATAAGAAATACTATATTTCAAACGTTCGGTAAATTCTCATACGCTTTCTACTTTTTTTTCACCACCTCCTCTCAGTCTCTCGCCGTTGCAGTATCGCAACGTTTTCGCGTTATATATATTTTGTATTCTCTGGAGCTTGTTGTATCGACAGTCAACCGTTTTACGTGACGTCCTTTTGCACAACATTGTACTTATGTGTTTATTGCGTTTTGGCAGAAATCTCGTACGTTTCGAATTCGCAATTCGATTCTGTGCGTTCAAAAAAGATTTTCAAACGGCCAAAACAATATTTGATTTTTTGTAAACGGCCGAAACGTCGCGGGACCGTGCAGCGATTAACGCGTTATATCGTAATAAAAATTTTAAAAAAAACCATTTTTTTTTTTTTTCGAGCGCTTATAACATTAAAAGCGGTCTCGTTCTTTTTCTCGCTTCCACGTAAATTTCACGAACGACTCGAGAACGTCACAATCATTATTAATAACCGTTTCGTAAAATAATAAGTACATTGCGCAGTAGAGGTATTAAAAAAAAAAAATCCAAGTTGTTCAAAAGAACGTTCATATTTTTTCTCATTTCGAATTTCTTTGAATTTGATAAACTAGAAAAAAAAATTTTTTAAATTTAATATGTAATATTATTCCGGTAAAATACGAATTAAATCTACATTGTTGCGTTTAAAAAACGGGAAATCGCTGTAAAGGAAAGCGATTATATATATATTTATATATAAAAATAGTACATATACTCGTAAAGCGTATAATATATATATATATACATATTTTTTTTTACCGCTTTTCTTCAATTATAATTTTCGAAAGAAGTTATAAAATCGTTTAAAGTTTCATTTCCCGGCAATTATTCGTGTATAGTAGCAATATAATATAATATTATAACGTTTTATATGTTTTTCGCCTCGCGAGAACCACGCGAGAACCGCACCGTTCTACACAATATTAAATATTATAACGACGTCGATATATATATATATATAAGTTTTACACAAAATACGTTTTAATTATAACTTGTAAAGTACACACGAAATGTTTCGCCGAATATTTTGGGCCAAGTGTCGCGTTTAATTATTATTTAAAACTCCGCGCGTTTTCGAATCTCTAACATAATACGCACTAATTATAAATACGGAACGACAATAATAATTTCAATACGTTTCACCGTACTCGTTCGTTACAACGGATTAACTCATATTGTACGTATAACGAGTTGCAGACTAAATAAAAGCACGTTTTCTAATTGAATGAAAATCGTATACTGTGGCGTGTAACTGCGCGTTTAACGCTAGCTCCCGTTTGTACGCGCGTACAATAAGTCGTTAGAAATAAATATTTAATTTTCGAAACGGCGAATGACGTTTTCTATGGCTATACATGCAAAGCGTTTGATTCGTTGTAAAACGTGTTCCGACGGGTGAAATGTGTCCAACGGAGTTCTGGTCGTCTGTTCCCAGATACCTGCAGAACAACACGCTTTCTGCTAAACACCTATACCTATATATAAAAACGCTATAATCGCCGTCCGAATTCTTCGTAATATAACATTGCGAAATTTGGCTTTCGATCGCGGTCTCGCGAATAAAAAAACTAAATTTTCTCCAAAAAAAAAAAAAAAAAATTCACCCGTCAAATTAATCGATATACATATCGACGCACTTGTCAAGAACAATATAATCGAAAACAAACGCGTACTTCGTATTCATCTATAATAAATAGTAATTTATAGTTATTAAAAGGTGTTAAAAAAAATGGTTCACCGACCATTCTTTTACCGAATAAATCGTACTTTACACGACATTATTCAGTGTATTTAATATTTTATTTGTCCATATATGTAATAAATAAAAAAAAAATAATCGATTTGGGCGGGTAAAATAAATTCGTACGTTTTCAAAAAAAAAAAAAAAATGTGCCGTACCTATAAAAAGTTTGGGAACCTCTTCTCTGCGGGTCTCTCCGGTAAACCGTGAAAATATATAATAATTTCGTATACCTACATATATATATATATATATATATATATACGAATACGTTTTTAAGTTCAAACCCTTTTCAAAACGCGTTTTTCTAACAATGAATTATGGCTACACGCGAACCACTTACAATAAAAGATAAAACGCGATAAATCGCATCGTGGAATCATACATATTATTATTATTATTATTAATACTTGTCTAATTTATGGGCTGCTCTCGTGCGCGTCGTGCGAGTACGCGCCGCCGAGAGAGCGTTATAATATTATAACGTAATGCGTTTTAACGATTTATCGGTTTACCCGAAATTCAATAAAACACACCGATGTACGTACGTAGGTATTTTTAGTATATATATATATATAAACTATACATAATACATTACGTTGTTTTTAAATAAAATAAATTATTAAAAGTGGGGGCGGAAAAAAACGTTGGGAATTACGATTATCATTTATTTGAAACGACCGGATTTCCGCTACGGAAATGTATTGAAAAAAATGTGTTGAAAAATCGAATTAAATTATATATATATATTAGAAAAAAAAAAACGCGATTATATTTTTAAATTCGCGATTTACTACGCGTTATTTAATCTTATTCGTACCTATATGGCAAGTCTCGCGTGTTATTGAAATCCCGTCGCTGCACTCGTTTATTGTAAATTCTAAATACTCGTATATAATGTATTTCGATCGAACCGGCACATTCGCGGCGAGTGAGTGAATGTGTTTTAAAACGAAAAAAATTCTCTCCAATCACGTGACACGCGCGATGAAGAATAACGTATATTATATAATATATACACATATATATTTTTAAGTATTAAATTCAACGTTCGTTTACGAGAATATCGCGTTATTCGAATGAAAAAAAAATTCGTTGAAATATATACGTTTCTCAGTGTGATATTATTGTAATTACTAATAACGCGTGAGAATTCGAATTGACGTTTGTCAATATTCAAACGAAACATTTGCTGTCGGTGCGCGGGCGAATAAAATAAATTACACCGCCGCGATAATGCGATATTGAAACGCGTGTTGTAGTCTAGTAAATAGTTAGGATAGGACATAGACATTTATAATCGCGATTAGAGATGGACAGATTGAACAACGAGCTATACTACTCCGCCGTTCACCGTGACTATAATAAACCTTCTTTGTAAATCAGCTGAGAAATTTCACTACTATACTAGCGCTTAAAGTGGTTAATCAGCTGTGATTATACCGTACAAAGAGATTATGATGTTTTGACGATAAAATAAGTTATTTGCACTGAACTCAATACATGAAACGCGCATTCTGTATACTTCTCCTATATGAAAACTGGACCTCTATATAGTTAGCCGCCATATGCATTCCGTTTCTATTTTTCTGTTTTTGTTACCAACTTCGTTATGTTAAAATCATCGATTTTGGTGCTAACATTGATACTATAAGCACGTCGTTTTGTGTCCTGTTATCTCAAAGTAAATAATAAAATATGATAAATACCATGGAAAAAACTATATTTCATCGTATTCTCCATGAATTTTATACCTTATAGAATGAATACGGCGGCCTCCTATTTGGGATCATATTTTGATTAATATACGCGGCCCGTGTATTGAGTTCAGTGGTTATTTGACGAAAACATTATTATTTTAAAAAAATTATTTATAATTATATTATTTTGAAATTTTTTTTTTTTTATAGTTACGAATAATTATAATATTGATAAAATATTTACGACGTATTATTTGAAACATTTACCGTTGGGAGCGCTAATGTTAGAATTCGATGAAAAGAAGGTTTGCTAATCACTTTATTAGAGCTCGTTGTTCAACCTGTATATCTTTAATCGTGCATATAATATACGTATAGACCGCGAACGACCAGTGTATCACACGTAATGCACTAGAGCCAAGATATGTGCGAGAGAGACCACAGACCTGTTAATTATAGTTAATAGGTCTATGAGAGAGACAGACTTAGAAGAGGTTTTTTCATGGATGATAAAACAAAATTGTGGCGGCAAGATATCCGGATCCGCAACGAATGGTGATACGTGATTATTTATTCATCCACGAATAAACCTCAAATTGCTCTTTCTCTCTCGCACATATCTATGCTCCGTACTTCTTTCTCTAATCGCGGTCTATATATTATATGTCTATGGGATAGGAACGTTTAGAAACAATTCTTTTTTTTTAAAAATAACTCGCGACAAAAAAATCATGTTCTCGACGAACGGGGTACATTTCAAAAGACATGTATGAATAAGCTTAAGTCCTGGTCGCGTTATTATATTATATTATATAGACCATCGGTGCGGAGTGGCGTTCGAGATTTTCTTTTCCTTTTTTACCTCTTCCGCTCGTCGTCTTTTTCGATCATATATATATATATATATTTATTTATTTATATAGTGATCGGAACAGATACTCGAGTGCGTATATATATATATATTTATTGTATGCACCCAGATATTACTAGAAAGGATATATCGCGGCGGTATACATCAATCGACGACGTTCTTTGCATTTCTCTGCCTTTTTTTTTTTTTTTTTATATATATAAAAATATCCGTATACATATATATATATATATATATATATATATTTCTCTTTTTCGCGCGGCGCAAAAAAAAAATATTATCATCCTCGGCACACAAAAGGCACGCATACCTTTGCGCGTTTCGTCCCGCGTAACACGAAAATCGAATTTCCAGTATACGAAAACTAAATCGTTTTAAAAATAAATAAATAATATTATCTACTTTATAATACTTTAACACACTTTATGTTAGATCTCGCGAAATTCGTCGTCGAGTTTTTTTTTTTTCCGTCGACTATATAATTATTATATACTGCACGAGACTTTGCCGGTCGTCGATACGAAAAAAACCGCGCATCGAAACACGCGAGCCGTGAAGGGGAAAAATGTTTAATTATTTCGTCACACACACTTCGTCTATATACATAGGTACGCAGATTATTATGTTAAACTCTCGGCCGAGACGTGTTTGGGTAGGTACTCGTAATTTAATGAACGCGCGTTACTCTTTGGGAGCTGAAAGTTTGCTTCACGCGGGAGTTTCGGTAACTTTCATCATAATTGTTTCGACGATGATGATGATCGTGATGAACGATTCGATATAAAATTCGATATTGACGCGATTACGCGTATTATTTATACACCGTACATTATAAATTTAATGGAAAAATCGGTAAATTTTTATTTTATTTTTTTTTTTTAGGACTATGTATAAAATATTATATTATATCGACGAATTTTTACGCGTAGATTTTATAGTGTATTTCGTGAAATCTTATATACGTGACGTTAATTGTTTGCGTACGATTATTCAACGATATAAATAAAATTGATATAACGCACCGCGATCGTGTTTTTATAAGCAAGTGGGGAAAGCGTTCCAAACGCATTCGATCGCCATTATCGAGTAAAAATTTAACTCGTATATGTTATATTATTATTCAGAAATTTCGTGTATGACAGGCGATCGAACGCTGTGATCGATACGTTGGATAATACATACATTTATTGCAATATTATGATATATGTGTATAAATAAATTCGGGAAAAAAGCGAATTTTATAATATATAATATACCCGTTCAACATATTTTATGCCACTGCGGTAATACGTTACGCCACTGCAGACGTGAAATCGCCCCGGTTCACGAACCGGACAAATTTTATTTTCGCCCGATCCGTGAACTGGCCGTACGTCAGATCAGCCGTATATTTTACTCGTATTCATTTCATAAAAACGAATAGTGTTTCGGATGGAATCGCCATTAATCACAATAAGAATTAGAAATACATAACATGTTATTTTTTTTACAAGTAAAAACTCGTTTTTTTTACACCGGCCGTTTCGATTATTTTTTATTTATTTGATTTTTTGTTCGGTCTACAGGAAACGTGCAAAGGCTCCTGCGGGAATATCGACAGAACCAAGAGCTTATGCAGAGCCTCGGAACAGAAAATTATGAGATCATCTACCCGGTACAGATCAGACATCATGACAAAATGGGCATCTCTACCCGAGAGGTAGGGTCACAGAAGGTAAGATTCGTTTCGGTGTATATACGATAACGGTCGTATTTCGGTGGTGGTGGTGGGTTATACTGCAGGGGAAAAAAATCGATGTCCTATTTTCTCCTTTCTCCTTAATATTCCAAAAGATGTTTCAACGTAATATCATTCATATGCATATACTTACGCGTATACTTATTATTATATGTAAATACAAAATATACGTTATACACGTATATTTCCGAGCGTTTGTGAATCACTATCGATATTTCCTATATAATCCGTTCATTTTATCCGCGTTATCTCGTTTTCCGAGTCGTAGACATTTTTGATATCCTATATCTGTTTTTCTTCATTTTTACACTTTCACGAAATAAGTCGCAGTTTACAACAGTTTATTTTCCTCTCCAACCAGAGTCAGTAGCGGTTTTATACATTTATGTATCTGCGCGGTGAGGGCACAATCTTTTAACATTATTATTATTATTATTATCAATTATAAAAACTGTAGATTTTGATGCGATTTAAAAAAATGTATGTATCCACTTTGATATTACTAATTTCAGTTGTTATTATATTATAAATAATTGTTGTGATACTCGGGTAAAAAGACTGTGCGCGAACGATATTGCTCGATTCCAATAAATTGTCATACATCATCAAAATTAAGTCACTTTAAAATTTCGAAAATTCAACGAAAAACTTACAAAACTAACGTGAACTTTCGCAAACAAAAAAACCTATCAAATAAAAAATGTCAAGGATTTTTTTTGTCCCGTTTAGCTAACGAATAATTTTATTTTGGGAATCAAAATCAATATCAAAAATCCAAAATTTATTTGAAATATCTATAATGCTGCGAGCTGTTGTTTTCCATTATATTTTTTTCTATAAAACTCATACGGAATCGATGTAGATATGCGTTACTTAGTTTTGATCGGTCAAAGTGAATTTTAGATATTGTATACGACGGATAAAATTCTCTCGAGAGAAATATTTTTGATGGACCAGCAGATCGTCCGGACAATGTCGTGTGAAAAAAAACTGTACGAGAAAATTACTTCAACCGAAATTCGATAACCATTATTCGTTATAAAAAAATAAAAATAAAAAAAATTATCGATATAAACGCGCAGGTGTGTTTTTAATCATTATTTTTCTGAAAAAACGGACGTAAGTCTTGTGCGTCAAAATACAACGCCGGAGGCAATAACCGAATCAGGTCGACTTACCCGACCGTTTTGTTCGACAATGATTTTCGCAATGATCTGTTCGATTATAACATGACGTATAACCCCCACACCATAAGTCGTAAAACCGTCACTGCAATATTGTTAATTTTATTTTCAGTTTCCCAACTCAGGGTTGCATGGATCTAGTGAAGGATACTCCTCCGGTGGATCTTTTCGACCGAAACCTCGGGTGAGTCTATTATTACATGTTATGTAACGTAGTTTAAAGTGTAAAAAAAAATCTGCACGCGAAACTATTATACACACAGGACTTCTGGGTGGAAAATTCGGTGAAGGCTCCCAAATAAAAAGTGAGAAATATATATTTTTTTTTACTCGTACACGACAATTTATTGTTGCCCTATCTATGTTTAATACTTACTCAATTCAATTAGCAAATTTATACTACGAAGCTTAAAATAATATCCACTTCTCAATGTTTGTCAACAATATTTTTCGTATTTTACACCAGAGTCGCCTTCTATGTTTTTCGCTGATGACATGAAGATCTATATGCGAGTAAATAATTTAGGTGATTGTCAAAAACTCCAAAACGATTTGAATAATTTTGTTAATTGCATCAATACTTTGGGGGTCTGTCACTAAACGTTCTTAAAATGTAAACTATTCAATAGAAGCCGAACCCTATCCTTATCATCTTCTGGGTTCCGAAACTTTTGCGTGCAGATTGCTATGTTATTGATCTTGGTTTCAAGCTCAGCAGTTCTTTAGAACCCAGCACTCACATTCATATTATGATATATGCTATAAATTTCTTGGGTTTGTTATGAGATTGGCCAAAGAATTTACATTAAGGTTTTCAAGTTTTATTTTGGACGTTCCGTATTATCCTCCTCATGAATACACTCCTGTCATAAATCGTTGTAATTTCATTTCATTAGCGGAAAAAAAATTTCTGTGTGGTTAACTATCTAATACTCTACAGACTCTTCAGTTTTCTTACCTCATGTTAATTTTAAAATGCTGCAATATTCTTGACGTTAATTTCCGTGCCTTTTCATGTTCTCCAACGTCAAAATAACTACACGAAAAACGAGCCAATTCGGGCGTGCAATATTTAATTCAATTTTTTTTCTCTGTTATTACTAATTTGTAAATGTATATACTTTTATTCATGTTATTTGTTATTATTATTAGCATTTTTTATATAGTATTTTTTATGTATTCATAAGGTTCAGCCCGTAAACAATTAAACAAATATCGTTTTTCGATATGATATATCATACGAAACTATAAGTCATTCGATTTGACTTACAATCGATGATGGCCTGAGATCGCTGACGGTGTTTACTCGATAATATCTGAATATTTACGCGTGTATTTTAGTTTTTTTTTTTGTATTTACCGCGTTAAATGATTACAAAAATGTGAGGGACTTGAAATTTTTGAGTACTACTGGACTGCAGCCCACTCAGCCTTCCCTACAATACACGCGCATACATTCGACGAGTGTATAGTATATATATATATATATATATATATATATAGACTTATTTATATATAAGCACGAGTCAATGGCCGCTATCGGCGAGCATACAAAATGTAGGTCGTAACGCAAACCAATTTTTATCAGTCGGCAGGGGGTTCGAGCGCAGATAACGGCAAAAACGTTCCTGTATATATAAAAGAGGAGGATAAATCGTATACGCTGTCCGATGGACGTCGTGCGTTAGCGATAGCGTGCACCGCGTGGGGTTTGATAATGAAAATAATGACATCGGGTTAGGTGGTGCTCGCCGTCGTTTTCCAGGATCAGCGATATTCCCAGAGAGAGAGAGAGAGAGAGAAAATGTATATTTATATATAATAATATATTAGAAGGATAATATATGTTACGCGTTTGATATACTTCCTCGGCCCAAAACCGTCGCCGTTCAAATATAAGATAATAATAACGGTAAAAATCCTGTTTAAAATTTATTGCGCTCTATATATCATTTATGTAATAATAATAATACAATCAGTGGCTCTTTCCGAATTTCAGTTTCTCTCTAGGAGGCGGGGAGGGTGTGAAATAAAACGTGGAAAATTCGTTCCCACTATAAAACGATATTTAATATAATATTTCGAATCAAAACGTATAATAATCACTCGTCAAAACGTAACAGAACTATGTTATTTTGATCGATTTTTAAAGAATTTAACAGTCGCTGGAATCCGTTTACTGGCAACGTCGGCTGGTACGCCGACCCGACTGGTGGTAACGTGTAAACCAGCCTTGACGTATGTCAATATTTTCAATAATTTCTTTTCTAGAGTGCGCGCATTTCCTCCCGAAGTAAAAGTCGGTGCACATGCGTATTGCACGTACGCAGGGGTACGCGTGTATGACTTGCCACAGAAAATTTGTAGTGTTTTAAACGGTTCTCGTTAAACCGAGAGCGAAGCGAAGAGTGTAAAATAACGTCGAGAGGCTTTTGCGCGTTTAGCGAAAACCCCATCCGTACACGCGCTGGTCCGGTTGATAAGTTATCCGTATTGAAATTAGTCATTGTCTACGATTTTAGCCTTAGAACGGAAAAACAGTGGACCCGTTTGACCGCATATTTGTCTTTGGTGGTCCACACCCAGCCTCCCACCCGTGCACAACAGCGCCGTTGTTAAAACCGTTGAGAGTTGGAGAGGTAAATCCTGATAAATTACTACGACTTTCCGTCTATTATGTGTGCGGCTGCCGTTTACATCACACCGGTATACAGTGTTTTCGTTTTAAAGTTATTATCATTTTATTTATTTATATATATTTTTTTTTTACCGTCTTTTGAGACAAACGAAATAAAAATCCGAAACAAACCGTTCGCATTATACGCGCCATTGATGTAATGGACTGTACTTCCCCGTATATAAAAGAAAAAAAACCGAAAAGAAGTAAAAAAAAAATCTCGATAAAAACATTTCTCCATTGTGTTTTCCATCAATTTCGAAAAGAAAAATTCTTTTCGGTTCGGTCAAAGGAAAACTGCCTTCAGTAAAACCATACCATTTCGTACAATTATTTTTTCCTGTAGGGATGTGTCGTTTTAAAAAACGTCCAATCAATCGTTTCGATTATTATTAGTATCACGCGCAGTGGCGGGCTCAGGCAAATAATTCCGGGGTGCAGAACGACTCTAAATGCTCTTATTATTCACCTGTGTTTACAATGCTTGCGATGAATTAATAATAACGTTTCCTCTTAGTAATTTTGTCTTTCAATATTTTCTATGAAAGTTTAAAATAGTAAAATAATAATATTAGGTTTTTTTTTTTTGATGCGTATATACTCGTAGTCGACTATATATATTTCATACAATAATTTCCCGTTGAAGAAACGGCGAAGAAATGTTTTAGAGTTTTTTTGTATTACAAAATTAGCATTTTTAACGTCAATAACGTATAATAATTATTAATATTACGCGAACTATACCGTGTTCGTTTTTTTTTTGTTTTACATACGCGCACTTGAATTTCAAATTAAAAATATTGATTATTCGACATCACAAAAACCCGTTAATACCGTAATAATAATAATAATAATTTGAAAAAATCGTTTACGTATGTTACGGGTAATGTTAACTTTTGAATAATGTCGTCATTAGCCGGATAATGTGACATTAGGTGAATGTTAATATTAGCCGCCAAGCATATCGTTAAAAATCTTGGATAATTAGTCGGAAAATATGACATCTATAAAAATGTACGAGTCTTGAGATAAAATAATTTTTAAAAAAATTTTCAATATATTTAAATTATAATAAATAATTTTAATTTATCAATAATATTAAAAGATATAATTAATAATATTACTTTTTGAAATACAATTATCATTTATTATTATACACGGGGTGCTTCCGCGAAAGTTTGAATCGCGCAAAATACTTGAAGATTTATACTAGCGTCGATCGGTATCACACGAACATCTTTTGTTGTACCTTTAAGCTTTAAACATTCACCGTCTGACGTTTGACTCGCGATTTCCCTCGATTATTTCGACACGCGTACCACTTTATCTAGGTGTATTAGAGAGGCAAAACTGGTTTCTGGTGTATAACTGTGGTAGAGTATCATTACCAAGATTTTATAGTACTGTCCATCCTCAATAGTAGACACGACTACAAATACACAATATTATCACATACTTCTCCGCGGGTCCGCTCGTCCTCGGTCGACACCGCGGTTAAAGAGACTCTCACGCCGTCTCCAGTGTTACCTGTGATGGAAACTTATGATGAACTGATACTTGAAACAAATTTTTATTGTCGATTAATTTATGTTAACGTTAAGACAAATTGAGTTATGTACTCTGGCAGTCCGACGCTTTGTTATCGTCATACTGTATATAGTATACGCAGAGTGCTAACGAAAACTTTTAAGTCACTTTTAACATACGTAACTCTTAACACTGTCCATTACTGACTGGCTAATGTTAACATTATCCGGACAGTGTCGGTGTTTATAAACGAAGAATTACGCATTATCCGTGACGTTATCCGGCTAACGGTGTCGACGTTATCCAAACGTTAACGTATATGCGCGTTTGTCGCACAGCGTTCAATAACGATCGCGGACTCTTTGCAAAATGGTGTAACTTGATTTTAGTCCGGAATCCAGTGAAACGCTCGTCGTCTTTCTTCGGCCATTCCAATGCCTTATTTAAAGGTCGAAAAGTGTCGGATGATTATTTTACCGTTATAAAACTCCGAATAGAAGTGCGCGTATCAATCGTTTTAGTGACACCGCCGTGCAGCAAAAGAACGAATTGCATTCGACGTATCGAATATCGTTGTTTTTGCCGTAGGACCGGAGAGAGTACATTACTCGGTAAGCCGTAACGACTTTGACAAACGCCGCTGTCGCTGGAGCGATTTAGCGGTCTCGAATTATTATATTGTTTCGGTGGTGGTGGTGGTGGTGGTGGTGGTGGTAAGGTTTTAGACGCCCGGGAGTTTTCGGTGTCGCCACTGTCTTTAACGCTCTTAAGTGCGCGGCGGCCCAGGGCGAACAATAGTTTCATTGTTCGACGATAATGGGCTCAGCCGCGGACTCGCAAATCGACTATAAGCATTATACGCGGAGTACTCGTTAACTTCATTCGTGCCGCGGCTCCAGGTGCATCGAGTCGTCCAAGTCTTTGTGCTCGCCAGCCCCTAACTTCCTGCACCACCGACAGAGCCCAACTTAGAGGGGGGCTAGAGGGGCTACAGCCCCGGGCCCCAATATTATTTGGGGCCTCTTTTGATAATTAAATATTGAAGTGGCACTGTGAAATTTTAAGTTATTATTGTTATCGTTAGACATTTACAAAACAAATTAGTCACGTTTTGTAATAGAATTTAACCCTTCGTTAGTCACCACGGGGTATTTTAATACCCCAGACATATTAAATACGTTTATACTTTTGGTGGTATAATCATATGTGACTCCACTTCCGTGATATCGTTAGTAATAACAGTATTAATATGGTAGTGTGGTTTTGGTCATTATCAGAGCAATATCAACAGATATACAACCGTTCAAAGTGAAGTCTGGTAATATTTTACTCCAGGTGACTATTTTTGTTTTAAATCTTTTAAAAATGAATTTATTAAAATTTATTAAAATCGAGTACGTTTCATGCTAAATGACATTGATAGTTAATTGTTCTAATGAGTTATGAATAGACGACCAACATATAAGTGAAACAGAAGACCATTTATCAGAAAATGAAACTGAACAAGAGCTAAGAACATCTGATGAAGAAAAGTGAAGATGTGGAAGAAATGACTTTTGAATAACATAATACTGATAATCATGTACCTACATATTTTAGTGTTTAGTTAATGACTGTCGATTTCTTAATTTTATTAATTATTTTAAGTAATAATTTTAATCACTTGTACCTTTATTTTTTAGTACCTAAACAAAGATTGTTGATTTCTTTTTTTTGAATTATTTTAAGTAAAACGTTTAATTGCATGTTCCTATATTTTTTAGTTCCTAAACAAAGTGTGTTGATTTCTTTATTTTATTTTATTAGTATCTAGTAAAAGAACGTTGATTTCTTTTTTTTAAAATTATTTTAAGTAAAAAGTTTTAATGATTTTGTTTTATTTTTACATTATTATTTAAATATTGTTTATTAAAATACCTTATTACATACTATGCACTTTTATATATTGTTAAATATTATATACAGATTTACATGTTGAAAAAAAAGTACTTTATTAAAATTTATTTTGTGAAAAATAATTATATTGTAGCATTTTAAAAATAATTTTACCGGTTTTGGAACCACATAATTAGGGTTCCTATTCAACATAAATTATTGAATAATAATCAAAACATGTTGTTTGAGATGCCTTTTATGGTAATTTAAAGATTGGATCACAATATTAACATTATATTTCAAATAAAATAATAAATTAGATTAGTCACCAGTAATAGTTAATATTTAATTTAATTTAGGATAAATGCTGAAATTATCATTAAAATATTTTTAAAAATCGCATTAAATAATTGAAATATTAACTATGCATGTATTTAAGATACACACTCAGTAAAAAAATAATATAATCTATGAAACTGTCAATTTCAGAAATAAATTTATGAATGGGGTATTAGATTACCCCGGGTGACTAAAACTGTTCAGATTAATTAGGTGACTAACGAAGGGTTAAAACTATTATCTAATCGATAAAATAAGCTATTAAATTTGAAGATAAAATTGGCCAAAAGCACTTCCATCCAGTCACTTTATCATCAACGTGTATACCTATGAGCTTATGTGTTCATGCAAGCCGCAACAGCGGTAAGTCTAAAAATATCCCGGGTTTTTTGCGAGCGCTCGGCTTGTCCGAACGCGTGTATACAGTTTATCTCTATATACATTTTGTTGGTCAGTTTCATATCGTTAATACAATCGGTATATTAGTTAGTATTCTGTCGAATATAATATTATTTGAATTAATATTTTTCATTTGTATTATTAGATAGTTAATAATTATTTTTAAATATTATACAATTATTAAAAATTAATTTTTGTTCTGTTAATAAAACTTTTGTTCATTAATGCAATTACGTTATTTTAATGTTCATTGTATTTTTCAAATTACATTTAACAAATATTAAAGGCCCCAAAAATTATATTGCCCCGGGCCCGTATCTCTTAAGTTGGGCTCTGACCACCGAGTCGCACAAGCTGCACGGTTGTGGTGTGCGAAAACAGTTCCCAGTTATACGCGCGCGCGACGCTCGCCCGTACAGTTACGGATCCGAAACTAATTTAAATGGTAGGGGCGGGAGCCAGTGCGGCGTAATTGCTGGGCAACGCCCCGGGGCCCTGGAATCGTAGGGCCATTCGTGAGTACAATTTGTACACACGAAAATTCTGAATTTTGTTTTAAAATTCGCGTCGTTCGCGTTACAGAGACTGAAATGTGCCGGTTTCGCCAACACTTGTTAACGATTTAACGTGTTGTTAATTGTATTTAACAGTTAGTTAGTGAAAATTAGGTTTCACCGAGATTTGTTGTTAACCTTGACACTTTTGCAAGTCGACCACCCGAAATCGGCTTGTTAAAATTTAATCGGCATTTTAAAATGCCATAGATTCACTACACTAAATTATGTTATAATTGCCTATTTTTAATATTATATTATCACTTATCAGTTATCACGTTTCGTGGTAAACAATGAAAACGTTAGAATCAAGGTAACCGTTTTAGTAGTAACCCGACTAACATTTTGTTACTTAACAAATAGGATTCAACAATAATAATGTAATGGTGAAACTTATGTAATTTAATCAGATGTTGAATTTAAACAAATCGTTAACTAACACGGTGTTAGAGTGTATTTAACAATAGTCGGTGAAACCGGCCCAATATCAATGCGATATAACATGTGAACATAAAAGAATTAAATTTTTTTTTAATGAATTGATGAGTTTCGGTAACGTAAATAGATGAGCGGACAAATTTTGATACTGCCCCGGGTCCCAACATTTTTAGTTACGCCACTGATCGCGTAAATAAATAAAACGAAATAAATTCCCAACGTCTTATTAATAACAAGTTATTGGGATGCGACACGACCGACTTATTAATAATAGTTTTGAAAAATTCCTCAACTAACGAGAGTAAAAAAAAAAAGTCCAAATTGGGTGGACTATCGTCATTCACTTAAAATCCGTCACTGCTGAAAGTGTGCATATGAAAGCAATGACGTGTAATAAAACGCGAAAAAGTTTTGGGTTTTATTAGGCGTAATTCGTATGAGGTTTCACATCATCGCGTTTTATACCACTTTGGTCGAACATCTCGCAAATTATCATCCGGTAATGCTTTACTTGGGTGCGGGTCTACAATCACTATTGAAATTATAGACGTAAACGGCCCGACATAAAATGTTTTAAATCGCTACAAAATACAAGCGCGTTGATTCGCCCAGACTTTTGCGCTATCAAAAACTTCTTAATTTTCTAGTCAAGCCACCGGGTCCAAAATCGTTTTTCACATTCCACAACGTCGCACGAACTACGCGGACGTAATATAACCGACAGACGGTATGGAAAAAAATCAATTATACTTTATGCTTGGGCACTTTAAAAATATTATTTACATTATATTATTATACAAAATCAATTACGTAATATATTAATAATTAGTTCAATATAACTGATAATATCATATATATATGTATTTGTTGTAAAATCGTTTAGTTAATACTTAAATAAAAATAATTAAATTTAAAAAACACTTTAGTTTTGAGAGAAACGCGTGTTACGCATTTCTTTTTTATACGTCTCAATTCCGTATTATTATTTATCTACAAGGGAAATCTAACACGGAATTACGAAAAAAAAAATTGAACTCTTATCGATTTTGCGTTAAAAAAAAACGTAACGCACTTTTTCCAACGAGTATTATTTTAGACAGTCGATTTTTCTGAAAACATGTGTGAAAAACAAATAATTATTAGTGCCAGTGTACATTTCAATAACAACGAAAAGATTAAAAATAATCCGTTATCGTTGTGATTTCATACTTAAAAGCTAAACAAAAATTCAACCGTTTGAAAAATTAAATTCTGATAAAACTGGTCGGTTTTTTTAAAAAAAAAATCGTATTGCGGAACAATTGCGTTGAAAAAATGTAACGAAATCAACGTCGTTTTAATTAAAATATCGAAAATCGATAACGACAATTGCCCGGCGGAAGAGGGGTAGAGAGTAATGAATTAAAATTTTTTTAAAAATTAAATTCGGTTCACTGGAATTAGTCGAATTTTTTTTTCCGCTCCGAAACGGTACGAATAACGAATACAACGCTTGCGCTTTCGATCTCTTCGTGCCGAGACGAGGAAAGAAGTCAAACACAGAATATCAAAGCACTGTCGGAGGCTGCAGCATCCGTGCCCCGCAGTGCATTCCTACTGTACGTATACTATCTCGACGTCGTCGTTATCGTTTTAAATCTCGGACTCGAGGGCGTGACTGAAATCGAACACTTTGGAGAATAAATGATTTTCAACGGACCCGCCGCGAAAACAAACTTCTATCGTACGCGCATCTACCGTCGTAATTACAGCGCCGCTCTGCAGCTCGTCCGCAGCGATCAGCTGTACAGCATCCGGGCCGGACGACCGCGGGAGGACGAGATGAGCAGGTATATATATTTTGCACGCGGTATACGCAGGCTTATGCGCAAAAAGTATATATAACCAAAGCGTTTTCAATTAAAACTTTTGCCGAGATTTCCGCCGCGGCCGGGACTGCGTGCCGTTTCAGCGCCACGTCGTCATCGCACGGTTAAAACGCACGGCGGCCGCCCTGCAGGGATCGCCCCGGAGAGCCGAGGGACCGTCGCCGTAGCAGCAATAAACTGTTTTAATTCGCGGGACAGTGATTCTTAAGTGGCTCTTCATCGAGAGTCCTCTCGATCGTCACGAGTTTTTTTCCCCCGTTTAACTCTGCCGCCAACCGACTGCAGTCGTTGTACAACACATAATATACGGTTTACTCGGTTTTCGCTGATCAACGACAAACAAATCGTTATTTATTTTTATTTTATTCGTGAACGCGTTTCGCTCCCCCACTCTCCGCTATATCACTGGGTCTTCGGGATTTTATTATTATTTTTTTTTTAAACCGATTTATTACTACTTATCTGCAGTACCCGCGGGGATACCTTCAAGGTAAATTCGAAAAGATTTATGCGTCATCGCCCGCGGGCAGCTGGTGCCGCTGTGCCGCTATATACGTATGACTTGTTGTTCCCCGCGCGCAGCGTCCGGATCACTCGCCGACCGACCGAAACGTTTGGTTATAGGCGATGTGCAGCGTGGATCATGATGAGCTTTAACGCCCGAAACCGCCGTCGCGCTCGTACTGTTTAAAGCAAAGACTGTAGGCGCAAAAAAAAAAATACTTATAATAATTTTATATAAGTAGACGGAAGAAAGATTTATAAACGGCATTGCGTTTAACGGGTCCTACAACCGTATTCGGATACATCCACGAACCGCTTTTTTTTTTTTAACGTCACGCGTACTGTTGTTCAAAGGGGGAAAAAAGTGAATTCGGAAAGTAAATAGTTATATTACAGAAGTGTTCTGCCACGCTGTTTTTCCGCATAATCGCCGTTCAGTTCTCTGCAGCCGCGGTACCGATGACCGCGTTATTATCCTGCGTCAGCCACCTCCGCTCTATCATCCATCACCTGTGATCATCACCACCGCGATATTCATACCTTATCATCGTTGGAAAAACGTTTTTCGCCCAAACGTTCTTTCAAATGAACGAAAAGAATAAAGTCACCCGGTGCGAGATCCGAAAGAATGCAGTGCCGAATTTCTCAGCGAATACGCTATACTCGATTCGGTTCAAGATTAAGCCGCCGGGCGGCGGACGAAAATTGGTTCGTGTTCGCGCAGGTTTTTTCATTCAAATTTAGCGAAAAAAACATTAAAAGTGAAAAGTAAGAATAGAGTGAGAATTAAACGGTGTAAACTTCAAGGTGACGAGAAACGAGAAAACGGAGTCCATACAAGCGGAAGAGATGCGAGTCCAAAATAGAAACATATATTAGATCGGGATAAAAATGAAATATAGAAAAAAGATGTGACGCTTGTATCAATATATTTATGAAAATACGATTTTCTAACTCATTTAAGTCGACGTTCGTCGGAAGAAATTACTCAAAAAACAAATGAGCTTCAAGCATTTTTTTTTTTTTTAGTCGTGATTTCGAGGCGTCGTTTCCGCCAGTGTGCGTCTTTATTTTCGATCATATCTTCAGAGTGTAATTGAAAATTATGAAAATAATCTTTGCAGTTATTGAATTACGGTTTAGTTTTTAGTTTCAGTAGATTTTTCAATAATAATGATAATACTAAGTGTAAAAATGCGTATAAAGGAGGCGGCAATTTTTTCTCAGTGCTTACAGCAGCACAGAAATTAAATCCTGCATTGGGTCTACGGACGGCTGACGGATCAGAAAATCTCAACCGAAAAGTGATGAAGTTTTTCACGGGGACGTTATCCGTGCAATAGATAAATTCTCTCCGTCAGTCGCCCATTATTTTTGTTCCGAATGGCTCGACACGGCCTCTAATTTAACAGCCTTTGTCATAAAGCAAAGTACTATTGACTTCTGGACTATTTTCGTGAAGCTCGACGACAATCAATCAGACGGCGGTCTTCACGAATCAGCTCTTCGACTCTTCGAACAAACTCCCTCGGTCGCTATCGACGGTCTCGATGGTATATATATTTATATTATTATTATTATTTTTTTTTATATATATAAATTTATTCTTAGCCGTAATTCGACTAAAAACTTTTATCATCGCACAAAGTATCCCCCATTTGTTTTTAAATTATAGAAGACTTTTAGTTTTAATACTAATATATATGCCATAAAAATAATTTCACCATAATATATATATATATATATATACGCTGTAATCCGACGGCGTAACGAGAACATAATCTAATCGCGTATATTTACTTTACGAATAATAAATTTAAAAACTTCTTAATTGTATAAACAAAACGTAATTAGATTTACGATCCGAAATTTTGTATTACTATAATAGGCGTACAAAAAAAAAAAAAATCGCTGTTCTCAGTGAAAAATATAAGTAAATACCATTGAGTTCGTTTTTATTTTTTTTTTTCACAATCTATACGTATTATTTTTGGTTATATTCAAAATACAGCGTGTCTTTGTATTTTGAAAAGTATTCCTGAATTAATAATAATTCCACTATTTTGATTGATTTCACGCGATATTGTGTAATACAAATAATTTATCGCTTTCGAATTTATGCAATTAAAAATGTATGCATTTTCCCGAGTCAAGTTAATTTTTAATATAATTGCTATCATTGGAATTATACGGGGTTTTTTTTTATAAATGCAAAATTTTAGTTAAAAAATGTTGATATATTATCCCGTTAAATTATTAAATTATCGTGTATGTGTATTATCTTAATTAAATCCGTATATATATTGCCCCTCGGGGACTAATAAATGTACACGTCCCGTGACAATGAAGAAGATTTGATAATATTGTAAAAAAAAAAAAAAAAAGTAGTAATAATAATTTACATTTTTTTGAAATGTATCGTTTGTCGTTTTTTTTTTTAAACACAATTCATTTTGATAGCGTAATATCGTGTTTAATCAATTTAAAAGTACGAGTATATAATATTATAGTAAATGTTTAAAAAATAAAATAAAAATTATTTATTAATTTCATTTTTTTTTTATATATATATATATATAAAAATGATTATTATTTAACGCGTGGGAAGTTAAGTTACTGTTTCTGATAGGCCACAGGAGAGGATTTTTCGAAACTTGTTATCATGATATATACATATATAATAATAATTATCGCAGTTTCACAATGTTTGTTTGCACAATTATTTAAAAAATAATTATATTTGTATAAATGGTATGAGAAAATTTTTAAATTGATTTTTTTTTTTTTTTTTAATTAAAAGTTGTTTAAAACGCTTTATTCGCAGTGTACATTTTCCCCCGAAATCTTTTGATAATAATTATTCGATTTTCGCGCACAAAAATAATTACAAATTCCTTCAGTTCTTAATTAAAAACAACTATTTAACAAATTTAAACATTTGAATCGCATTATCAATATTTATATGGTACAACACGTTTTCTAAAATATTGAATCGTTTCGATTCAAATATATTTTAGAATAAAACCGATTGAATACTAATTTCTATATATATATTTATAGTAGCTATTATTATATTTATTTAAAATTAAATAATAATAATATTCATCATGTAAAAAGAAACAGAAAAAGACCGGAAAAATTTATAATTGTGATAAACAACTACTCTGTATATTAGTATTCTTCAAACTGAATATTTTTAATTTTAATATGAGAACATAATATAATATATATATATATATACATGTTTTTAATAATAATTTACAAATAGTTTTAGACACAATTTTAGAACATAATTATTATATTTAATTAAAAGTGTATCCAACGCGTATATTATTTTATAATTTTTATCAATATAATAATTATTGCACGTCGATCAGAAACGCAATTTTCCTAAGGAATAGGAAAATTCTTAAATTTTTGAAACTTACGTAGGCGCGTGTTTTCATTTTGTGAGAAATAAAAATAGTTTAATAATTTTATGCACGTGATTATGATTATATGCATGATTTGAAATCTAGACAAAAATTCAAGCATTTAAAATGGTAAATAAAATGTAACTGTGAAAAAAGAATTTTATATTTTCGATTGAACATTTCATTTATTATTATTTTATATATATATATATATATAAGAATAATTAATTTGTATATATATACAAATTAACATAGTTTTAATATCAAAAATCGATTTTCACATAATGTCTAGAAAAGAGGCTAATGAATTAAACATTTTTTTTTTCTTTTAAGTTTTTGGGTTCTCTTTAATAGTGGTCGATTTTTTGTAAGATTGTATAAAAAATACACCGTTTCCAATTCTCCCAGTGTTTAATGTACTTTTATTTAATATAATCTTTGGTGAGCAATATGAAAGTGCCGGGGCGAGGCCTATAAATATATAATTTTTTTTTTCAAATATTATTAAAACGTCACAATTGAAACACGTTTGCTGCAGACTAAAAGCGCTTATATAATCCTTCGAGCAGTTTGCAGGAAATAAGCCAAATAGCTATATATATATATATATATATATATATACGCTTATAATCTTCTATATAACAATGAGAGGATTCGTTTCTGCAGAGTTTGTATTTGCGCTAAAAGTATTATTATACACACAGTCAAAACAATTATATATATATATATAGGAAAGAGTGTACTCTCTCTCTCTCTCTCTCTCTCCTTCATTTTGCATGTACACGCATTTATCCTGCGCGACAATGAACACAAGATCCAGGGTTAAATTTTCCTCGAGTATAAATTATGAACGGGCAATTTATATGTCCGTGACGTTTTATTAACCGCGCACTGCTTAAATTCAGTATGTAATATTATGCTGACCGATCGGGTAGTTTTCCGCAAAAATTCAATTGACTCCGAAATAAAAAAAAATACAAAATTATGACGTGCGTCCTTTATCGTACGAATAACATAATAAACTGCTGACGATAATATTATATAATATATCCAAATTACCTCATTAGCCTTCGGCTATAATAAATTGTCCCTATTACACAGGACTTAATGGTTTTATGTGCTGCGTTTTACTTCGCTTTATTCGACTTGTACAACGTACGTATTATTATTATTATTATATGCATATAGGCAACTAATAACAAATTTATGCACTCTTGATTTTAAAATATATTCCGAAAACGGTTCGATTATTATTCGATATGTTTCTTTTTCCTCTCGGTGGATCATTAACGGAGAGTAAAAAGCACATTAATTATTTACGGGTAAAGTGATTTATTATTATTATTATTATTATTATTATTATTATTATTCAAAATTCTATATTATTCGTAAACACCTGTATCGCATTTTTAAGAAGTCTTTTGCGTACGACAATAAACGTGAACCAAAACTATTGTTACGTTAGTCGTACGCCTTGTATCGAGCAATTTTGCTCGATAATAAGACCATCGAAAAAACTGGAAATATACAATCAATATATGGGAACTAAAATAAGAAACTGGATTATATTTTGAAGAAAAAGACGATAATTAAAAATAATAATGATAAAATAGAGGCGCGCGAATTTCTTACGTTAAGACGTGATATACGCCGCGCTTAATTACACGCCCATTCAATTTGAATATTGCAGCGTAATATATTATAATAATCGTATATCGACGACATAATCGATCGTTTTCTGGAAATACGCTTACGGTAATGACGGGAATTATAAAATATTAATAATATTGGAGTGTTCTCGGGGTATTTTAATATACGAGTATATGTATATATATATATATACAGCGCATGAGAAATGAACGACGTGTTGGTGACAGGCATTTGAGGCCGCTGCATTTCTTGTCGTCTATAAAATGATTTTTTTTCTTCTTCTTTACACAATAAAATACACGATAAGAAAACTACATTTTAAACCGTTCGTGTGTATATACGCGTCGGAGTGCAGTGTACGCGTCAATTAAAAATACCTTATTATTTCATAATTCCGTGAATCCCGCGTATAAATACGTATAAAGTTTTTGGTAAAACTTGGTAACCTAAAATAATAGTTTCCACAAGTTCGTTATATAGTTAAGCGAGTAAAACGTACGCATAAAATTTAATTGCATTCTGGAAACAATTCGCAAACTTTTGATTCAGCCCGTAGTTATTAATTGATTTCACATAACGTATATACAATATATTTGAATAGAATATTCGTAATGTTCCCGGGTAAAAAAAAATAAGTGTAAAAATAAATAAATAAAATCAACGATTCTATTTTGACTTTTCAGTGTTCGACTACAGGTGCAATATAATCGGTTTTTTAGAACTTTAAAAGAAAAAATACGTTTTCCCGCATCGAATCGACCCGTTAATTTTTTTTTTTTCATTTTTTTTTTACCAATTATCAAAATTATTGATACGTACCATGCCGGGGTATCCACGTCAACTCTTGCAAACTTCATCGCGTGTTCGTGAAAAAATTTAAAAAACATATCTACGGAACTCAACACTATTGAATTAAATTTACTATAATTAAATGACATATTATTTATAAGAACCGATTAACATTTCTGTACGTCCGTGGAGAAATAGATATCGCACCCAAAAATCGAGAACGTTTTCGATATATTTTTTTTTTGTAGATTTGAATTTATGATAGTAAAAAAAAAAAAAATTATTTAAATATGTATTGATTCAATGTACATTATTTGGTTAACGGTGAACGTCGTGGCTCCTATACCGTCCACTTTCCGAACAATTTTCCCTCTGAAAACGCCGCTGAATTTCGTGTCTACTATACGTTGCAGTGCACATAATCATCTCCTCGATCCGCCGTCGTTGATCGATATTTTTCAACTGTTACACGCGTTAACGAACAATATTCGTTTCGTCTCGTCTACATCGATTAGAATTCCGAACGAGATTTAGACTTCCCGTGCGTATATAACTTATTATAATTCATAGAAAAATATTACTGTAAGTTCGAATATTTCGCGGTTGAAATATTCATTTGGATTAAATATTTTGTCCGCGTCATCGCGTCCGATATTATAAAAAAAATAATGTATTACGCTCTATAAGAATAGTATTTTAAACAATATGTGCCGTCGTCATTACCAGTTCGTCTCACATACTGTTCTCATACGATCCGCAAGAGACCGTTTCGATATCTGACAACGAAATGTCCGCGATAGAGTGGTGTTTTTTTTTCGATTTAAATTAGCTATACCTACCTAATACGATCAAAACCATTTCAACGACTTTAAAATCTGAAATGAATCGCTAAACAAATATAAGTTTTCTCATAACCAGTTTAATATAGTAACGCGTAATATATTCATTCGTATTTTAAACGATATTATATAATATTATCACCTCATTCGTATTCGTGAAATATTCTTTTATATTATACCGCAGACTTTAATTTAAATATTCAAAACGAACTCTTAACAGTACGTAGAAATGACTACGCATTTTCTATGTCGTTTTCTCCGCATACTCCCGTCATATATATATATATATACATTTTATACAGATATCATTATTATATTTTGTTGGAGAGGCATTTACAGACAGAATGGAGGCGGTTTACGCGAAGAAAATGTCTAGAGCGAAATGAAAGTTATTTTTATATTAAAAAAAAAAATTAGAATAGAATAATATTCTATAAGTTAAATTGGATCCGATCGTGGGATTATATTTCTTTATTACTGTATACGCGTATACGCGTATACGCGTTACAGTAATCAGACAATACAAAACACTTTAATAAAATATATCCAATAATAATGTTTATTAACTAGGTTTTTGTTTCAGAACTGATATTCCGTTATTATGTACAACGCGGTGGCGATAAATTAGCGTAAAAATTACTAAAATATTTTTCTAGCGTATATAAACAACGTGAAATTTATCAGTTTTCATCGTAATCACTACTTTTCCTTCTGTTTACAGTGTTTAGAATTAAATTTCACCGTTACCACGGCGGTAATACATAATATGAAAACAGATTTTTTCATAAGAAATATATTATATTTTAGCAATCGGATAGTGATAAGAATGGAATTTGTATACCTCGTACGAGGTAATAATAATATTGTACGGCTTTTTCGTCTAAACCCGTGTCGGAAAAGCTATATCGTTGAACGTAATCCGTTAAATTGTTTTTTTTTTATCCTTGCTTATCAATCGGCAATCGAACGCATAAATCGTCGGTTTTATTATTCGTTTATTTTTTTATTATTTTCGTTTTATTTATTTATTTATTTTTTTTTTTTGGTTATTGAATTATTGGTAAATCGTACGTGAATGAAATATACAATTTCGAATTGGTAATTGGATTTACGCGCATATATGTACATACCGCGTGAATTCGCTTTTATATTTTCATTCCTATCCGCACTTCAAAATTTCTGGGATATTGGTATCTTACACAGGTGTATCCTCGTATAATAATAATAATAATAATAATATATACGCTTTCCGCTACGCGTGTGCACAGCCAGGACTTGTACGTAAATACCCCTTAAGTGCGCGGGTACAATATACGAGAAAATCGAAAGTGTTCGTATTTACATAATTTTATATCGCTTTTCGTTCCGAACGAAACCGTTAATTTTCTTACCCGAAGTCTCGCTGCTCAAAATTATATTTTCTCATTACAATAACGGATACCGATGAGTTCGCGGTAATAAACTTTATATTACGATACGCGATAAATTATTATTTTATATCTGATATCGCAATATTCGATCGATTATTATCGGTTTACGAAAATAAAAATTAAACTGCCGAACGCCGTCTGTTTTCTAAACGATTTTATTTTGTTAAATTTAAAGAGTCCCCCGTACGCGTTGGCTTAAATTTCGAACGTTATCGAGTAACTTTCTCAACGGAAATTCGGACGAAGATTTCATCGAAAATAAACGCACACGCTTAATGTAAGTGTTGAATATTTTCTAGAAATAATTTGAGTGTTGAATTGAACGGTATAGGTAGTTAACGCGACGCCTCGCGCAGAGAAGAATAGACAAAAAATTGACTTCGTAGTTCTGATAATACACTTGACTTAGAAACACGATTTGAAGGTGTATAGAGAAAGGCGGAAGTAGATTTTTTTTAAATACTGTAGAAACAAAAATAAAATTGTGTTTCTGAGTTACTTATAGCAGAAGCAGTATTGTAATTATATGAAAACAATATATATATATATATAATTAGTTTTAATAATTTTTGACATTGTGCGGTGTGAGAACGAAGCGCCACTCGTGAAATTAATTATCGTCGGGTGTCGTTAATCGAGGCAGTATTAAAAGTCTAATCATAAACTGATTTATAAATAATATTAACAGTATAAAATTATTATTAAAAATTAAACACGACAATGATACAAGAAATACGCGTTGTTTTAAAACGATATATATATATATATATATATACATTTGAGAATAGAAATAATATTTTGTAAATATTACTTTTTTATCAACATTAATTATATAATAATATTTCCGTTCATTATGTATATATTATATAGTTTTAATTATTACGATAATAAATTATAGGTGCGTTTGTGTTTAAATAATAATAATAATAATAATACAATGAACTGTTATTCTATTTATATGCAAAAATTTCACATATATTTAGCTGGCACATTTTATTATATATGTCTACGAAAAAGATATTTATTTTTTAATGTAGTAAAATATAACGTACACAAATCAAATAATGAATATAATAAAATATAAGAATACATACAAAATACATAAAATATAATATAGTAGTGATAATATCTTGAGTAAATATCTTTATAAATGCAATATATATGTATATATATATATATAGAGAGAGAGAGACGAAGTAGAGCTGGTTGAAACGATATGATAAAAATACATTAGGCAAATGACAATGTTCTTTAATATCAAATTATAGTATTAACATTTTAATGAAGAAAGATTAAGATAATTTTAAATTAATCGTAAGTATAATAACTTTTACCGAATATACGCGTCTTCAACTAAATAATAATAATAATAATAATAATTAATCCTCCGTTATACGCGGTGTTATTGTACACGTCATATATTTTAATTATTATAAAAAATGTTGGTAGTTTTAAAACTTTGATAGATAATTTTATTATTGTTATTATTCTTTTTTAGATAAAAATCGAATCATATGCTTAAATAAGATTTTCTTTATTAGCAACGCGTTTTCTTTCAATTTCTCTCTTTTATTTTTTTCATTTTTATTTTTTTCGTTTACTATTTTACTGTCGACAAAACTTCTGAGTCGTTGCTAACACTTTTGTTGTGGACCAGATAAATGGGTTTTACATGATAGTTTCAATTTGCGACGTTTTTAAAATAGTCTTGAGTAGGACAAAGTTAGAATGACTTAAACGATTTTCGCGTGGTAACGAAAAAAACGCGAGGAAGAAGTCAGAACAGGAAACAATAATATTTATTGTTATGGCCACGGGAAATTCTGGTAAAGATAACGGGCGCGCGGGGAAACCGCCGCGGAAAATTATTGCGGAAGTTATCCTTTTAAAAAAAAAGAGTCGACTTCGGACAGGAGGATGGGGTTATAGGGGGTGAAATGGAGGAGATAAAGACAATTCGTATTGATGCAAAAATAGAAATATTTTTTTCTTCGAGAGAAAAGTGTATACGCGTTGCATAAACCGATTGGCTTGTAATAAATAAATAACGTTCGATAGAATGTATAAATATCTACTGATATTTGATTTAAGACGAGAAAAATTGCGATTGAAATGTAATATGCCATTCCGCTCGAATGAAAACGCTAAATCGACAATATAACCTTTAACGGGGTCGGTATAGTTGTATTACTATACTATACCGTGAACATTATTCGTTTTTTTTTTCTGACATACGCTGAAATCGTGTTATTTTAAAACATGCAACGTCGAAATCAAGTTCGTCTCGATAAAAGTCTAATAACAACAATGCTCGTCGTCTGTTATCATTGTCACAAGTATCTGCAGATATCGCATTTTGTAATACTAAGGTTTCCGGCCTTTACCGGAATTTCGAGCCAACTCAAAAATCGCTCATATTTTTATATCCAAAAAGTTCGGTAAAATTCGTGTGTATCTATACCGTAAAAAATGGATAAATAATAATAAAAAAATGTTTTTCCCGTAATTTTTTCGCGGAAACTTTTGATAAATAATAATAAAAAATGTTTTTCTATACCGTAAAAAATGGATAAATAATAATAAAAAAATGTTTTTCCCGTAATTTTTTCGCGGAAACTTTTGTTACGATTTATGTAAATCATATTTGCTTCGGAAATAAGCAAAATATCCATTTCAATTTAAATAGAAATTGATTATTCAAAGAATAAAACGCATTTTAAAACGGCAGTTACGTAGGTATTTTAAAATAGAAATATCTAAGCATCGTTTTATATATGTGTGTGTGTACCCGAGTATAACAATTTGCATTTATTTATTATACAGGTAAAATATTTTTTTTTGAAAAATATTCCGAAATACGATTTCAAAATAAAAATGTGTACCATATGTAAATTCGTGTTGCGGTTATATCGATTTTGACTTTATACGGTTTTACTGTGCAAAATACGTTTTTACTTTTTCCGAAAAAAAAAAACGTTTATACTTGATATCGGTTCTCTTTTATCGACTGCGCGTGTTCCGATTACGCGTATAATTAAAAATTCTAATCGGTTTCAATTAATTATTATACATCGAACACATAATTTTACTGGTAATTTTTGGTAAATTATGAATTTTTTTTTTCAAATTCATTACACGTCGGTACTCTTGTAATTCTACCGTGATATTACGTAGGTTGGGCTGACCACAGTAAATATATTTATTGTCATTTTTTTTTTTTTTTTGTAATTATCTTGCACGAAACGCGTATACGTATTTATACATAGAGAAAAACGTGAATCTAATTTATTTTGTCTGGTTGGCAATGTTTTTCTTTCTGCGCTTCAGCAGATACTATAGAATATATATATATATATATAATATTTTATTTTAAATGCCAGTCTCCGAATAAAGTTTTGTCCCATGTTCGCGCATACATTTAGCTTATCTCCGAACTAGAGGATGGTCTTTAGGTTTTGTGCATAACCTATAAATCCGTTGGCCGTGATTTATTAGTCTTGATTTCTTGGTAAAAGTTGGGACCTTCTTTTTTTTTTTTTTGGAACTGTAGTGCGAGCGTTGAATGCCGAAAGAAAAGTTTTCGGATTTAGTGACGACAGCGATTGTGAATTTAAATTGAATGAAATTTTTACCAAATAATTCAAAAAAAAAAATCCAAAATTAATGACGGTGTGCGAATAGGAGAAAAAAAGTCTGCGACGAATGTATAATATTGTCATAAGGAAAAAATTAACTACGTATACGTATACGCAATGATATTCTAAAATAATCGTAGGCATAAAAAAAAAAAAAAAAATTAAGATCTATACTCGTCAAAAGGTTGTCTACTTTTTTTTGGTGAGTTTCACTGTTTTATCAGGCACGTAATAACATAGTAACGTTAATGTTCATTAAACAAATTGTATTTTGCAAACGTCACACGAAACGAAAAACGATTTCTGCGCGAAATAAAGATTTGGCAGTATAAGTATTTGTTTAACCGCTTAGGAAAACAAATGTGCCAGTAGACTTCGAATACGATAGCCATTTTTTTTTATACGGTTTAAACTCTTTTTTTCTTTATACACTGAAAACTTTCTAGCACGACCTAGTTTATATTTTATATTTCGCCTTTGTGCGTCAAAAGCTGCAAAGTGTACTGGTATAGAAAGAAGCAAAAAAAAAAAACAATAAAATCAGCTGAAAAAAAAAGAAAAAACAACAACAAACCTAATTTTTTTTCTCTACTAGCCGTGCCCACGCGCCTTTACGCACTGCATATAATATCATGTTATACGTGGAGTGTATCCCATAGAAAGTTTATTGCGAGATAAAGGCCACTTAAGCTTTGTCACATGATCAAAGCTGTCTTTTACAGATGACTTTATATACGATCATTCCGCGATACAATGTCCTTTGAGAATACCCAATAAACTGTGCACAACGCATGTCGAGCCCCGGTAAAAGCGAAACCAGTCAATTAGCTTTTACAGCGAATTTGGTCTCTAGATATTTATCCACACACACACACACAATACAATGTGCACATTACACTTTCGTCGAATACAAATTTCACTTTACTCGATGGTTATATAACAAATGTTCGATTGGAATATTAAAAAAAAAAACAGTATAGCCGATGGTATTTTCAATATTCCACTTCAGACGTATTAACGATGTGGTATATTTGTATAAGACTGCACCATTTATGACAGTACGGAAACGTTAACTTTTTGGAGATTCAAATAACTCTACATATTATATACGTATTATTCACGAGCTACATACACGTGTATGACGTATTTATGCGTATTTTTTTAATGTGTATATATTATAATAATATTATTATACAGTAAAATAATACGTAAGTGTTTAATTGTTTTCAGACGGGGAAACGCCACATACCTAGAACTTCCGTAGTGATAAAAGCGTTCAACCATAAATTTCGCCTCGACCTGGAGCTCAACACGTAAGTACACCGCCGCATCGCTCTAATCGCTGTTCACTATTTCGGATTAAAAGTTTCAATTAACGAAAGCCCTCGTCAATAAATTTAGCACGAAGATTTGGTTCGGCTTAAAATTAATTTTTTTTTTTTTACACAACCCGAACGATTAACGAGCTATATGTGTACGTATATAAATCTATATATGTATATGTATAATATTATATATAGCTTTAGGTAAATATAACCAGAATTCTCCCGTATAATCTCTCAACAAACTCCCTGAAACGTGTTACGTGTTCATAAATTGCATTAGCTATTGATAAGTATTAACAGCGTGATACGTAATATGTGTGTGTATGTGTGTACTGTGTACACAAGTCTGTTAAGTGGCAATACGTGTATATAAGTATAAAATTTAAGGACAACATTTTGATTAGCGCATACTTCTTTTGGATTAAAATGATTATATTTCACGATTCCATATATTATAATGTTTAACGGCGAAGAAGAAAATAGTGTGATAAAAATCAACGTAAATAATGAATATACAAATAACACGTTATACATTTCAACAGACATTTTTAAAGTATTATTCGTGATTTTATTGATTTCATAATATTAATTTCTCTTCTACTAATATGTGTAACAATAATCCGTCTCTACAACTTCACTAGAAAAAAAAAGGCCATACGTATAAATATAATAATATTTTCACATTTATTTTATACACGTATAAAATTTAATTTTTGAAGCGGAACTTTTTTTTTTCTTTCTAATATTATATTCGCGGCTTCGTTGCTTTTAATTTAAAATTATAATATAACGCTGCGATATACATTATGCGTGTTACATGCAGTGGTAAGTAAAGCAAATGCTCGACACACGTCTGCGTTTGTCTTGTCCTTTTCTTTTTTTCAATTAATATTGAATATAACCCTGTAACTTTTTTTTTTTACTAGAAAGGCTAGGTTATTTTATACTATGACAATAACGCTCTACAATAACTCGGCGCGTATTTAACGATTATCATATTTTTTTTTCCTTTAACGTTCTACTAGGATTTCATACGCATACGTTTAATTGACATTAGAAACAACGACGTGTACGTTATGTTTTTGATTAAATCGTTCAACAATATCTTTCCGTACATTACAATAAATTAGTATATCTCGTTCGTTTTTGTTTCGCCACGTTGTATACATCTCGCGAACGCTGCCAACTAATATTTTATTGGATACGACCCGGGGAAATGTCATTCTGTTCTGAAGAGTTTTCTTATTCGCTATATGCACTGTACGTGATCTCATTTGAATATTGTATTGTTCTGTAGAAAATCGTGTCTCTAAGATCGGAACGTTATTACAACGATATCGCGTAAATATTGACACCGCGTATAATATTCGGTGAGAAAACGTAACAAAACAATTATTATTTTTAAATTTATTTTAATAAATATTAATACACGCGAAACAAAACCAGTGGATTTTATTATAATCGAATAAAGATTACGGTCGATTTCGGCAAAAAAAAAAAAATCAGTAAACGAATTTAATTGATCGAATAAAGTATAAGTTCATTGTGGCGCTGTCGATATTGAATTTCAATACGCGTACAAAAATTATTCAGTATTACGTGATTTTTTTCGTTTTTTCGTTTTTTTTTGTACGACCAAAAAGAAATTTCGCGCTGTTCCTGTAACCCGAGATTAATCATACTGGTCGGATTTATTTATTTATACGCAATGCGTGTTCGCACGTGATTTCTTTTTTTTCTGACGAATATTTTAAACTTTACATCTATAAATATATGCATTTTTTTTCTCTCGAAATTAACGCGATAACAATAGCTGCAGGTGCACCTAAGTGTGTGGCCTATACTCGCGTGCCGAGTGTATATTGTTTAACAACACAAGCAACGCATTGATCATTCGCGTACGATAGTAACTCGGGACAATGGCTTTAACGTGTATTATTATTATTATTATTATTTGCTCGACGAAAACAGTACTAACCGCCAAGGGAAACGAGGGAGGAAAAAGAAGAGAAACGCGTATACGAATTTGCTGAGATATTTTCGCCGTTGAACGAGAGAAAGAACGCGTGTGTTTTTTTTTTAATTTTACAGTGCAAACGAGAACGAGGCGACGAATTAAAAACGCGATGTGGTTGAAAATGATTGAGCAGCCCCGCCGTCATTGTCAACAAAACAGAGTAGAAAAAAAGAAATGTATATAGAATTTTTAAAACGCGAATAGTTTACGCGTCACTTAGAATTACCATATTTTAATTTCTCCCCCTCCCCCACTCTCCTTACCGTATTTATCATTTGAATTCGACTGTCGTCCGTTATTAAACCGCGTATATTGCACGCGTATAATAATTCCCAATAATTATATTTACGTATTCCAAACGTAGGACTTAAAATTTATAAAATTGTTCGTATACGAAGAAAAGAAAAAAACCGCCCGTAAATTGTATTATAAACTTTGATTGGTTTATTTCATTTCGCCTGGAATCGCGTTTTTTTTTTCTTCTATACCTATACTTTTGTGTTTCTCTAGAACTCTCTCAAATGTACGTTTTATTACGTATACATTTGTATATATTCGTAATAGCAGCCGGTATAGCGAAACCACATACAATCCGTATTACTGTGAACATTATAATATACTCGGGTTGGTGTACGTTTTTTATATTTATCGTGTATAAAAGGGATTTTTTTTACGCCACGCGCGTTATAATTATTTCGGAATATTTATGCGTTTTAATTTTCGTTTAAATTAAACGCAATGCTCGTGATATTCAATGAATTCGTAAAGTAAACGCATTCGTTCGCATTTAAAATTTATGAATTTCGATTTACTATATACGTATTATATATTTTTGTTTATTTAATTCTAACGATGTCGGTATAGGAGCGGGAAAAATTACCGATTCATTTTTTGAACGTATAGATACGCGATGCGGAGAGGCAAAAAATTTTTTTTTATAGTTGATTTCGTAATTATTATTTATATAAATCGATTAATCAGATAAATAAAATTTTAAAAAAATATATATATTTTAAATTATCGCTGCGATACTTCAGTATTGCGTATTTCACTAAAAATATTATCATTTCTTCAACACGAACGTTGTACGCGTGTATATAAATTGAAATATAATATTTAAAAAATGAAATTCGAATATAAATGTAATTTCGGGACTGTGAACTTTAACTACGAGTACATTAAATAATAATATAATTTTTTTTTTATCGTAATAACTTATGTTGTTCGAAATAGCTTATTATGTATTTAAAAATATTGTTGCGCAGTGTGTGCGGAATTTTTTTTTTTTAACTCAATTTTCTCTCCGAATTATCTACATCAAATATGAAAACAGATTTTAATAAAGGGAAAAAAATCTCGTAAAAACGAAATGATATTAAGAGACTGTATTCTATAAAAACGGCGTTTCTCGTAATCTGAATACTGTCATTGCATATAAATGTTTGATATTGGACGGTATTTATTTGTGTCTCCGATGTTTAACTGATAATTTACGATTCTTGAATTTAAACCCCAACGCCATTCAGTTAAATCCGTTTCACCTCAGCATTGCCAACGATTTTTTGTATACTCGATATATATATATGTGTGCCTCATCCAGTATTGGTTTAAGATATTTCGCTTACGCTTTTCACAAAATTGTGCGTACAATGAACCGCATTTAAAAGATAAATAATGAGGTTTGAGTGAAGATTAATTGGATAAACTTCGGTTTTGTGTACTTAATTAAATACGCGATAATTTGTTCATGACGAATTCCTTTGTGTATTTACGTTACACTCGAGATTTTTTTTTTTAATTATACAAGTTTAAACAACACGCTGTATAGGGCACGTGCATAATAAAATATAATAAATGAAAATATTAAAATTACCATATGAGACATAAGAAATACAATATTATATTTTCGCAAAAATACGAATTATTTCTTATAAACACTTATAAAAAAATAGCTAGAATTAAAATAAAAAATATATATATTTAACGATTGCGTCTAAAATTTTATTAAAATAATAAAATAGCGTTTTTCTCAGAAGTTTACGCATATTTCGATGATCTATATAGTATATACGAGATATTTAAAACACGAATTTATACGTGCGTTCCGATCAGTAGCCATAAACTTTTTTTGCTCTTGTGCGAAATCAGCTTAGAACCCCCGTGTTTAAAAATCTCGCCTCAATGAAATTCATCAATTTTTATATAATCGTCGAGTTCAAATGAACCAAAACGAAAGTATTGATATTTAATAATATATAAATACGTATTAAGAGGTTAGCATATTTAAAAATTTCTTTTCCTAGCCTTCGTCGTTTCAGCAAACGTTCTCTTATTACTTCATTTGTATCCGTTTTCTCAGCTTTATTGCATTCATTCATTCGTTCATGGCTTCGATAGCTATACTTACTATAATGCCGAGCCGTCGAGGCGGTCTTGTTGTCGCGTACATGTCAAATTGTTTATTATTTTTAATTTAGAAAACCGTATTTCTGCATTTGCAACTGGCGTAACGTTAACTGCAGTAACATTAAAGCGGTGACTACTTCCGGGATGATGATAACAACGGTCGGTTTTATTCAACGATCTCTCTTATACAGAGAGAGTGGAATTTTGATAGTTCTTCTCCTACAAAATCCACTGAGACCAGTATAACTAACTGTTATGGGAATCCGGCAGTTCATAAATCATTATTTTAATTTTATTTTAAGTCCTATAGGAAAGGTTTAGTATAGGCGTTGACTAGAAGATTTATTAATAGGACTCAAAAAATTGTTTAGGACTAATTATTTAAAATCTGTGTTCAGTGACTATAAACAAATTATTAATAAAAAGTTATCGTCGACACGGTTTTACCGAATGAAAAATTCGGACACATATTGTGCGCGATCAGTGAAAATCGTCGTGATAAGAAATTTAGTGTCCCCCCTCGATAAAAATTAATTTCTAACTTCTGATATACGTATAAGTTTAAAGTTTTTTCGACTCGCTTTTCACTAGAATTTTCGAATTATGGGACAGTGCACATTTTTAGTATATTATGTAATTCGATTGAGTTTGTTCGATAGTTTTCAGAATTCGTTTGATATTTCCACCACCCCCACATATATTGGAAAAAATAAAGGTCCTTTTCGCGTCTTCTCTAAAATATGGCATTTCAATTTCTTTTTTTCTGTAGAAACCCTATTCGATTGAATTTTTTTTTTGATAGTTTTCGAAATTCGTTTGAGGTTTTTCGTGTATTCAACAAAAACAGTCAAAATGAATACTATTATTGCCCAGGGACGTTACTGTTATTATTTCATTGCGGTTAGGTTAGCCAGGCATTTTATTTCGTTTTTTTTCGAAATGAAACTTCTTTAGGCGCGCCTTATATGGGGAGTTAACCCGTACGGAAACGAATGAGCAAACGAAATATTCAGTAAAAAAATAATTGAAACGAGAGCGCTCTAGCGGACACCGGATCAACTAGTTAAATTTTTTTATTTTTTTGTTTTTAAAATGTGTGTCTGTGTTATAATATACTATATATAATATTATAATATTATACTATTACTGTATAAATAAATAATATATATATGTATAATATTATATATCGTACATAATAATAATAGATTCCTTGCGTCTTTAATAGAATTTCTTACACGTTACAACACAACTTTAACTGCAAATTAATAATAATCCAAAAGAATCAACGACGAATTACAGAACTACCATTGATGCTGTTTTTTTAAATATACCTATTGATAAAATTACGTCAAAAACACGTGTCTCATATTTTATTTATCATAAGCTTATATATTGTACCTTTTATAGAATTGAACAGTTAAAACGTCTATTGGTTGATAGATGACTACAAATGAAATTTCATTACCAAAAGCAAACACAAGATTTGGTTCTTTATTTAACTCTAGACTTCATTTTTTTTTTTTTAATAAATCAATATTATTTTAATATAAAAATCTTTAATTTAGCCTAATATCTTAAATTACACAATTTCTATAACATCGAGTTCAGTAACACACCACTTTGAATTTTCACTTTTGCCTAATGCCCACTGACACCCAATTTTAATTGTTTGTTTACTTATTTTTCTACTTGTTCGTTTACTCACTTTTCTACTTATTTTTTTCTTTAATTTTCTCCTTACTTTTTTTTTCTTCGTTGTGTACGACGGACCGTCGTCCGATTTTTTTGCCAACGAGCCGACAACAATATGCGCGTGTCACTGGGAAATATTGTCCGTACCGCTCGGCGGAGGGGCTTATTATTATTTTTTTATTTAACGCGCAGTCGTTATTACGACGAGATCACGTGCGCGTTCCAAACATTGTTGCAGGTCTCGTCGTGTGTACGGAATGTTCAATCGGATGGTGACAGACAGAAAAAAATAAAAAAAACGGAAAACTGGTATTATACGTGTTCGCCCATTAATCGTGCCGATTCGTATTGCCGACCCGGGAACGTTGATCGATAGCGACGGCGACGTTATTTGAAAAGTCAACCTAACCTAACCGCGGTGACAGAAATTAAATATATTCCCCCAAAAAAAACAGTGGTTCCCATACGCGGATTTCTTGCGTACAAAACTAAGGGGCATAAAAAAAGAGTGTTTACACTCGTGTCGTGTCGAACTCTCTGCATGCCGGACCGCGAATCCGCAGTAAGACACGGCCTAAACCGGATCGTCGCGTTTTAATTGAATACTGAACTGAACCGGTGACCGACTGCTGTTTTAAGCGTTTTCACTTCCAGTCAAAAACACGGACGTTTTAACGGCACTCGTCGGGGCAGTGGCAGTCGTCGGAAAAGTCAATTCTGTCGGGAAAAATGACTTGCGGAATCCTCTTGGAAACGGGCTTATAATATATTCGTAGTGTCTTCGTCGGGGAAAATACCGAGGAACGTTGGATCTCAACGCTCGTATTGGTTTTTCATAAACGTCTGCAATTACGTTTGAATTTCGCGCGCGTTTCGTTGTTCTACCAGAATTTTTTTATCGTTAGCATAAAATATGGGTTGTGCGTGTTGACCCTCTACGATTTAAACGGTCATAACGATCAGCCGTCTACGCTAATCTCTGATTCGTCGTCACAAAAACTGTTTAGACTTTTCTTCGTCGGTATCAGTCAAAGGCGTCAAAAAAAAAAAGAAACTTCGAGTGTACTTTATATTTAATCCGCCCGAGCAACGTTATCGTACGCGTGTTTGTAATAATTGATATTACCATTGGTTATATCAGAGGTCTCTAACCTACGGCCCGCCAAGGTTTTTGCAACGGCCCGCCTAGCTAATAAACGTTTTGAAAATATTGTATTAGTTTTCATTGTTTTTAATTTACTGATTTATAGTTAATCTTATCTGTTCTTCAATTCCATAACCTCTCTATTCCTCTAAAAATGTAGGCTCGCGATGCCAAAGCGTATCTTCTCAAATTTGGCCCGCCGTAAAAAAAAAAGGTTGGAGACCCCTGGGTTATAATATAATAGATCTATTATATAATCAATGATATTACTAATTTTTTTTTTGTTCTCTCAAAGCGATTTTCTTCGCTTACCACCATTAGTGGCGCGCGTATCCCCAGGTTGAAAACCACTGGTAGTGTACGTAACAAGGAGGGATTCTTCTTTACTTTTTTTTTTTTTTTTGACACTCTTACGTTTGCAACAACCACCACCACCACCACCACCACACCCGGCAACAGGAGTATATAATGTGTGTGTGTGTATAGTGATGGACGGGCCACTACTCTGGGGAAATATTCGGCCGTGCGCTCCGCGGCGTACGGCGTGTGACGGGCTAGAGGGACGACGACGACGATGACAACGACGACGTGCCGGGACGGTTTGGGTTTCTTTCGTTCATTACCACTCACTCGGCACTGTGAGCCTGTGCCGTTGTACTACTGTGGGTGATGATAACCATCAATCATCCTTCTCGAATCGTTGTCGTTCATACAACAACAACAACAACAACAACAACATAACAATAATAATAATAATAATAATAATAATAATAATAATAATAATAATAATAATAATAATAATAATAATAATAATAATAATAATAATAATAATAATAATAATAATAATAATAATAATAATAATAATAATAATAATAATAATAATAATAATAAATAAAATAAAAATAATGTATATGTATATATGCATATATATAAATAATAAATATACATACATTTATTTATATGTATGTATATTTATTGTTTATTTATATAAACATATACAGATTTTTATTATTCACGATATTAATTTTAATTTTAATTTTTTTTTTTTTACATATCCTTTTTATTTTTTTTATTAATTTTTTTTTTTATTTATAATTTTGTCTATATTTTATTATTTAACAAATAATAATAATTGTATTAATTGGTTAAAAATCAAAACTAAATTATTATTAATATTTATCGAAAATAAACGGGTAGAAACGGCGAAACACGCGATATTGTGGAAAATAAAATGTCGTATTTGAACTCGGTACACAACTCTGAAACGCGCGTTTATTGCTATGCGTTTTTTTTTTATTTACTACGTCCATTAACGGCTGAATGGAAATGTTATAATTCGGCATGAATTTATAATTCGGGCTCGGGCGTTTTCGCATTTGCAACTAATTTGTTTTTTAATTTTTTATTTTTCTACCGTTCGGATTTATCGACGAGTCCGTTTTAAATTCGTTTCCCATTTTCCCAAATGTTCGTTATTTATTTATTTTGCATTTCCGATTGCTATTCTCCTCGCATCCGACGTATTTCATTCTAAATATTTATATTAAACGCCAAGTTCGATCGAAATCGCATAATATACCTGATGAATGATAATTTATAAAGTAATTTTTTTTTTTAAGATCCTAATTCATTCCGGTTTTTTTTTCATAGACTTTCAGTAAATGACAAAATAAGACGGCCTAGGACACGTCTTGTGGTGATATTTCGTTTCGTTTTTCTTTAGTTCGATAATATTTACTGATCCGGGCCCGTGCAAAACGTTATAACCGCTTTCAACGAAATATATAAAATATAAATAATATATTTAACTCGTGCGCTGTTTATTTCGATATCGAACTATTCAGTAATAATAACTGACATATTATTTTCAGAAATAAATAAATGAGTTCGTTATTTGCGAAAAATTATTAATTAAAAAAAAAAAAAACCTAAGCCCGTGACATTTGCTTCGTGTAATATATACGTAGTATTGTTGAAACGCCGAGTTCCAAACACGTCTAAAGTTCCAATCAGAATAAAAAAATTTTAAAAAATGTTTTCATTTTAATTTCGAATAAAAATATCGCCTTCGTTCCGTATTGATTTCTGCGTCACTCAACGAAATAAATTCAACTCTCGGTTCACCGCACCGTTTATTCGTCGGCAGTGTTACGCGTTATCTATTCATAATGCCGAAATGTGAAATATTCGATTTTATTTTGAACACTTTTTTTTTAAACTTAAACGTACCTACACACAATTCGATTTTCGTATTCGTACTGTGCAGTGCGCGTACGAGAGACAAAACACGAGCGTATAATATATAGATGAGATAACACGCGGTTTAATATCAAATGATTCGGAAAAACATTATTCTCGTACCGCCTTAACATATATACCTATATACGATTAGAAATTCGCATCACGTAGTAGGATGGATCTGGTCGAAAGGGTTTCTGAAACGTTATTATTTTCCACAACTCTCGGTGTGTGTATTTCGGCGTTTTATTTGTTTACACACATACGACACGTATCCAACCGTATTGTACAATATTTTATTCGCGTTGCAATTCAATCGTTCATTATAAACGCGTATCAATGATCTTATAAATACGACATTATATTATGACGAGTAATTCGTTTTAATTTGACTGTTAATCCCCACCCCCTCTTTCGTTTTATTCCACCGAACGCGCGTAATCAATTGCTATTAATACGAGCGAATAAAAACCGCGTGTGTCGCAATAAACGATATTACATTACACCGTTGACCGCCGAATATTATTTGGTCAACGCTGTTGATTTTAATTTTAAACTATATTCCGATGTTTTCGAGTAGGTACATACTTTTGTATTTTACTATTGCCGGCGTATTCTTACCCATAACGAGACTTGACACAAATATTTACGAGACATATTATATATATTATATATATATATATATACATATAATAATAATAAACGTATGTTTAGTATAGTACCGAAATGAATATTAAATTTTGTGTGTTTACTGCGTGAGGAAGATGGAGGATACGGAGCAACAACGAAATAGAGCAGATTTTAAAAACGAAAATGTTGTTAAATACATAAAATCGTGCAGGATCAGATGGTTGGGTCATGTGGATAGAATGGACGAGGAAAAATACCAAAACGCGTAATGCTTGCAAGAATGAAAGGAACCGGAAGACAAGGACGTCCAAGAAGTAGGTGGATGGATGAAGTGAAGAGTGGTCTAAAACAGATGGGTATACGGAACTGGAGAAGTGTTGCTTAAGGATCGGGATGTGTGGAGAGGAGTTGTTTTGAAAGCCGAGGGCAACTATGGCCTGTAGAGCTTATGAATAATAATAATAATAACTACGTAAAAAAAGTATTGCGAAACATCATAAACGTATACACAATTAAATCTCGATATTTGTATTTAAATAAAGTAAATAAGAAATTTTGGAAATACCGAAAATAATTGGAATTAATGTTGAAGGTCTGATAGAATTTATTGGTAATACTGGAATCAGATTTCGGATCGATGCGGATTGAAACGGAAATGTCGGAAGATGGTCTAATTAAAAGAGGAGTGGTGACAAGAGTGCGCGTTATGTTCCGTTTAATACGCACACTCGGAATTTATTTTCCGAGAAACGCTAAAAGAAGTGAACGACGGTATCAGAAGATCAACGAATCGTAACGTAAGATACGCCGCGATTATACAGTTACGTTTTCAAATGATACGAAAAGTTTTCGAAGAACGTTGAAGAGAATAGTGATAGTTTTGGATTTGTCTCCAATTGTCTCGAATAAAACCAAAATATACGATGGTGACTTCGAAGGAATATACCGCGGGAGAACAGTAGTTATATTATGTCGGTACAATCAGTAAATGGAAAAAGTGTGCGAAAAGTAAAATTATCCGGGTACATCTGGGTTAATGAAGACCGGCAACACTCGGTGAAAAAAAATTAAACGCGGGATTGAAGAAGCCACAAACGCGTTTTGCAAAATGTCTTAGGTGTTAATGCAAAAATCGAAGTACATACTAAGGATGTAACGTTTTTCGGAGCTGAAACTTGGACGTCAAGAAGGGAAATCGAGGTTCTGGAAACGCTGTAGAATTCTAAGTGCCGTACAAGGGCAGATCGCGTTTCCGATATGTACATGCTCGAAAGGATGCGAAAGAAATTACCGATGACTATAGAAATCTCGTAAATTACAATATATATATATGTAGGACGCGCGTTATGAGAAACGACCGAAAGATACGGGAATCGCCATGCATTACAATTTATACGTCGAGGAGAAATAGAAGGGAAAAGAAATGTGTTCGGAAGGAGAATATCTCGGTTGAAATATCTCCGCGGTTCGTTTGACACAACGTCAAGTGAATTATATAAGTCGATCGACAAAAAAACATATATATATATATTATGATTCCCGACATCCGAAACGGATAAGAGACTCCGAGAAGAATAACAACAGCGAAATAAACGTATTCGTGTACGGCGAAAAATTATTAGTACATAATATTATGAGCGAACCGAATTCGATAAATTAATTCGTTATTATGTAGCGGGACAAACGGAGATTGATTGAGTTGATATATATATATCGTATGTCTTATTTCCGTAACGGATCCAACGGTTTGGTAATGTATATATTATTTTTTTTAATCTTAAAAAGTTATTTTTCGTCCAATAAACTTCATAAAATACATTTTCTTCGCACTGTACATCTGCTTATATACAATGTAACGTCGGTGCATGCGACGTAACGAACGAAACGAAACGGGCGTAAAACTGAATCGAAACATAATTATGACCGACGTCACGTTCCCCGGAGTTTTTTAATTGCCTCAATATATAAATGAATGTTTGAAACGGTTGTTTTTCGCTGACGGCAAATAACGCGTAGTCGGCGAATATAAAAGCCTAAAGTTGGCAACTTTATACCGTGTATTATTATATAAAATCTTAAATTTTCGAGACCCGTTCGCCGCCGCCGACTGTCAATCAAATTAATTTTCCTATTAAAAATAATACCCTTTTTTTTTTTTGTTTGGCCGATGATTCGGCAATATTTCGCCCGACAAAAAGTCGTTTCTCCGCCGGAATCAAGATGAGAAGCTTATGAAATGTACGTACACGACGCTATCCGTCAAGATCGAAAGAACTGCGCGAACGGCGGAATAAATCCTATTATTCGTAGACCGATATATGAGTAATCCGACACGGCAGCATCCAGGATCCCATCTTTCGGAGTCCTCGCCATAGCGGCGCGAGAAGGGTGTATTTCGCCCTTCACCTCCCGTTATCGTACATTGTAGTTTTGTTTTTTTTTTTTGCTTGTGTTTATTCCCTTTTTTTATTATTATTTTTATATATTCTTTTTTTTTTTTTTGCACTCTCAGAACGTAAAACCAATGTCCGTTCGGCGAAATGTATACCCGGAAACTGGGCGATACGTCATTTCCGATCAATACCTCATCGTACTCGACTCGCTATATACGTTTACGTAATAATGAATACGTCATAGAACGTTTTTTTTTCCTCTATAAATGTTTTTTTTTTTATAAATCGGGTACTGATCGTCGTCCTGTAACTCGAGCGTTTCAACAGGACGCGTTTCTATGTTATTATAAAATTCAATACGCCGAACTCGCTGCGAGTGACGTTTCAAAAATATACAAAATATTGTAACGACGATTTTTTTTTTATTCTAAGAAATACGGAATAAAATTATATTATTTTCCGAGACATACCCTTTGTTTACGGTATCCGCGTATAAATGATGCGATTTTTCTATTTAGAAAAAAAACAGCGCTCCACGCCGTTAATAGCGTAAATTTCGAGTGAATTTATAATCCGTTTATAATTAAAAATAAACGTTTTAATTTTCTTTTTTAGCGAATTTTTTTTTTTCGTATAATAAACAAAATAAAAATGATTATGTAAATGGGTGAACCGCGAATACCGACGCACTGGTCAACGCATTAATGCCCTAGTACTTAAAAATACGTAGGTACATAAACTACAAACTTATCCGTCCACTCCTCGGTATGAAAATGTAATTAAATTTAATCTAAGCTATCATATTTCTTCTTTTTTTTTTCGCATAAAGCCATTTTTATTTTCACGTTTTTTTTTCTAATAACTTGTGGATGAGTAAAAAAACTACCTTAAAAAATACACTACGATTATAGAAAAAAAAAAACCTCTTAATTTATGGGTTGTTGTACGAACCGATTACATAATTGTACGCAAACAAACCAGTCCATTTTAATTACAGTGAAAATTTTTATTGATTTCTCGTAAAAAAAAGCGACAAAACACGCAGTGGCGTATGCACAACTATTTTTTTTTTTGATGGGCCACTGAAGTCAGGTTCAAAACGGTTTTATTCCTCATTCCCCCCTCCCACGCCTATTATTTCATTTGTAATAAATACCTATTATAATACAAAATAACGCATTTTAATATTAGAAATGGTAGTTCGACCTTTTATTAAAACGTAAATTACATAGGTTACTTATCCTGCTGATAATTATTAAATAGGTAATTGAATTTTAAACGGACGACAATATTTGAGAATCACAATTACGTGAAAAATATATACAAGACCTTATAAATTAATAAGATTATGAAAATAAATTTTTTAATACTTATAAGGTATTTTTAGGTACTTTATTTCGGTTAAACCGATGTCTCCGACCTATACACAAATGTGGGTGGACACGGGCCCACCTTCTGGACGCGCCACTGAAAACGCGTTACACGTTTTTATAATATTCTAATGTTATAAAAAAAAAAAATAAACGAACGAAATAACAGTAATATTTTATTTTATTTATTTTTTTTTTTTTGTAAATGTTAACGCCACGAAAAAAAAACACATTTATTACAAACAAAACGTTAATCGTGAGGTTTGCGTATAATAAATTATCGCGTACACGCGTTGTACGTTCTTCTATATACATTATACTAATTCCACTACTACACAACATAAAACACGAGGCCTTTTCGGCGATTGCGTTACTTATTTAATTTATGTGTATGTGTGTGAGCTTAATAAAAAAAAAAACGTGCTTACGTTTGTTTTATTGCAGACAATTACTAGCACCGAATTTAGTACAGAAACATTTTTTACCTCACGGAGATGAACAGGTTTCCAAACAAGTACGTATACTTTACGTTCGTAGTTGTATATTTATGTACGTGCATATAAATCGCATTTCATGAATCTTAATTAAAAACTAGACTGCGTTCAAAACGTTTTCGGCAACGATTACGAATTACTTTTTACATAATTTAATTACGTTTCGCGCTCTATAATAGGATCTTTATAATAGAAAACGGCGTAATAGCCCGTAAAGCTGCACGGGAGGAAAACTATATACGTATATAAAGAGTAGGTATCTAATAATTCTTTACGTTAAAATAACAACGTTCAACAGAAGAAAAAAATTATTATATTTTCGTCTCGGTATATAAAAAGTATAGTAATAAAAAAAATATATTAATAATACTGTCTGATTATTAACGCGTCGCCGCGGCGTAAATCAAAATAGCGCGCAAAAAAAAAAAAAAAAACGGGCCGATTTTTGTTTTTCTATGCTTTTTATTTTTATATTTCTATTTTTTAATGAGATTCAAGTCGTGTTGATTGGGATTTTTTGAATTTTCAATAATCTTCCAAAAAACAATCGTATGTACGTACATTTATTATTTATTATTATTATTATTATTATTATTATTATTATTATTATTATTATTATTATTATTAATGTTACATGTACATATTATGTTTAAAGGAAATTGAACATTGTTATTATCACGGGACCGTGAAGGACATACCCGGTGCCACGGCTGCGTTTCGTACGTGCTACGGAGTCTCCGGAGTCATACACATTGGCAACGAAACGTTTGTCATTCATCCGTTTTACGGCGGAGACTTATCGGTCAGTACGAAATCGCCAGACACGGTTCTATTCTGTATAGAATCTATTCGATGTTTTAACCGTAATGTGTCTTTCGTCCATATGTTTTTCTTTTTTTCGATTTTTAAGGAATATTTTAAGGTTTTTTTTTGTGTGTCGTATCATAGCGCGTACTTCAGTACTTTAAGCGCTATAAAATCCGAGCCCCGAATCTATTTTCTTTTATAGAAATATTACACTACTGCAAACGTACAAAGTTCTTTCAATATTTTACATTTGTTTTGTCATTCGCGTCTACTATAAACGTAATGGTGCACAAAACACCAAAAATATGAGTTCTCACAGATTTTAAACCCGTTTTTCGTTTTCTTCGAATATCCTCCGGCATAAAAGTATATTGGACGGGGCGTCGGTCAGGCAATTTCGTTACACGCGCGCGTAGTTATATTCTGTACGTTTGATAAATAATACCACTGAAAATCCGACCAAAAAAAGAATACATTTATACTTGCGGTAATCGATACGAGAGGTTTTATGTGGTCCAAAGCATATTTTAACATGTAAAGTAGGTGCCGCCCAGTGAAGAATTAGTGCTACCTAGTGGTCGGTGGATGTACCGAATTTATGAAAATGACTTTTTTTTTCTTTATATAGCGCGGCAAATAAAAGCAAAATTAAATTATTACCTATAAAATATAAATTTTACGTGAATATGTAAAAAAAAAATTTCAAACAATACCGACTTGTAATAATTTTTTTATGGAATTAAAATTTAAAAAAATTATAATTTCGAGATTTTGTTTTCAAGAATTCAACATTTCTTTTTTTTTCATAGAATATTCCGTCACTATTTTAAATAATTATTATTAAATTGCAAATTATCCCAGGAGGACTAGACGTGAGCACGAGCGAGGGAACAATTTTTTTTTTTTGAGTAAGTCATAAACTGAAAAGGTACCCGGAGGGCGTACAAGCATCCTGGGGTCCGTTTGGGCGCCTGTATTCAATTACGCTCACCGATTGATTGATTTCAAATTTCCCGCCCATTTAAAACCCGTTATATAAGAACGGGTATATTTGATGTGCGGAACGTATAGATCCGGAATTATATTATGTTCCATGACATTTTTGATATCAGTGTGTTATCAGCGTATTATTATTATTATTATATTATACTCATCCTAACATCGCTACGCTCGCTCCTGTCGGAACTTAAACTAAAAATATCCATTGATTTGTTCTGAAAAACCATCTAAAGTCACTGAAGTGCGCATGTTTGGTTCGTCTGATAATAAGACGCTGATAACACACTGACGTCACAAATGTCAGGCGGGAAATTTAAAATCGACCAGTCGGAGAGCGTATATAATTGAATACAGGTGCCCGAACGGACCCCAGAATGCTTATGTATGCACCCGGGGAGTTAGGCGCTTGGCTAAGTTCTTAGTCATAGTGCCACGTGTTCCTCAAAATATGCTCTGAAACGGTCGACCGAAAAACGAAGTGTGTACCGCAGGCATTTTAATCATAGCGGTTCTGAGTTTGCGCGTAATTTAGATCAAAACAAATAGGCAGTCGCTGCAGTATTTACAGCAATTTATATTTACGGCCGCCGGTCGCCAGGTGATAACTGCGCGTAAATTTCAGAAACGTGAAACGTTTCGCTCCACTAGAAAGTGGCCTGGGCGTTTTTCTTGCCTTTTTTTTTTTTTCCCGGAGGAAATCTGCAGACCATTGTTGTACTACAGTAGAATATCCAATGTCATTAATCATGAATACTGACAGTCCCCGTGGGAAGAAAACATTCCACGGCCGACATATATTATATATTTGTTTTATACACACGCACACATGTAAGAATATATATATATATATGTGTGTGTGTGTGTTTATGAGTGTACATATAAAATGTTAAATAAATGACCGAATAATAGATAGCGGAGCGAACAAACTACGAAACTTTTTTTTTTCTACGTTTATTACGGTTATTTTCGCATAGTGTAACGTCTGATCTAAATTTTATCCGATACTGCTATACGCGTACGTATAGTATGATACTGTTATTAATCGTATGTACACAATATATATTGTATACGATATTATGTACAAAAAAAATTTGAAATATCTACTACTCTAAGAGCGATTACACTTTTACACAAATATTCGATATGAACTATAATAAAAAATATTGTGTCCGTTCGACTTCTAAGCGTTTATATTTGTAGATAATTGTATTTTTCGACACGAAAAAAAAAAGATGAATATTTCCTATTGAATACCAAGAAACTCGTTTATCGGCTCCCTTACTTAATCAACCCCAGTCGATTGGAAGTAAAAATTATTTTATTTTATTTCGCCTCCCGCTCGCGCTAATCAATTCGTCGTGACTATATATTATAATATATTTTCGTAATTCGATCGGCGTCTCATATTATTATTATTTTCTATATACGATTAAAACCGATGTTGAAAAATCGAATTACACATATATCTTCTATTTTCTCGAACAAATTATTTTTTTGTTAAAAAAAAAAATAATAATATAAATTTACATTAAAAAACGAAACGCTTTTTGCGTAACGAGCGTATACGAATACAATAACGTAACGTAAATCATTATACGTATCGCGGAACATTCGAAATGTACTGCGAACAAAACACGCGAGTTAAAAAAATAAAAAAAAAGAATTATTATTCGAACGAAAATTAAAGTAATCGAAAAATGAATACGGCGACGACGACGACGACGACGACTACTGCAGTGTACGATTTTAAACATTTCAATTTTGACTTTCTATTTATCTTCGGCGTTAATATTGTCGATTTAATGTAAATTATTTTCAAAACAAGAATACATTGTAATATTATAATATTACATCCGATTCTAATTTACGTCCGAATAAATATTTATACACGTCTTATTTCGAAACCATATTAAACCGCGTAATATTAATGTGTATATACTAATAAACGCGTTTTAAGGCGGACAAATCGAATGGTTCTTTTGGGAATCTAATAAACACGCGCGTTACACTAGTGGTGCAAAACGATTTCCCATAACGTTACGCCGGTGTACAGATAACTACTAATACTATACGGAGGCGGAATCGAATATATTGAACCCTGCAGCCTGGGCCGTTTGATATCTACTTCAAATACCGATACTGCACCGATATGGGAAAGAAGTTTTTGACAGTTCCAATTTTAGCGCTACAAACGTGGCGAGGGCAAAAGAGAAACCTCGGAATAAAATCACTCTGGCGTAACGTAAAAGCCAATATCGACCCGCTCCCATTTCTCTACATGCTCGTATTCACGCCTCCGTGAAACCGCTCACGTATATACCGCGCGTGTGTGATCGCGTATATATTATATTATACGAGTTAGTCAAAAACACCATGTCCGTCCACCGATAAATTCTTAGAAATAAGGATAAAAAAAAATATATATATACGACAAGTGTATGATCGAACTCAATATACGATACACTCGTATAAATGAATATAGGGCTTTTGAAAAAAAAAAAACAAAAATTCTTTCGGTCCGCGTATATACTTATATATTATAATAACTCTTTTGCCCCGTGTATATTCAGTCGACAAAAAAATTATAATACGTATTCATTCGATAATGCGCGTTTGTGGTTAGCAGAAACATCCTCATGTGATATTCGGGGCGAGGGACAAGTCGAAACGCGGGTGTGCCAACGATTTACGGTTTGACAAGAAGAGCAAACACGCGAACGGTTTTACTGGCGGACGATTCCGGAAAAAACGACGACTGAAACGAGACGTCCGGGAAGTGACCAAGTACATTGAGACCGCGCTCATTTTGGACAAGGCTATGGTAAAAAATATATTTTTTTTTTAAAACCCCTCTCCCCGATTAATATTCATATTTCATGCGTTTCAGTTCGATTTGAGAAACGGCAGCACCAGATCCGAAGTAATTAACGATGCCATTCAAATCGCAAACATAGCCGATTTAGTGAGTTCTTTATTAGATTTTTTTTTTTTCTGACGTTCAAATATCATTAAAAAGGTAGCGGGGGTCGGGGGGTGTTGCGTGACACGTCAATTAACTCGTGTAAAGATTTTAAGAGTTTAGTCAATTACTGTAAATTATACGTATGATAGGACAAATCATTGCATTCGATAAAACGATTCCGAACGGAGCTTCGGTGTAATATTATTTATTATTAATAATTCATATACAGGTATATATATGTGGTACATAATTCACGATTAACCACGCAGCACGTGGTTTTAATATAATTTCTCAAACCTAGACAGCCGAAAATGTTTGATTTCAATTTTCATTTACCATCCAGACAATACACTTTGTCGAAAAACTTGAAAAGATTAGGTTATAATACCAAAAATAACCTCCTTTATTTACGAATTAAATATGTCAAAACCTATAATTTGCTATAAATAGCCCAAAATTTAAAAATCGTTCCCGTTAAGGTAGTAACAAATAGTTACACGTTTGGTAAAAATTTCAACAGACTCCAGGACCAATTAGTCTCGAACTAATTTTTTTAATACAGTTGAAGTAGCGACGGCGTACGTCCGACGTCGTATTAAATTTGCAAGCCTTAAAACCAAAAAAACTACCCGATTTATGAGAATTAAATACCTCAAAATCTATAATTGCTATGAACAGCGAAAAATCTAAAGACATTTTTTGAAATTTTTTTTCCCTAATATATAATAAGTACATAAAGTGTCACATATTTGGTGAATATTTCGAGTTTCTATAACCGTTAGTTGCAAAATTACGAAAAAACAACGCGATAATCGATTTCGACGGAATCGAATCCGCGTTACGTGTGGTATTTTTTCGGTATTCTTCTCTGACTCTCGACAAAAAAATTATTGAAAAAAATCGAAAAATATACCTCTCTAAAGTGTACAAACTGAATGCGATTTACTACAGCGGAAAGATAGTAGTAAAGATCGCGGAGCACCCTTTCCGGGAGAATTTTTGTGTAGGGACATAAAAAAAAAAAAAGAAAAAACGCATCATTATAGAACCAATACATACATCGCTCCGTTCAGAATCTGAAATGTAAAAAATTGAAAATAAAATTTTTTCCAATAATACAATACGATATTGTATTGTTGTTAACGCGCGCGGTGCACCACGTTACATAATTGTAATATTGAATATATTATTATGTTTATTTTTTTTTTTTTTTTTTTAATAACATTTAATTATTTATGCGATTCTCGTGTGTGCTGCAGTACTTCCGAACGATAAACACTCGTGTGTCGGTAGTGTACATCGAAACGTGGCAAGGGGCCAATCAGGCGCTAATCGATAAGAACAAAGAAATTAGCACCGCATTGCTCAATTTTAACGAATACTCGTCACAAGAACTATTCAATATCGCCAAAGACACTGCTCAACTGTTAACGTGAGTACCGTAGTATATTTATTATTTCAATAGTGTTTTTATATTTACAAGATTTTGTTCGGTTAAATAACGAAATATTATACAGGCTTTTTATAATGTAGTCGGCAAAAAAAATATAATAATAATAATAATAATACGGACGCGGGGCGTGTAAGGCCGTCCACCAAGTTCCCCGGCTAACCGTATACTTTGAAGAAGAAGAAAAAGGAGAAAAAAAAAGTATATTCTTTCTTTTACACGGCACACGCGTTGTACGTGTAACACGAAAATATCGAATATATATTTTTTTCCGCCCCCCCCGTCTCGTTTCATTCCTCGCCGTGGACTGTACTCGCGGTGGCAAAAGAAATCTCTTTCCAAATATATTTATAACGTAAGCCGTCTTCGATTTGCTTTTATCCGTTCGCACTTTCTGGTAAAACTTTTCTCTCGACATTTTTCGCTTCCCGTTCCCATCAATCAAAACCACCGACGTCCACCGGTGCTGCTACCCTTCGGCACAAACACTCGAATTCCCAATCGCGACGACACTCATCCATCACTAAATGAAACGAGCGCGTACTACTACTATTATTATTATTATTACGTATATTATCACTGCGACCAACGAACGTGTCTTTCGCGCGCAATCCGCGTATACTCTGCTTTTACACATTTTTACCCCCCTTTCATATATCTTGTATATATGTATATTTTCTTTTTTTTTTTCTCTCTAATTATAACACGAACCGAAACATTTATTATCATATCGTACAATATACGACCGGTGGGCACGCAGTGCACGGATATAACGACAATCGATGGCAATATCGATATCGTAACAAATAATCGAACCGTTTGTAAACAGTATCAATTAAATTGCAATATACCGCACTGAATTTCCTTTCGAATTTTAACTCCTCCGGAAGTTTGTCCATATACGCGTAAATGCATTTTACATCGGATTAACACGTTTATAAGAATAATTATTATCCATATAACGCCGCATACAAATCGTATTTAACAACTGTTTACATTTAAAACCTAATGCGGTCACGTTAACCGCCAGAAATCGTATTTTCCTAAATTACCGAGTTACAGTATGTACTATATAATAACTATTTGCTATATCTGGTATAAAAAATAAAAATAAATGTTAACAACACGTATGTGTGGCAATACAATACAGCTGATTTATATTACAAGCCCGGGTTATTTTCTTATAAAAATTTTAACGATACCTAATCACCCGCGATATTTTCCTAAACAAACCGTGCGATTTGACAATAAATTATTCGTCTCGAACTTATTAAGAATTTAATGCGTTAACCTATTACGGTTAATATACTTTCCTTTTTTTAAAAATATATTTCATTTACTTTCGGTAAATACTATAAGTAGGTTCTATAATTGTTTAATATTGTAGATTCGATTTAAGTGCGTATCGTACAAATCGTATAAATTTTAATCTGTTCAATACACGCCCGTATTAGGTAAAAGGGGAGAGGAAATGAAAATTGATTACTTTTTGAATACACCGTAGGTAAATAAAGATATATATATTTTTTTTTACAAATATTTCTCTCTCGTACATTATTATTAAATTAAAATTTTTAAACGCTATTTTTTTTTCTGCCTGTGCGTGCGGTGCGAGTGTATTTAAATAAAAATTAATATTCCGGAAATGTCGATTTACATATTATACGATCGAATAACGAATAAATAATTAACATGCGGATTAATGTAATACGCGTGCGTATCGTCCTGATTCCTATATCGCGTAGTCGCTCGTGTCGAAATAATTTAAATAATCGTAATCGATAAAACATTCGGTCCTTTGATTAATTTGCATATTTTGTTTTATTTTCTCTGCGCGTGTTTTATTAATAATAATCTATATATAAAAATATAAAAAAAAAGTACGCGAATTGTTTTCCGTGTATTTGGTAAATTATTATTTTTATTTATAAAAAATTATTAAAAATAATAATACAAATTTTTCATATTCAGCGGTGAATATTTCGCGGGCGGCGAGACCGGTATGGCGATTCACGGGACCGTGTGCACCGCCAAGTCCGTGGGTATCAGTGTGGACGTGAACGCCTACGAACCACACATCATTGCAGGTTCGATGGCGCACATGATCGGACACAACGTGGGAATGGGCCACGACGATAAGAGTACGTACACACGATAATAATTTCAAGATTTTATATACAGTACACATACTTTAGTGTATTCAGAGACGTATTCAGGATTTTGTCTTTTTTCCACAAAAAAAAAAAAATTTCAGACCAAAATTCGTATAAAACGACGCAAATCTGCGGTTTTATTGATGATATTATCATAATAATCGATTTCACTAACGTTATTTACAGTACAACAATATTACTGCGATTGATTTCGTATTTTACGCCTTGATTTCGAATTCTCGAATTGTATATACATTATTAACGGTTAAATCCGGCTCTATATACGTAAATTATATATAGATGTGTACTGCTGGATCGCTATTACAAGACGATCGTCTGTTATCCCGGATCTTGTAAATATTCTTTTTAGACCGCTAAAAGATCTCTCTGAGCAGCTTTTACACGCCGCCGGACAGCAATCAAAATCTAAAAACAATTTCAGCGTCATGTGTTAGCCAATGATTTGCATATATATGCGTTATTATTATAACATATTTTATCGAATTATCGGTTTGTGCAAAAAACGCTGATCCGAAAAACCGTTAACCGAAATAACATTTAAGTACAACGTCAACCGAATTTGTTAAACAAAACTTCATGACGTAGAATATCTTGTTTGAACGATTAAAATCGAACAGCGCTGGCGATGGCGATGCCGCTGTTTTGCTGCCCCTAAAATGCGTATGAAAAACGTGCCGCCCCAGACGATGGTACCCCTTTAAATACGTCTCTGAGTATATTGTTGGCACGCGATATCCACTCGAGCCCGTTGAGTTTTTTTTAATTTTCGGTATCTGGATCGCACGATAAATCCTAGCAGAATCACCCTCAGGCACTTCTCGGTCCGAATTTATAAATATATAATAAAGGTCTCGAGAGATTTTTATTAATATAAATTTTAGGATTTCCAGAACGTCCTGTGCGATATCACCGCCCGATTGTGAATCCGTCCGTGTAATATAAAATAATAATAAGCACGCGATGATAACGCTTAACGAGCACACACGATACAGTTAACAGTCGGTGGTGTGGTTAGGTCAGCAAACGACCCTGCTCTGCTGACGGGGACCGAGTCTGAGATTTTTAATTATACAAAAACAAAAATACCGAAAGCTCTAAAATTAAATCACGGGTACTACGAAAGGAAAATACACAGTACTAGCGTATATTTTATATACTCGTATATTTATATTATAGCTTAAACTCATATTTTTTTTTTACCGGTAAGTATTACGCACGAGGTTAAACTAAACAGATCGGCGACAGAGCTATTCGTTTTTTAAAACGTGATAAAATCATTCTCGTGAAAAACTCATAAAAACGTTAAAGATCAAAGTGTGACGTTTTTTTTTTTTTGATTATCGTGAGTCTATAACGACTAAATAATCGTGGGCGGTGAACGAAAAAGAAATTATAAGATATTATAAACGTGGACATTGTTTTTTTTTTACTTTTGTATAATTAATAAGATTCCGTGACAAAAGCCATTGACGAAATAAGAACGTGTTGGGAATATTATAAAACGCATAATATATAATGGCTGATAATATATTACATTTTTCGGTAATACGCGCATCTATATATTATAATAATATGTAAAACAAAATAGTACTCGGTACTATTATACATTAGGAAATATATATATTATAGTGTAAAAACTTTGTTCGTATCTCATATTTCTAAACAGTATAGTACGCTGTTGTTACAACACTGTTATGCGTGTACGTCGTCAGACGATATCTTTCGGATCTTTTGGCGTAATTCTCGTATTTTTATCCGCAATATAAAATATGCGTGTATTAATATTATGGGCGAAGACGTTTATGAAAAAAAATTATCTGCATTGTTCGGGTGAAATAACTTTTATAGTCAAAATAAATCGATTTTCTTTGTCGCGTACAGTGTCGGAGAGTTTGCAATTAATGTGTGAAAAACTCGTTTTTAATCGATATTCAGAAAAATTAACGTGTAAAAACGTAGGTAAATGCAATACGCTTTGCCGATAATGTACCGCGTTTCAGTGCAATACATCATCCGAAAAAATTCGATAATTTTCATATATTTTTCTTTTGAATCTCGAGGTACATTCAAGTTATAATTTTTTTTTTTTTGAAATTGAATAAAATTGACCATCAAGCACATTTTTCGATTTTTTTAAAAATTGTATTACGCCAAACACCAACCGCGGTAGAGCAGACGCATACACGTATCCATATTATACACTAAATTATAAACGTAGATAATCGTAAATATGAATCGAAAAGAAGAATCTTAAAATCAAATTTTAATACTTAATAATAAATATTCTTTAAAAATACGTAGTATAGATAGAAAAAAATATTTATTAGTACTTTCCGGTTTCCGTAAATTGATAAGAAAAATACGATGCTGACATTTATTGAATAGTTTTCGAAACAATAAATTCAGAGTCGTTATATCAATACATAATATATATTTTAATGGCGAAAAGAAGCCAAGGACCTTACTTAAGGGATGCCCATGACCAATCTTCATACGGTTCGAACTATATTGTTATCAACGAGTATAATGCGTACGACCTTAAACTCCAGGATAAAATCGTCAAAAAAAACAAATATCTCTATTTTTAACATCTCGAGGACTAACTGAGTCTTCGAATAGTGTCGGGATAATAATCGTGTTCTGTAAAGATCCTAAGAATATTATGTTATGAAAGCATTAGTATTCACCTCATGAATTAAAACGGACTGAGAGTTCCCAGCCGCAGCGAGATACGTTTAATGACTCGCGTCAAGAGTTTCCCCGAGGAACCGAAAAACGGAACTATATATAATATTATGATATATACGTTAAAATGGTGTTTCAGGAGAAGAATGTTACTGCAGAGATTGGCACGGTTGTATCATGCAACAGTCCATCGTAGGCATGGAAAACATTCAGCCTTACAAATTTAGCGAATGCAGCCTCAACGATTATATAGACGAATTCCGAGACACTCGTAATATGTGCTTGCTCAATAAACCGAATGAGGTACATTTGAAACGTTTATTTAACGGAAATTCGATGAAAGAAAAATTAAGTGTAATATGAAAGTTTTTTTTCTAAAAAAAAAAAAAAAAATAATAAAATAAAACGTATTAATGATAGTATGTATTCATGTGTTCGTTTCCGCGATGAACGTCGTTATAGGTGACGAATTCGCAACAGAAATGCGGTAACAATATAGTAGAGGAGAACGAGGAATGCGATTGTGGCGGTTTTGACAATTGCCTGAAAAACGATCCGTGTTGCGACCCGATCACGTGCAAACTGACCAAAGAATCCGAATGCTCGGCGTCCGGGGCTTGCTGTAAGGATTGCAAGGTACGTTGACGATACACTACAATGTATTGATACACGGAACGTGACAGGCGATATTCCTTCATTTTACTATTCGTAATACCCACGAGTTAAATAAGTAAACGAATTTCACCTGCAGGCAGGGTAGTAGAGAAAATCGAGAGTTACTTAAATATTATAGTGCGATTGACAGATATGCCATTACGTCTGAACTCTATCGAATTACGCGATTCGTTGTCGTGAAAATGATATTTAATTCGATTTCGGACAGTGAAATAAATTCAAACAGTGTGCTGTTTTTAACGTAATTATTCAATTTGGGGAAAGTAAAAGAAAAAAAAAATACGTTTCATATTTTATTTACGGGTATACGCGTCATATATACAAGCTTTGACTTGACATGCGTTTTATATTACGAGAACATATCGTGTTTCTTATAGCCGTGTGCACTATTTAGAACGTATTACATTACAACGAACGATTAAATTTTGGACGAGACAAATCGTTAAATTCGTATGAGAACGCGTTGACATTGTATTTTATGAGAACGTCTACTGAATATATAATAGATAATGTATATGTATTAGTATTACTTATATATTAGTAGCCCCTTAACACGGCGTTTCTATATATGCTGTCCCAACTCGTTTTTCAAATCTCAACCGACTCACATCATTATTTCAATGACATCTAGCGTCATTCAGCGGAAACTGGTGATAAATGTTTATAACAGAAAATATAGTTTCGTTTGTATTTCCTTTTACATAATACATGACGATTGACATACAATATATATTTACAGGGTCGAATTGGTGGAGGGGATGCCATGCCTCCACTTCTTTTACTTAGCATATTCCATCCCCCAATTTATTTTGTTTAAAATTGTTCATCCCTGCTGGATTTAAAAAAAAATTTTTTTTTTTATAATTTGTAGTTGTTATGTTGCCTAATTTTTTTTAGAAAAATATCTTTGAACCGTTTTTTTTTTATTATTCTTTGTAAGAACTATTTCGTTTTCTAAAATTTTAACGTTCAGTACACCTAAACGTCAGTTAATCACAATCATAAGAAATATAGTTCACCATCAAGGTTAATAGTGCCGGTGTTAGAGACTCTCGTTAAAAAAAGACTTTTTTTGTTTTTGCTCATTTTTCAACAATATGGACCGTTCACAACTTTGCTCCCCCTTTCAAAACTTGAAATAACGACAACGCTTCCACCCCCCACTTATTTTGATCCACTTCGACCACTGTATACTTATATAGTTATATGCAATTCAAATTGTTAAGAGACAATATTAAAATTTTCCGAGTTCGATAGTAAAGTAAAAAAAAAAAAAACGAATGAAAATTTATCATTACTATTATATATTACAACTCAAAAATACAAGAGAGTCAATTTTTAGAAATTAAAAATATAGCGAGCCACAGCATAAGTATTATATTAATATTTTTTATTTCTATAAAAAAAAAAAAAAAATTGAATTTAATACAGTGGCGGTTATAAGGGGGCGATAGGTGGATCATTTCATGGAAATACGCGAAATAATATTATTATTAATAATAATAGAAAATAATAAAGATTGCATACGTGCTTATGATCGGTCGCTCGGTCAGCGTCAAACTAAACACCCGCACATACCGACACAACGCGTCAGCCGACCGTAATAAAACGGGAAAAGAAAGTAGTCACCAGATAGCGCTACGACACAAAATAAAGGGCGTGGCAGAAAGGCGCTTATAAATAACGGTCCGAATCCATCGGACCGCTCAGTGTAATCACGGGCGTCAGTCGTGAACGACGTAGTTCGCGTCCGACTGCGGTGTGTGTGTGACCGTTATTTATATGCGCCTTTCTGCCACGCCCTCTATGTTGTGTCGTTGCGCTATCTGATGACTACTTTCTTTTCCCATTTTATTGCTATTTCGTTTACGTTCCATGCACGTTGTTTTTCCTTTTTATACATCTGCATTTCGTCTCGGTACATTAATAGATCTTTCTACTTGGTTATTACTCGTCGATGTAAATATTTCATTGACAGAGGGGGTTGGCTTCATTTTCGCCCCCCTTGAACATTATGTATAACCGACACTGATTTAATAATACATATTTATACTAAAGGGTATAAGATTTATATAAAATTCTAAATATTTAATATTGACATTCGTTTTACATTTTTTTTTCACATCGAAACTAGACATTTGGTTAAAATAAATAAAATCTTTTAGAAAAATTGATTTATATTGAATCGAGGATTTGTGTATAATCAGTAAATATATTGTAGTATACATAATCAAAGACGATAAACACGCAGTGAAATCGAGTTTAATTTCTGAAGAGAAAACGCGAATTTAGTGATGACTCAAGATGTTTGACGACCAGTAAGAAGATTTCTTTTTGAAGTATGAAGAGTTTTTGTGTTACGGCAATAGGAAGGCCAAAAATCAATTGTGATTATTTGCTTTGGAATAAGATTGAAATAAAAATTAATTTATTAACAAAATAATTCAATTTATAGCAAAAAAGCGTGGTGTTCATTTGACTATATTTTCGTAATAACTCTACTTTTATACGTTTAAGACGCGTTTTCCACTGTCCACAGTTACTGGAGACCGGGACGCTGTGTCGGGCGGCCAACAACGATTGCGACTTGCCGGAACACTGCACCGGAGACACGGGCCAGTGTCCGGCGGACGTGTACAAAAAGAACGGCAGTCCGTGCGGCACGGACAACGGTTTCTGTTACATGGGCGAATGTCCCACGCTCAACGACCAGTGCGAACAGATCTGGGGATACGGTGAGTGACACGATCCTCGTTAATAATTATTGTTATTGTATCTGTCGGCAGACAGGGAGCAATAAATGTCGCTGGTAGGATTTCGATAAAAAATAAAAATAAAATGGAGTAATGAACAAATTCTTTTTTGGAAAACGATAACGATTAGCCATTTATAGGTGTGTAGAAATTGAGAAAAAAACGTTTTAGAGCGGTTCTAAACGGGAAATTTTCGATTTTCGTAAAAGAATTATTTTACCGTTTTACGAACTGGAGTAAAAAAAAAAAAAAAAAACGTAGCGAGCCGCGGGGTGTTGCACGGATATCGCTTAAGTGAATTGTACACTTGAATAAAGGAGTAAGTGTTTTGTTATTACTGTAAATTTCCGAAAGCAATGCGATAAACCGTTGGATTCGCGATAAAACGATACCGAGCGGAGCTTCGGTGCATTATTATTTATTTATTAATAAACGAAACGACGTGATTTTCCGCACGCGCAAAATAAAATACTGCACTCTGTCGAAAAACTTGAAATGTTTATAAAAGAAAATCGTTGTACTAAACGATTTTTTTGCGAATATAGTTGGAGTAACGCGTATACGTCTGACATTGTATTACATTTTTAAGCCTTAAAAAGCAAAAAAAAAAAATCGCCTCTTTTATGACAATTAAACACCTCAACATCGATAATTATTGCTATAAATGGCTGAAAATTGAAAATATTTTTTCTCCAATATATAACATAAATATACCAATATTACGAAACCCAAAATCACAAAATGATATACGCTTAAGTCCCGGTTTAACAAATTATTTTTATTTTTCGACATTTCTATCGCTTCTCTTATATATTTAATTCATAATATCAGATAAGTAAAACTTTTAAAAAAATGTAAATAATTATAAGCAATAGAAATGTCGAAAAATAAAAATTACTTAACTGGTACTTGAGTCCCTTACGATATTCGTTACTAAATAATTAATGTAAACCAGATGGCGTCGGCATAGAACTGCGGTAGGGCGTGGTCGATGACTCACGATCGGCTGCCGCGATGTTTTTGGTGACGTCATTGGATATGAAATGTATAAATACGGGTGTCTATGGCATAACTGTTTCAGTATGTGGTTCGCGCTGATGATGACAACGTTGTTGTCGAAATACGTGTACGTGCGGTAATAAGCGTAATATATTATTATTTTGCGATTTTGGGTTTCATAATAATAGTGTAAAAACAATCACAAGTGTCTCAATCATATTCAAATATAAAATATAGTTACATATTTGGCGAATATTTCGAGTTTTGAAACTACGGAGAAATAACGATGACAATTTTTCGGTAGGTTTTCCTAAACGCTTGAAAAAAGTATTGAGAAAATCGAAACGTGACCTCTTAAAAGTAATGCAATTTGCTACCGGAAACAAGGTATGATTGCAGTAAAAATCGCCGAGCACCTCTTCTGGTAGAATTTTTAGATACAGACATAAAAAAAAAACACATCATCGCATAAAACCAATACATTCCTCGCTCTCCGCTCTGCAGAATCTAAAATGCGCATTGGTATACAATGTATTGTAATACGAGACCTACCGAAATTTCATACACATTTTCGTCGTCCAAGAGAATCGGGAACGCACGTGTTTTCTAAAGCGTATTGGATAGGCAATTTTCTAAATTCCGTATGAATGTTTTGAAATGAGTTTTGCAGTCGTTGTGTAAAGAAGTAAATGATTATATTATAATCGTGCTTATTATAATAGAAGTAAACGATTATCCGACGCTCGGACGTTTCGAGCACATGATTCGAAAGAGTTTTAATAATATCGCGTGCGCGGCACAATTATTTAAACGTTAAATTCTAGACGAAAATTCGACCGCCGTTTAGAATGAGATGAGTGAAACAAATTTAATTGCGAGCAAAAAAAAAACATTTTTATTCGTCAGCATTTTCACTGGGTTAAGTAGATTTCGTTTTTTTTTTTCTTCTTCGCGCGCTGACACAAATGTCTGAAAATGTAAACATCAACGTACAGTTTTAATTAAAATAACGCGTACGATGAAAAAACAGATTTCCACGCAGTTACAAGGGGATATATTATAGAAAAGACATTGATGAGTTCGGACCTATTTTCCGACATAAGTTCGGTTTCACTATAATATAGTAGTGAAAATGTTCGTCTAAAACGGTATAAGAAAAATACACCGTTTCCCATTACCCTGTTCTCAGCCGTACATTAAGTACACGCGTTACGCGTAAATTATTATCGTTCATTGTTGTCTAACGTCGTTGTTGATAATACTGCATTGTATCAGCAATGGTCGCGATCAGACCGTTTTATATGGTATATTTGTGTAATATTGTGAAAGTGGAGTAATAAAGCCGATATAATAGCGTATATAGACCGGAATAATAATATATTGTAACGTATAGCCGGTAAAGAAGTGCCGACAGTGTCAAAATAAAAAACAAAATATTATTATAATTTTTATCGTCTTGAATAATGTGTATACCAGGAAGAACTGTATTATTATTCAAATTATCGCGTCGAAAGTTATAAAGAAGAAATAATAAAACGAAATGCGTGTTTTGGGCGCGTGCTGTTGTGCCATTATTTCGTGTGTAAAATTTAAACGGGTTTTGCTACGCGAAAACAACAACGATCATATAATACAATGATATTGAGATTTAGCTGCGAATTTAAACGTATATAAATAAAAGTATTTTAGATAAAAAAAAAAAATGTATTTATTTCTCATATAGATATCGGCCATAATTTCTTTATTATTTACTATTATTTATTTATTATGATTAATTGTAATTAATTATAATATCATTAAGCGCATTATATAATATATTATATGTACTATGACGCGTATAGACAGTATATATAATATACCACGGAATTAATTCGTATTCTCGTGTGCGCGTCTTGAACACCGGCGGTTTGTTCCCGGTTTGAGGACAGATATCGTTAGCCGGTCCGACGAGTCCCTCGACAGAACCCTTTATATTCCGTATTATAATAACCTGCAGGGTCCGGTTAATCGGTCTTATTATATATATATATATATATATATAACACGCGGGAGAGCTTGCACGCCGGGTTTACGTATGCAAAACACGAAGAAACTTCAATGACCAGCGTGCTCGTATTCCCGCGCCGTTCTAAATAATATATTATTATAATAACATTATTATTTTATTATACACTGATATTCTATAACGGGCGTTGCGGAAAATTTAAATATTTTTGGTAGTAAATTTTATTTTCATATTATTGTCATTCGTTGTTATTGAAATAATAATAATAATAATAATAATAATTTTTGTCGTATATAATGCTACAGTTGACGGCCGCAAAAAAAAAATATTATTACATTATCAATTTTAAACTTTTAAACTGTAAATAAAACCCATATAAATATTAACCGAGAAAAAAAAATGAAAGAGCTCGCGTACTTGGTACAATGATGTATATGCGTGTGGCGTGTGGGAATTATCAATGTATTTAATGGTATAATAAAGATGAATGGTGCGTATACGTATGACGGTGACAAAAATAAAAAGTTACTTTTCGGTGACTAATGATTGACGATATTATAGTCGCCATTATAATAAATAATAATATTAATAACATGACGTAGTTTTTTTTAAATTTATTATAACAAATATTATTACTTATATATTTTATAATCAATATATATATATTTATTTTTAATTTACTGACACGTGTACACAATATTTTCGATGTTTTTATTTATTTATTTTATTTTAAACTTTATATACTTTTTATTTTAATATATTCACTATCTAATATATTATTCACATCTATGTAATTTTGTTCATTTCTGTTTTTTGTTCTGTGGTATTTTGTCCTTTCGCTTAAAAACTTATGAGCAAATTGAATACATCAACTTACATTTTTTTTCCCCGTAATAATCTTTGGTTTAATTCAATATTTAATATTTAATTATTTATTTTATATACATATAAATATATATATATATATATACAAATTTATTATTCACGATTATTTTTTAGAGTTTTTATTTTTTATTTCTATTTCTTTCACATATCCTTTATATATTTTTTATTTATTTAATTATTCGTTTTTACTATTTTATTTTAATAATTAGTATCATTACGTTGTTATTTTTGAAACACGTACATATATAAATAATACCGCGCGACACATGATCATTAAAAGATTTTAAACTATTAAAACGCAATCAAATCAAAATATTTCTCGAAAAACGATGTAATTTTACGTGTTACATTTTACTAAAACGAATTAATATTATATACCGACGTGTCGTTTATTTTACACTTACATCGTTACAGTGAAAGGTATTATAATAATTCAACAATTAAATATAATGTAAAATATAAATATAATATTTTAACTGCATAAACATTTCTTTACATTTCGTTGGTTCCTTTAACGCCGATAAATCTTCAAAAAAAAAAAACTGCTTTTGTTTTTTTCTAAAAAAAATTAACTTGAAAATATATTAAATTATTCTCTTCGACGTATATAAAAGGCAACCGCTATTTTTTTTTTCTGTACTTTTACGTTTTGGTTTATCGCCAAAACTATACTTGAAAACGTTTAGTTTGTTACGTTATGTATTGTACCGATGCGGTAACCCACGCGGTTAGTTCGGGCTACTGGTGGTATATAAGCTCGCTATATTAATTTTTTTTTTATAAGTTTTTCTACGCCAACTGGAGGTCAAACACAATTTTGCGTGGACGTACAACTCGCATACCAATAAATATATCACCATATTCACAATATTGAACCACTTCTCCAAATTAGAGATAACTTTTGTCTCATAAAAAAAAAAAAATGTTTTTATTTCAAAAATATTTTTCTACACAATATGAGTTTACCGCGGATTAACTCTCGTCAGATTGGCGAATGTGATTTTTTTTTCTCTCGTAATCGATCAAAACAACGCGCACATTTTTTTCATATATCATTTTAAAACATTTTCGTACTGCTAAATATTTTTGTTATTATTATACTTAATAATGTTCGCACGACGTGCCGACGAAAACAGCTGGTTATTGGCCACATGAATATTATTAATTATCAAACTGTGTTTTTGCGGTATATATATATATACATAGGCGGAGTGTCGTCGGAGAGACAGTGTTACGACGAGTTCAACACGAAAGGATCGATGAGTGGACATTGCGGCATGGTAACCGACGAGTCTGGAAAAACTACGTACTTGAAATGCGATCAGAAGTGAGTTAAAAGCCAATCGTCATTACATATATATAGTTTCGTATTGATCACTATTATTACCTGTATAATAATGTATACCGATATACAAGAACGATACGCATGTATTACGAAAATTGTGACTTGTATTAATGAATTCCTAAGGACTCGTCGGAATTTTTAATTTTTTTTTTTAGAAACGTGTACTGTGGATCGTTACAGTGTCAAAAAGGTAGTAAATATCCACAAAACGTACAGTCCGTGCCGACACATACAAAAACAGTGATTTCCATGAACGCGAACGATTACGAGTGCAAGTAAGTCGAAAGCTATTAATAATATTGTTTGCGCGTGAAATAATCGTGTCTGGAGTACGGTAAAGGTTCAATGCGTATTTGTGTAACGCCCCGCAACAACGGCGTGAACGGAATAAAGATACTCCTGGATGCCTCGAACGGTTTTGTTTCGTTCGAGTTCTCCTCGGAAACAGAATCCAACAAAAAACGAATGCCTATACAAGTGAATGACAGCCGTCTGAAAAACTACGTAATGACTTTCCGAAACGATTCGGAGCAAAACCTTTTTATATACGCTTTTGACAAACACTTCAGTGTTTATACTTAAATATTTAATTGAGCTTGAATAATTCCGCTCCTATCTGTGTGCGTTCCGTATATACCTTTACACCGTAAGCCGTTGTCTAATGTCGCAGGGTTATACGTATAATATAGTAACACGAGTCCCAAGTGTACTACATACAAACTATTCAAAACACAGTAGTGATGTAAGTTGTAACTTACAGTAGGTTAGTATGTGTAGTTAATTTAAGAGTTTATAAAGTTTATAATTTATGATGCAACGGGTGTAAAAACTTTATTTTATATAAAGACTAAAAAACTCGCGGATATTTCGTTCTGCGTATAAAATACGAAATACGTAAAAATAACAGACCCTGAAACAAACGAAATACGACGTTTCGGCAAAGAAGTGTTTGATATTAAATTTTTTTTTTTACATACCACTATTGATACGTTAATATCGATAAATATTATTAGTTCTGGACGTTGTTTGAAAAACGTTTTACAAAACTCAATCGAAAACGAACTCAAATCGCATTGGTACGGTTGAAAAATACTGTTTTTTTTTTTTACTTTCAAAGCCCGACAATCGCGTTGAAATTTCATTGGAATTACATTATTAATTAATAGCGCATTATTACGTATTTCGTTTGTTCATTGAAAAAAAACTTTTAACAAACTTTTTCTAAACTCGCATTACCACAGTTTCGTTGAAAACGAATATTTTTTGTACGCACAAAAAAAAAATCTCCCCGCCAAACTCAATTCGATTATAAAGTTATGTACGGAACTTGACACGCGTAATAATAATTTTTTTTCCCCCTCGTTTCAACAGTGGATATGGTTCAATAATACGGGTTTTTTTATATACGTGAAAAGTGAATGGTGTAATATTTTTAATAATTTAAAAAAAACGAAAAATAAAATGTATAATATTTCTTGAAATTCGAACCACATTTCTCGTAAAAAAAAATCGTCGAACAAAAACTGGCCATCTTTCGTTGGAACATACATAAGACAGATGCCACGAATCCGAAAATACCGTGAAAAATGTATAATGTTAATAAATTATAGTTTTGTTTTTTCTCGCATTTCAGGTCGACGAGTGGTTCCAAAATATATAGCTTAGTTCAAGACGGGACACCGTGTGGCGAAAATTTAGTAAGAAAACTCTAAACTTATATTAATAATAATAATAATAAAATAGTAAAAACGCAAAACAAAATAAAATTTATATTCGTTTTATCAATATGAAATTCATTACGAGAATAAATGAGTTCCTGAAGGATAATTAATTTTTTTTTTTTAAATTAATATTTGGAAATTTTTATATTTCATAATTTGTTCAATTAAATCACTATTAGTACTGAATGCGGTTTTAATATTATTTACATTAATATTTGATTTAAATAAAACAATTGTTGTTTTTCTTCTTTAATTTAAATCACTATATGTTCACAATTTCTTTACTGTTTTTTTTATTTTTATTTTAACCGTCTTTTATTATTATTATTATTATATTAGTATTCATAATTTTCTCCATGAAATTCGTTCGTTTTATGTTTTTATTATTCTGTTGTTGTATTTTTTTTACGCTTAATACTTTACGACTTTTTGTCAAAACCGTTTTAGTAAAAATAAACAAATTTAATACAACACATATATATATATATATATCTTAATTTTTCATAATACACTTGGCTCGATTGTATTTTCACATTTACATTTTTTTTTTTTTTAATAATATATACATACAAATGTATATATATTTAATATTATACCGGTAATTATTGTCCTTTTTTTTTTTAGATTTGTGTTAATCAGACGTGCACGAGTATGCATCCGTATGTCGACGAACACGCTAAATGTCCTAGCAATCATAATAATTTAGAATGCTCTGCACACGGGGTAAGAACACGGCGGGATTGAATAAATTATAATAAAAATGTGTTCGCCAACGGCACACGTGTGTGTATGTGTGTGTACTTAAAACGTTTTGTCCGCAGATTTGCTCAAATTTAAACCAGTGTTTCTGTGATATTGGCTGGACAGGAAACGACTGTTCTATCCAGTTTGACGTTTCGCCTACTTCCCAGACCGCAACTGCGGACGTGACGTTGTCGCCCGAAGACGCGAAAAAAGCCAAAAACGATTTGGAAAAGAAAATGATCATGAAAGAAACTCCGTACGGTAAGTCGAGATAAATAACGTATTGACATATTTTTTAAACAAATATTTTATTATTATTATTATTATTATTATTATTACTATTATTAATTCAAACGCAGCCGGTGCGCGTTTTTAATAATAATTTATACATAATAACGAATAATAATAATTTAACGGGGGGGATGGGAGGGAAAGTGCGTTCTCGTGAAAACAATATTTTGAAAAACTCGACATTAGGCTTTATATATTAAATATATATTTTTTTTTTTGTTTACCTACTTTCTTTTCAAATATTACTTTCGTATTTTAATAAATTATTGTCTATAATAGCTGATTTGCAATAATGTCTCTATAAACCGGCACGTTCCATACGACATACACGCATCTATTCCATTTAAGTTCCATATATATAACATATATGTATAATATATATTTATACAGTGGCGTGCCCAGGGGGGTTGATAGGGGTCAAACCCCCTCCCCATAATAATATTTATAGTATTTGATATTAATTATTACACATCATAATTATCATTCATAGTTCATAATAATTTGTTTTAGGTAGCCAACATGGTAAATGAAACTCTGAACACCCCCCACCATTTCAAAATTCTGGGCACGCCACTATATATATATATATATATTAATCCTACCTACGTGATTCAATTATATACCGATGGATATTGTTTTTGTTTCCGTTAAGACGCGACGTATAATAATTGTATATATAAATGCTTATGATTATAGTGAACTGTATACAAATCTCCTTATACCGTACGCACCGTTTTAAAAATGATAGCATCCCGACTACGCGTGTATTATAAATATAATATTCTTCAAGAACTTTAAAGTAATATATCATATATATATTTTTTTTTTTCGACGAATACAGTATACTTATAATATCGTGATATTTCTATCGAATAAAAACCGTTTCGCGTTTATGTTTAAAGAAATAAATTACGAGCGATTCCGATTCGTTACGTTCTGCAAATTAATCGCATTATACATAAACGGATACGGCGAATTATTATGAATTATTACTATCCGCCGAAATTTTCACTGACTTTAAGTGGTAGGTACGCTTGAAAAAGGATGAAAAAAAAAAAGCTTTTTGCGCGCGAATATTCGATCACGTCGAGTTCAATTACCGCGGCTCTTACGGATATTTGTGTGTTTTATTTTCTTTTTTTAGTTTTGCCATTCGCCGCGGCCTATCACTGTGTTACATTATTACCGTTTCCTTCTTTTTTATAATATCATTCCGCCGTAACGCAGTTTAATCGAATCGTTTTTTTTTTTTTTTATATAAAATCATATATACAAGTCCTTTTTAATACACTAATAATAACGGAATGCCGAATCAATTCCCCGCGGGGCCGTGCGTATTTAATTGCATTATACGCTGGCCAAATTAAACAGTATTTGGATTATCCGTTGTACAGCCAATAAACGTGTCAATAGCGCAATTATTTCGAACGTTTCTTCGGCTAAGACGGAACGGGATATCGACGGAAAATAAGAAAATGAACTCAAAATTACTCTACATTGCATCTACACCGCGGTCCAAGCCGAAGTTTTCGTACGCTCCGTTAAAAAGATCTCTTGAATCACCCAAAAACGTTGTCTCGTCCGTCCTTCTTAATAGAGACGTTTTTGACGAGCCAATATCGGACTCGGACAAAAATCAAATATACAACGAAACGCGAGTGTACCATTAGAGTAAAATAAACCCGACGAGCGGAAAACGCTATTACGGGACTGGGCGTTATATTTATCCGAAATATACATACGTGTATGTGCTGTTCCCTAAGTTTGTCGTCCTGAAAATGTCGTGTCACCGATTCGTAACCGAAATACAATAAAACTCGATATGATTTTTCATTTTTTTTTTTTCAAATACTACCCGAAAATACGTAATTCGTGAAAAAATGTTATACGTGAAAATTTAACGGATTAAACCGCGTACGTACGTATTATTATAATGACGTCTTTTAATGGCGGCGGCATTCGTTTTCATTTCCGTTAAATGATTGTACTTTGCAGGAAAATCTATTGTTTAGGACGGTTTTTTTTTGCTTTTCTATCTAAGCTGATCAGACACAGTAGATGTCTAATATGTCACAGTGACATCAGACACATAAGGGGGGCAATAGGTGGATCGCCCCCATGGGATTTGATATTTTTAAATTTAGTATATATCTGTCCCTAACAGCACCGACTTGTGTCATGTAAGTTAGTCCAATTATGTTATGGTTATCCTCCATTTTTCCTCCCCCCCCCTTTTGAACATTATTTATAAGGCTGGAATTAGCGCTCGATCATCGATCGTGATCGAGCGTTTAGTGCTTAGCTGACGACAAACGCGGTCGGTCGTGTACAATGTAAACAAGTGTACAACGAGGAAAGATGAATCCTTACGTTCATTTAATTTCATTGAAATATACGAAATAATAATGTTATTAATAATAAAAAATAAATAATATAGATTGCATACGAGCGTACGAACAGTCGCTCGGTCACAATCAAAATAAACACCCGCATAAACCGACATAGCCGACCGTAATAAAACGGGAAAAGAAAGTAGTCACCAGATAGCGCTACGAAACAACATAGAGGGCGTGGCAGAAAGTCGCTTATAAATAGCGGTCTGAAACCATCGGACTGCTCAGTGTAGTCACGGCGGTCAGGCGTGAACGACGTGATTCGCGTCTGACTGCGTGTGTGTGTGTGTGTGTGTGTGTGTGTGTGTGTGTGTGTGTGTGTGTGTTCGAGACTGACCGTTATTTATATGCGCCTTTCTGCCACGCCCTCTATGTTGTGTCGTATCTGGTGACTACTTTCTTTTCCTGTTTTATTGTTATTTCGTTTATGTTCCATGCACGTTGTTCTTCCTTTTTCTACATCTACATTTCATCTCGGTATATTAATAGATCTTTCTTCTTGGTTATTACTCGTCGATGTGGATATTTCATTGTCAGAGGGGGTTGGCTCCATTTTCGCCCTCCCCTCGAACATCATGTATAACCGCCACCAATCAGACAGAGGTTAAATTATTCTGCTTCGCAGGAAACGCTATTGTTTAAAATGTTTTTTTTTTTGTTTTTTGCTTTTCTATCTCAGACTGATCTAAGCAACTCTTTCCAAATCATTTACACACCATTCCGAATATTCTTTATACATTCCGTTCGTTTTAACGACGAGGACAATGCGCGAGCACCAAGCAATACGGTAATAGGACAACGCGTCGAAAATGTGGTTTTCGTATACGCACAACGATCCCGGTTATAATTTTTTACCAAATTTTTTTTCGCAAACATTTTATTCGCGCATATAATTAATTTTCGAACACAATACATATTATAAACGTGTATTTGCGGATATTTTCTATTATATATTACTGCGTTATTAATTATTTCTAACAAACGAATTTTCGAATTGCGCAACACGTTCTCATCATATAAATACATATATACATGAGTCCGTTATTGTATACAACATTCGTGTAAATATTCATAACGAAATTTGTTTATACAACGCCGAGATTGGATTTAATCGACAATAACATTTGCCCTCCACCGCCCCGAGTCCCGCTGACAAAATTATAATGTCCACACGATTCTCTGCAGCGCTTTAACGGTTTAAACAATATATATTATATGTATATTATTGTACAACGCGTATAGTAGTGGCAAACACTGGAAAAACGTTTGATGACATCAGTTTGTTCAACCGCCTGCCACGTTCTATATACATATTATATGGATTATGTGCAGTCGATTTCCGAATGATGCGTTAAGCTGCGCGCAGACAATCGATTAATTAATACCTACTAATAATAATATTGAAATAACTAAAAAAACAACACAACGCGGTTTCAATGCGAATCAATCGTGAAATATATTTACCGGCAAAATGAGAACAGAAAAAAAATTAATACACATATAACGTGCAAGGTGGTCTCGCGGATGTCCGACAAACGCTGTATGACTTTTGTTGTATTTCAACATTTTAAACTTTTCTATTTTTTCTTCACAACAATTGTAATATTTTTAAAGTAAATTCTTTTTTAATCGGTCGTATAAAGGTCTCAAATAGAAAATTAACGATTAATCGATAATAAACGTTTCTAATGCCATACAATCGCTATTTAGGAATTTAAAAAAAATTTGATAAAATTTCTATTTTTTCATTTTTAGTTTCAAAACAAAATAAAACACGTTATCTCTTTAAACGCGGGGGTTCTGAAAATCATTAAAAACTCAAAAATATTGGATAGAACCAAACGTATCATAACCGTTTTCTTCGAAATATCAAGAATCGTCGACTGCAGAGCAATAGCGTTAAACCAGGTGGTTAAAAAATAAATTGACCGACGCGCGATAATATTTTTGATAATATATTATTAACCCGAAACCACTCCTCCCACTTGTATAAATATTAAAAAATGTAATATTTTTTGTCGATATTATTATGTTTTTGATTTACCACGACGTTCTATTATTTTGGGTCAGGCTTTATATATATATACGACTATTGTCAGGCTTTGTATAATATACGTATATATACCTACGTAATATCGCGTTTCGATTAAACATTGAAGGCGGCGGTCGTTCGATACGCAGTGCCTCGTCACGACCATTATACCTTTAACCGCGTTTTCTTCTTACTCGGTTACCCCCTTTCTAAATTCATTTGCATAATCATTTTATCGAGTTATTATACCCTCCTCGGCCGTTCGCACACACGTATACCTCTTCAATCTCGCGCTTCCCGTTCGTTTCGGCCATACGATTATACCGCAGTGAACCACTAGAAATCCACCGCGTTAATACCCGTCCTATACAGATCCATCCTAGCTGGTCTGCAGCATCCGCATCTCTTGTCCTCCGTTCGGGAGAATAACGAGCGGGAACGGAGGATCTCCAGTTCGAAAACAAACGACAAACAAACTTTGGCCAATCCCGGACGTCGGTTTCCGGGTATAAAGTGCCGCGCCACAAAGAACACCGCCGTCGCCGACGCCGGGGTCAACAGAATTGCGCGCCTCAAACGACCGCGGAAAACATAACTCTTTCGCCGTGAATGACCCAGTGGGGGAGGGAACGGGTTCGCGTAAGGAGAGTTAACAACTTTTAATATACTTTCGATTCACTAATAGTAATATTGGAATACGCGTCGATTCGAACACACGTAATTACCGGTAATTTCAACGAAATAATAACAATAATACCGAGATTCAGAACCGTTTCGCGTTTTCCGCGTACAAAAAAAAAAAAAAAATTCACTATCGAGTTTAACTGAATTTAACTGTCTAAATTGTACTGAATAGTAAAAAAAAAAAATATATACATAATATGTTTGTCTTGATAATAAATTAGAAAATTAACAAATAATTTCCAGACACCCACTCAGAACATATCAGCACATTAGGAATGGTCGTGATATTATCAATCGCCGTAAAATTCGTCTTCATAAGTTTTGCTTGCCTAGCCATTTGCTACAGGTAGCGAAATCAATAATGGAAAAAAAAAAAAAAAACCTAAAAATTTTTGTTTGTTGAATTTTATACTTTGTTTGTTTTTTTTTTAATGAATAATTATTTTGTTTTTGTACGTTTGAGGTGTGCGAATTTGTTTTTGTTTGATATTTTACGAGCACGCATCGTACTTGATAACAAAACATATTATGATAACAACTGATGTACGTTTAACCGGTGAAAAAAATATATAACATGCATTCCACACGCTATTAAAATATATTACACTTTACACATACTCGCCAGTAGCGCAACTAGGGGGTGCTTGGGGATCCTATAGCACCCCGAAGCTCAAAATTAGCAACCCCATAGCAGTTTTTAATTAAAAAGGTTCTATAACAATCAGAGTAAAGTAAATCATAATTTTTTAAGTACTAAAAGGATCTGGACTGTGATTGAAATTTAGTTGATGCAGTACGTATGGTTAGTGGGCATTACAGAATTTCAGCACCCCCCAATATTTCAGCTCTAGCAGCGCCTATGATCCCCGCCCTTCTTTTTTCATTCTGAAACGGTTAAAACAGATGTAAAAAAAAAGAACACACGAAATACGATTTCCAACAATTTTGAGCCCAATCATACACGTATATATATTTTTTTTTTTTTGAAAGGGAGAGAAACATTTCACGTTCGAAATATCATACAACGCTTACGTTTGTTTTTTTTATGTTTGCATTTGTGCATTGTGGACTTCCGACTTCACCTCGCCTGTACGGAACGTTACGTTGTCGTTTGATAGTAAACGCTCACAGCACCAACACCGGTGTCTTGGTCATGATACTCATGACCGCTGTCGGAGTGGTGTTTCTGATTTTCACATGTTCTGCTTTGTGTTACCGCCACGTGATTGTATACAAAAAGAACCCTTGTTTTTGCTTCAGGTTAGTCAAAAACTCTGGACTTTTTTATAATATCATTTTTTTTTTTTTTTTTTAATAGATGACATAATATAAATATAAATAATACGATAATAATATTATTCATAAAACGCGATCCGCCTTACCACGGGTTAACCGATCATCGCATCTTATTATATTTTGTTCTCGTAGTTTCGATAAGACGAAAAAAAATTGATTTATTATAATAGAACGGCACTAGGAAAATTTTTTAGCGTTTTTTTTTCTTTTTGCGACGTCAGTGTGTGACATGTACGATATAGTGTATGTTATAGTGTTTAAACAAAAAAAAAAAAAAAACGTAAAATTATCTCAGAAAGACGGATCTTAGAGAAATTATAATAAGCATGCTAATATATTATTATAGTTTACTTATATACGAATACTTACACAACCGGTTCAGGCGAGGTAAACAAAATACAAAATAATAAAAAAAAAAAAATCGAACAATAATAATAAATATCCTACGACGCTTGTTATTTTTATTATAGTGAGACGCATATTATACATTTTTTTCTTTATTATTATTATTATTATTATTATTATTATTATTATTATTATTATTATTATTATTATTATTATTATTATTATTATTATTATTATTATTATTATTATTATTATTATTATTATTATATTATTATTATTATTATTATTATTATTATTATTATTATTATTATTATTTATATCACGACAACTGTTTGGTTTTTCTTTGGTGAATGGCTTAAGCGAGAGTCTGAATCGGTATTATATATCGAAATATTACAAAACGTTAACGTTGATGCGAAAAATATATACGAACAAAAAAAGGCTTAAACCGTTCCTGCGTTATTTTACAATTTTTTTATTTTTTTTAATTCCCACGAGGCGTTCTATACAGACGAATATTTTTTTTTTCAAACATCAGTTTTGATTTGATTTTTTATCGTTATTCGTTATTACTATCGTCGTTCGTTTGAACTATATAGTTATTATTATTATGATTACAGTCTCTCGTTTGAACGTCAATTACCTCATAAATATAAATATAGAATTAATTGTTGATTTTTGTAAAACGCCAAATTTATGTAGTAGTTTTGTGTTTGATGTTCAAATATTAATATGACTCTTAATTGATAGTATTCGAAAATCGAACAAATTAAATCATAGCCTTATAATATTAAATGTATATACATATATATATAGTTATAATAATTCTAAAAATAAAATTTCAACTATTAATACTTTTTTTCTCTTTCTCTCTATTAGTGACACAAACGTATAATTCGAATATTTACTATTGTCGTGTACTTAAATTTGATAGTTTGTCGAGATATACTACCTTACATTAATGCGTTAGATAATGAAAACTTGAACACAAGAAAACTGCGTACTCGTTCAAATTACCCGAGAATATGCGAATAGTCATCGTTTCTCGTAATTGTTTTTATTCGTCTGTCTATCGTCGTAATTATTATGTACATATATAAACGCTATTAGAATATGTGCCATAATATGTAATAATTCTAGTGAAATGAATCGAGAAATTAAAAAAAAAACCGAATATTCTATATTTATGATAAATTATTTTTCTAAACTCGTTTAAACGTTCAAAAATAAATATTATCGATTATTACGTTAATATACAATATCGTTTTTTTTTTTTTTACTTAAACACCGTTTGTTATATACAATATATTGTAAATGTTCATTTAAAAAAACCAATTAAACGAGCGTTTTAAATTAAACGAGAATAAAGAAAATATACTTATTAAAAAAAAATAATAAATAAGACTTTTATATTAAAAACGTAATAAATTATGTCAAATATATTCGCGCGGAATAAACGATAATGAAAAAAAAAAATTCTGCGCAACGAAAAACAAAAAAAAACGTAACTATAATAATTATTATTAGCTATCACGTAGTAATTAGTAGTAGTGCACGGTGTGAGAAACTTGAGCATGAATCGATTCGCTTTAAATTTATATATATTGTGTGTATATTATCTCGCGTTGTGTGTTTTGTATTTATTCACTCTCGATGACATACGATTGTATTTTTGCAAACGGAAAACCGCGTAGGAGGAACAACGAAAAACAAGCGGCGGACAAACAGAAATCAATCAATACGACTCCCATATCGAAACCGTCCAGATTTGACGCGCCCTCGGAAGAATCGGCCGAAGAAATGGCCATGGTCAACATGAACCGAATGAACAAATACGGAGGAAATCAATCGCCGTACAAGTAAATATAAACACCTTGAGCGTTTAAACGTCGATAAAGAAAAAAATTATTATTAAATTCATAAAAAAACTTATTAAATTTATATGCGACATACCTAAGTGTGCGGTGAATATGCGTAATAATCAATCCATAGAGTATTTATGAAAAACAAAGTATTATGCACAGCGGTAGTTGTTGTATTAAATATTCGTTTACTTTACCTACCGGTTTCGACAAAAAAAATCATCGTCGGCTATGTCGGACGAAAAATAAAAATGAACGAAAGAGAAAATTATGAATAAATTACAATAGAAATACGAAAGAATTTTAGAGAGGAAAAAAAAAGAAAATTTACAACGCAACTCTTATAAATTTCTTTATTTTTTTAATAATACTCTTTGGCTTGATTGTATTATATTATTCACGTGTACGTATATTTATTTAATTCTTTTTTATATATATATACATTTTTTATATATTTCCTTCGCGTAACCTTTTATTTTATTTTACTCAAATTAATTTTTCCATTTTTTTTTTTTTGTTTCTACTGTTTTATATTAATTGTACATAGGCCATCTATATTATTTCCATCGCCGTGTGTTTCGCTTTCACAGAAGCGTCTACATTTTTTTTTTTTTTGTAAATATTAAATTCGTGACACTAGCGATTTTCAAACTGTATTAGACACGATGTGTAAACAGTGTAAAATTTATTACGGCCTAGGGTTAGAAGAAGTTATAAGCAGCGTTATGGCGATATACAAAATATACGCGCAATACACGTGTCACGCGCGTAGGTTGTATAATGTATATACGCGCGCACACCCTTGTTTCGGCCTGATGGCATAGATGCGTTATTATTAGATTGACCCGAGAAGGAGCTGTAACGCGTACACTGCATGTTTCTGATGTCAAACAAATTTAATCATTTTATATACGTACCTATACATACACGAGCATAACATAAAATTATATATTACGTTACGTATAGTAGTAATCAGTCAACGTCGAGACTGTATAACTAAAATGTAATATAAAGCCGATATTATATTATAATATACAAGACAAATTCGTCGAGTCGTATTGGCTGCAAGCAATAACTATACTTTGTAGTCGCGTTCTCTCGTCAATCGATATTCCCACGACGAAACGAGGCGAACGCACGAGGATATATTAAATTATTGTCAATACGCTTGAATATTTCGAAATATGTGTATATTTTTTTATTATTATTGTCGCGCGCAATACACTCGGATATAGACTCCGACAGTACTCGTCTAATGTTTGTTTCGGTTTTTTTCCGATTTAAACGCGTTATTATATTTCCTCGCACTCGCCTACAAGATTTCAAAAACGGATTGGAGAAATACTTTTCTGCTCGGGAAACGAAAAATTACGAGACGTCCGACCGCAAAATAAAATCTCCTCGCGCCACTTATTATTACACTTCGAATAATCAAAAAAAAAAACACATTTTTTTTTTACTCGAAACACACCGTTCGTTCGCGTTTTCGTTATTTAAGCGGTCGAAAAATCGACCGAATCTTCATCAAAATATCTCCCGTGGCTCGAACGGCTGCGGCGCACTGTCGCCGTATATAATAATAAATATTTTATTACGGATTTTCTCGCAAAACTCTCGAGAAGTGTTCGCTTTTTCAACGCTATTCCGTTAAACCCGATGAAATGTATTTAAAATAATTTCAGTCGACCTAAAAAGTGTAGACGCGAGGCGAAAAACATTGTAAAACCGATTACCGACTAATCGGCCTGTCGGAAAGTTTCTCGATTATAATGACGCTGCTATACTGCGAGATAAAACTATAACTCGATGACTGCAGAATATCGTTTACGATCACTGAAATATTATGTAAAAAAAAAAAAAAATTATCACGTTGTCTCTAAATAATATACGATGATAATAAAATAATAATAATCCAACGATGTTTATTACATTATAATTATGTGTATAAAATCTAGTACTCCCATATAATATATTACATGCTCACTGCTCACAATTCCCCGTATTACCCCGTTTTTTTTTTTTTATCAAATAATTCATTCGTACTTATATGTAATATCGCGTACTGTACATTCGACACGTTTTTTTTTTTATATATTTTACACTTTTTTTTTTCAACATTGTAGTCGCTCAGAAACTGGATCACATAAAATGCTTTTTCATTCGACAAATCACATGTCCCCGAGCACCTCCGGTATATCTATGTAAGTATATTTTATACATTTACATATAAAGGTAACGATTTTTTTTTTCTTCTTTTCTTTAATCATATTTTTTTTTTTATGTTCAGGGAGCATAAGCCTCACAATTTGTCCAGATTAGGTTTGTGTTCTAACGACGAAGACGACATGAACATCCAAGGCAAGTGTATTTATCGAATGTACATAATACTATGTTTTATTTTGCTGTCACCGTAATAATAATACGGTGCCCCAGAGGTTATATCGCTGGAAATTCGACTTGTCAAACGGCTATTTATATTGTCACCATAATATTTTGAGAGTACCGTTACGATACTCATTGGTAAACTTTTCAAACTTTGTATATAGTTCAAGTTTATTCTCGTAATTCAATACTCTAACGTATTTGACTTTGGATCGTTGGTAGAAATAACTTCAACATATTAGTTTCGTCATTTTCAATATAAATTGTTTAAACGCGTTTTTTTTCTTCTTCTTCTTCTTCTTCTTCTTCTATTCGACGACGTTTGAATTCGTTTTGTTCGTTGCAGAAAATCTCCATATGAGTGGACGTGCGAGCAGTTGTGGTATGGCCCCGGGATCTGTAAGTATATCCGACATGGAACGGAAGATAAAATCATTGGACGGTTACCACGGGGACTTGTTGGAAAAACTTCGGACCGCCGCCACTAGGTCGACGGGTGCCAGGTCTAGTAGTGAGGACTTGTTATGGCGCACACTGACCGAAACGGCCGAATCGGCGTACAATCGCAGTGCGGCTAGTCAAGAAAGACTGTGCGAAGAGAGTACGTGAAATCACTGATTTTAATTATGTCCGTTTTAATCCAATCCGCGATCGAATAATGTCAACAGTTCGTCACGAAGTCGTATAAATAATTTAATCGAAACGCAAAACTAATGATGAAATCTGATTGCAGGACACGGACTTCCACAAAGTCATACTATACTGTCCGAAAGCGGAGTGCCTACGTGTCATCGACATCCTCATCGAAGGCCTAGCAGACGATCAGATATTGGTGATTACGTGCCTTATTTTTATTTTTATTCTGAAAATAAAAACGTTTTTCTATGTCGATAATAATTTTAAAAAAAAAAAAAAAAAATTCATCTTGTATCTGTTAAAGCGCCAGAGGACGAAGAAGACCCGGCCAAAGAAGTCGCTTCCTCTACGATCCGTATACGGAACCTCGAGGACCTGTTCAAACAAATCCAAGAGCACACCGTACGGCACAGTCCTTCGGGTTCGGAAGAAAACCGAATGTCGGAAACAGAAGTCGACAGACATTATAGACACGACGCGCATCCTGGGTAATTATTATTGTCTGTCGTCTTGTTTTTATTCGTTGCCCGACGTCATCATCGAACGAAAATTCAATCTACTAAACGTACATTTTATAAATCATGACGATTGAAATCCGGAAGGATACGTATTATTAGTCCCCGGAACGATTTGCATTCGTTTCTTTACACAATGCGAATATTATATTACGTATATACGGTTTTGTAGCAATCGCGAATTTACTACAGCGGAAAATGCAATATAATTATACGTCATTATTTAAAGTGCTGCGAATTTTTCAAAACGGTTTTAGTATTACGTCGTCAATAATACAGTGTAGGCGGTATTATGTAAACATTGCCCAACTGCAGAGGCGGATTGCGGAGAAAAACCGGCCCACATTTTTCACTGTTGAATATTTTTATAGAACATCCTGAATTTAAATAATAATAATAATAATAATAAATACTAGGCCGTATTTTATCACGAAACCCCCGGGCTCCGGGACAAATTAATCCGAGTAAAGTCAGACCTATCGCCGCGAGAGAGATGACGCGCATATTTTTTGATGTGAGCTGTAAAATAAAATCATTTATGCAACCATTCGTTTATGTGACTAAACGTTTCGTCTCGTTTTCCCAAACGAATATTCGGGCTACACAGCTGAGCGCTGCAGTGCAATGATTGTGAAAAAAAAAATAACGAAACGAACTTTTTTTTACGTAAATTGTATCACAACGTCAATTTCGAACGCCAAGAATAATCTATGTACTAGAAACTAGGTAGTGGAATTGTGTAGGTTTATAATGGTTTTCGATCACTAGCCAGATTAACGCCGATAACGACACCTGATCGATGTCGGTTTTAAAAGCGGTTCGACAGTGCCGAAGGGCGGCGAACAACCCGTCCTCGGCCACGCCCATCACCCGCGCAACTTGGAATAGACGTGTAACACATGACGTGTATTTATGAAATACCGGCGGCCCATAAGAGGATGCTGTACTGAAAGCAAAACACGTGCAATTTTACCGTAACACCGTGTGAAAACTAATTTACCGCGAACGTAAAACACCGGGGCTACGAACAAAAATAAAAACACCACCAAATTTTGGAGGTACATAGAAGAGAACTTATTAATCTGTGTCGTAGCGTTTTTATTTTTTTCAAAATTTGTTTCAATTTTGTATTATACGCGTAAAGACAAAACACAAATCGTAGAAGTTTAACAGTCAATCACTGAACGTAAAATGACCTTACAAAAAAACAAAATAAATAAAAACTCAACGACACAGATTAGGTTCTCTTCTGCGTGGTGCCAAAATGTGATCGTTTTATTTCGATTGTAGCCCCGGTGTTTTATGTTCGCGTAAACCAGTTTTTAGTCTCTTATTTGATTGTGTAACATCCTTTTGAAAGACGTGAAAACGGCCAAAAATCGTCCGCCACGCCGTGGTCATTGACCATTGGTCAATGCTCGTAGCCGCGTAGGCGCGACATATAATATTTATACTCCAGAATTCGATGATAACGCACGAGTAAGACCGCAACTGAGACCCCACCCCGCGACCCGTCGCCCAACGAAAGCGGTTTTCTTCTTTTTTCTGAGTTTTTCTTCGTCGTGCAGGTGCGAAGAGCCCAGATTCGTGAGGGGCTGGTACCGTCCGGCGAGCAGGGCGACCAGCGGCTCCGCATCTCCGTACCAACAGGCGGCCGCCCGGGCGACGGCGGCCACCGTCCACTCGACAACAGGTGAGGAAAGCATCTATGAATCGGCAGACCACCCGCCCTCGTGTCGGAACGCGTGTAATACCCCCGACAGCGAAAGGTACGCACCACATGCACCAACCCGTCACAGGCTCGATTAATTGTTATTTATTAATTAATTTATTATTATTATTATTGGTAGCGACAGGCGCGACAGTAACGATTTCAATGTCCAATAATGTGTAACGTCCTTTACACACATAGTTTCTGGTGTTTTAAAATTCTTTCGTATATTTCGTTCGCATCATAAAAATCTTCGTGGATCGATAAATTTCGTTAGACTATTTTTTTTTACTACACATCAGACGTGTTTTTCGAAGACTTATGTATTTCCCGTGTGCTTTTAACGTCTTTCAAAAAAAAATCATTATTACACGTTTAGTTGCGTACAAAAAAAACAACAACGCGCGTTCGCACAGAATTCGAAATAATATAAATCGCTTCACACAAACACTTAACGTCCACGTCTGCAGTCTAAGAAAATTTTTTTAAAAAATTATCGGTTTATAACCGCGTAACGTTTTCTGACAACGTTCAGTTACTGTTGCGCCGTTTCGATAATGTACGGAGGCCCGTTCAAAATAGTACTTTTATAGTGCTGGAAATTGAAAAACCCGAATAAGCCCTATAAATGCTAACGGGCACAAAAATACTATGTGATGATCCCGGGGACTGCTTCTACGGACGTTCTCGTCGAATTTTTCGCTCGTACACGTTGAAAAACATTTTTTTTTTTTTTTTTTTGCTCAAAGAATAATCCTCTTTATCGAGGTACCGCGTTTGAAGTAGAAAATTCACTATAAACCTCATTGGATTTGATAAAAAAAAAAAACGTTTTTGATTCAATCGCTTATTCGCGGACTTATATTTTATAGCGGCGTTACTGAAGTGATGGCTTCGCGGGTTTTGTGTGTTTAAACCATATATTCAACGGAATCTGAGAAATATATATATATATATATATTTTATTTTACGACTATGTCTTTTATAATAACGTAAAACGATATCGTTTTGAACGCGCCCCGTACATTTTATATACGATATATTAAATATTATTATTAGAATAAATAGTTTTTAGAAATAGTTGAGTTTCCGAGCAACCGTGTTATTACGATGTCTTAGTATAGTTGTTCTCGCGTATTACACAATATTGTATCATATGCGAGAACAACGCTACTAAGCCATTTTTAGCGTTAACACGTCGTAAATGCCAGTGGCGCGCACACAAATAAGATCGGAAAAACGGTATGATGATATCGAGTGGACGCGTGGTCGACGGGACACTCGTGCGGGCAGTGGCGTGCCCAGGAATTTTCAATGGGGGGGGGGATGTTATAAGTAAATAGTAATAATACATTTTAAATTTTAATGAATTGTCATGGTAATACCAAAAACTCAAATGTTTATGTTTAAAGCTCTCCAAAATCATTTCTAGCTTATAATTATGTACATTTGAAAATTGTTCAATAATTAAAATTAATTTAAATTATTATAACACACTAATACCGAGTCGTTCAATTAATATAACGTATGTATAGTGAATGTTTATTATCATAAGTAATAACTTTTGCTAATAACTAATGAAAAGTATTGAGTAATGACTCTAAAACCGCAGCTCTTATAACTAATAAGTTGTTTTCTGTAAGTCGGCAAAAAAGACAATGGGGGGGATGTAACCCCTAACCCCCCCTGAGCACGCCACTGCGTGCGGGAATAAAAATTGGGTTGTATATTTGGGTAATTTAGTATTATTTGGCATCGTCGACAATATTATTATACTACTATACACAGATTTTGGGAGGATTTTTAGAATTTGCATATTTTTTTTTGTTTCTGAATAATACGGAGAAGTGTAAAATATAAATCTCGTTCGCGATATATATAAAAAAAAAAACCCCCTCCGAAATATTACGGAATATTGTATTTTGCATATTTTACGGTTTTTGCTTATGAGAGCATATTTTAACGTTATAGATATATATATATAACTTTTACCGCTTTGTTTAAACCTATTATTTTTGCCAACAAAAAAAAAAAAAACACGTTTTTAAAAACACGCAATCTAAAATCAAAACCAATTTACCGACAAATTACTTTACTCCGTACAGGAACGCGTATAATATTACACGCGCGTTTTTATAGTGTCTGAATAATGTAATTATTAACTATTAATCGCGCGCGTATTTCGTCGAGACGAAAAAGGAGTCGAAAACAATAAAATCTCAACGGGAATTTTTTATTACTATACCTACATATTATATAATATCGTTCATCGATTTTATCGTACGAATATTCATCATGGATAAAATACAATTTTTTTTTTTTTTAATGTTTCGCGTATTATTTTAACGGAAATAAAAAATATATATAATATAATATAATTATTTTTATAGTTTGTTTTTATGATCTTTGTCAATTGATTCTTTTCGGTACGAACAGCGTGTATATTATTATAATATATTGTTGATAATTGACGCGATTATATAATATATAGCGTATATAGATTTAATCGTTTTTGATATCGTTTTAATTTAAAATTGAAGAAAAAAAAACCGATTTGCGAGTCGAGAAACGCATCACGCTATAATAGTGATGAATCACTTAAAAAAAAAAAATTATCTAAAAAAAAAACAGTTTTATCGACGTTTTTAAAATACCGAAAAAAAAAATCGGATTTGATGTGTGCGCCTTTGTATGTACGAACGGAAAATATATATACATATATATTGTCACGGAGATGTGAAAAAAAAAAACATAATAAACGTAATAACTCTGCTGTTTTATTCAATTTTTTTTTTAATAAGTTTTTGTTGATCATTTTTAGGAGAAAAAAAAAATTTCGGTAAAATTCAAAATAGTATTATTTTATGAATCTAATTTTTTTTTTTTTTAACTGACGTTTTCATTAAAAATTATATAGTCGTTGGTTTTCCACGACGTCGTTTTTTTCTTCTTTTAATTTATGAACATTTCTTTTTTCGTTTATACGACTAACAAAAAAAAAAAAAACGACTCGCAGACACTATAGAAATCGACGTTTTCGTAGACCGCGGCGAGAAATATAGATTCATAAAAAAAAAATTTTTTAAATCCAAAAATACAATATATAGACGCTATTTCGGTCAGCGAATGGAAGGAGTAATTATTTAGTAATTATATAGTATTATAATTATAATAACGATAGGATTTTTTAGAAATAAAAAGTATATTCTGAAAAAAAAATTTTTACATATCGAATATGGATTATTTGTAAAACGTTTATTGCTATTTTGTCACATCTCCGTTGCGGAACACCCGCAAACGCGCATTATATTGTGCGCGTTTTAGATTTTTTTTTTAAACTACTATAACTGCGTCGTTCTCTCTCTCTCTCTCTCTCTTTCCCTCCGTTTTCCCGCGACCGCGGGGCCCGCAGTAAAAATCGATTCGCGCGGAAAATCGAATCTACCGTCGTTTTGCGTACAAATGAATTTCGCGGTGGTAAAAAAAAAAAAAAAGAAACGAGAGAGAGAGAGAGAGAGAGACGGCCGCAGCAGCAGCCGGTGTACGCACGTAATAATATTTTAGAAAATAACGCGTTTTTTTTCACCCCCTACACTACGCACGTCCGGGCGTATGGGAGAGGAAAAAAAACGGCGGCGTGCACACAACACGTGTTCTGTACGTTTTCGTTTTTGTTTTTCCTCTGCGTTCGCTCAATTTTTTTTCTTTCTTTCTTCTGCTCTCGCCCCGCCGCGAAGCTCGTCGACCAATAGCGCGGTCGGCTAGCATGGACACGCCGGCGGTCGATGGCGTTTTCCGACGACAGTCGTCATCGGCGGCGGCGGCGACGCACCGCCGTCTGCACCAACACGACAACTCGCCGCCGCCGCCGCCGCCGCCGCCGCCGATCACCGCCCTCAACGGTCTGTCACCCGGTCGTCGGCGCGGACGAAACCGCAGCATCGACGACACCGACACCGCCATCGCCGCCGTCACCAACACCTGCAGCACCACCACCGTCATCGTCCTCAACAACAACAACAACAACAACACCACCACGACCGCCGCCGCCGCCGCCGCGATCAAGTCGTCTGCACTGCTCAACAACGACAAACGTTTTCCCGAATACAAACATTGACGTGACGCTATACCGGCGGCGACCCCGTGACCCCCGTCGCTCAATCGAACGCTTTTTTCTCGTCTCGTTACTATACACTGGTACGCGACATTATTTATTTATTATTTTCAGTGGCGTACGTACGGGGAGGGTGCAAAGGATTTCCACTTAAACACCCTCGGGAAAAAATTGTTTTTCCTATTTAAAACGTTGTGAAATTTCACCGTCCGTTGATTGTAAAAGTAATAGCGAATTTCCGCGCATTTATATTTATTAATACGCGTATTTATACCAAGTTCAGAATCTCGAGCGTTTACAATACTTATATGTACATCGAGATAAAAGGTTTTTAGATGTACTAATAATCGGAGAGCCGTCACTGTTTTTTTTTTTTATGGGGAAATTCTTTCATTTGAAAATTACTTAATAAATACACAAATTATTATTGATAAATAATATAGAAAATATTTTTGGAAAGTTCCTTTGAACCGTCCCTCCCCACGGCCCCAAGAAAAACGTCGTATCTACGCCACTGATTAATTATTAGTTATTATCAAACAAGTCTTGGGCGTCTTTATTATTTTTACTCGACTTATTTTCCCGCCGCCTCGCGTCGTCGTCAATGACGTTTCCCCCCCCCCCGAAACCGATTATTATTCGTTAGATTTCGAATTTTCATTGCCGAAAATTCTTCGTCGCTTTTCGTCTGAAAACACGTTCGAGACGAACGTAAATATGCTTAAATGTAATCAGTTGTGACGAACAAATTCAAAAATTTCGTATAACAAATAATATATTTGTATATTATATTAATGATTAAAAATAATAATAATAATAATTTTCAATTAACTTTCACTCTGAACTCGGTCGACCTTAATTTTAGTGAGTTAAGTAAAAAAAAAAAATGGATAATTTGCCCGAACTTGTTGTTGTATTATCATCGTCGTCGTATATAAATTCCATATATTATACTTGAAGCGCGTGTCGAACGAATACGCCTCTAACGTTTATCATCGGGGCTGTATGATTTGGAGTTGGTGGCAATAATGAGTTTCAAGTGAAAATAGATGCGAGTGATTCTTTTTATTAAATTAAGGCGAACAGTCAATTAGACGTACATTTAACAAACGATTTGTACGTTATAAACATATAACATACAAACGTCTTAACATCAAATTTTTAATTTTTTTTTTTTTTTTTTTTTGCCGTAACGAAAATACGTTCTTTATTGGGTGATTTTTTTTTCTACTTCAAAGCACATTAGAGAACGGCGTGGACAGAAAATTCCTATGGCCAGGACACTAAAAATTCCAAACGTTTATTTTCTATACGCCGCAGTTCACCGCCGTTCTACACTACTGATAACTGCTATCGACACTGCGCAAGACATTTCGAGAGAGAGAGAGAGAAAATCAACTCGGTCACGTCATAATAGCCGATACGTTTGTATTATATTAAAAATGAAAAATCGGAACCGATATCGATTATTGAAATCGATGAACTTTTCCCTCGCGCATCTCCACAAGTACCGCTGATAACGCAGCTGTCGTCAATTTATTGAAAACGAATGATATCTCCTCACCGTCGAAGGAAAGCGTACGCCGGGACATGAGTTATATGAAATTTTAAGAAATTCGGATGGTGGTTTTTCGTATTAGCCGTGTTGTTAAACCGTGACGTCTGGATACGGTCGAATTCATTGCCTCTGAAACGCGTCTAAATGGCGGAGACGAGAAGCGCAGGATAAAGCAAATCGTTAGGTTTGAATTAACGTTGGGAAAAATATACGCCTATATTATATACGACGTTCGAATTCATTTTCTGTTCGTGCGATCTTAACCGAAATGAATGAAAATCGAAAACATTTTATAAGCCGACACGAACGGAACTGTGGATCTTCTGACCAGCCTAACGATTAACACACACGTACAAAAATTCGCTGTTCTTTATTTACATTGAAAAAACATTAACGTTAAAAAAGACGAATAAACCTTAAAAGCGTGATAGTCATTGATCGGCGGGCAGGCAAAACTTTGCACCGGTGCTCGAAAACTAGAGTTACGCCGCCGCAGTATTGGTATAAACAATTTTCTTTTTATATAATTGGATAATTTAAAACGTAAAACAAACACCAGTCATTTTTTTTTTTTTTTTAGAATGTATTGTTACAGTACGCACACGCCGATAAATTAATTATTTCGTCATAACGATATTATCTTATTTGTACGCGCTCGTTACGGCTCTCTGATCTCCTGTATTTTCGACGTCCAAGTCCTATATACAATAACCTCGTGTCTACGTCTCGCTCGATTCGGTTTTATTTTCAACACTACCAGACAAAAGTGTTACCATATCGTTATAGTCGACAAATTTGTTTTTTTCTTAAAACAAAGTGGCTTTCGAGGAGGTCGTTCCTTTATCAGTTTGTACGTTGCGCGTTTCTAAAACTATATCTATATAATATAATATAACTCTACTCGCACATAAAATATAAATAATTATAAAAGCATAATTTACATCGCGGTCAAGTAAAACACTTTTCCGTTGTACAAGAGTAAATATAGTTACTTGAAAAAAAAGTGCATAAAAATATACAATTTGTATCCACAGTAAGGTACTCGTTCGCTATATATAACACCCGTTCGTACATATAGAAATCCGCAATACAAGATGTACCGTACAAATAAGAAAAACGGATAAGTCGTGATAATTTTAAAGAAACCTCCCGGAATTCAAAATTAGCGGCGTAGGCACCTCTATACTAACTATATATACTACATGCCCCAACTGTGGAAAATGAGAAAAAAAATATTTTCGGAAAAAATACAATTTACTGACGTCTGTCGAATTTTGTTAATCTCGGGAATCGAGTCCGACGGAGTGATAATAAATGCGGTACACGATCCCGTTGAAAATTTCCTATAATTGAAATATTTTAGTGTGTGTATATATACGAGATAATGTGTACACCGTCCAGCCGTTTTGAATTCTTTTTAAATCCACAAATTATACGTCACGGTTCACCGTGTGTTTATATACATGTATTTAATCCTGTTCGACCTCCTCGCGCTTTGGAAAAAAAAACACACGTACTTTTTTATTTATTTATTTATTTTTTTTTTATAAATACAAATAAAAATGGACGCAATACCGCGTATTCTCGCCGTCCCCTCTAATTTCAATTTCCTTAAAAATAATGACGTAACATTCAGTTTATAACGCATTTCGCATCGTTCGAAATGGCTATATACGTATATATATATATATATATATATATATATATATGTACAGTAACATTTCCAATAATAATAAGTCAACGCGTTCAACGCGCGTTTTCCTTCCTATACATTTTATATTTTCATTTTTTGTCATCCCATTTTTTTTCCAACCCCCGATCCCACTCCACTGCTCGCAAAGGTCTTTTCGTGTATATATATATACTGCATTTTATCATTTCTGCTGCTCATATATATATATATATATATATATTTTTCGAGAGATGGAAAAGCTGATGTTATATGTGGACGACAACAGACACCAATAATGTCGTTTACAGAAACATTTATTCCTTTTCCACGTGCACTTCTGCCGCGTACGTACCTACCACCTACCCTACATACAAATGACATTTGGACTTATATATATTTTTTTTTTTTTTTTTGTACGGCCCAATGACTATATATGTATATATTCGTATTAACATTATTATTATTATTATTATTATTATTATTATTATTATTATTATTATTATTATTATTATTATTATTATTATTATTATTATTATTATTATTATTATTATTATTATTATTATTATTATTATTATTAATTTTTTTTTATCATTATTCCAACGCAAATTTCCTCCACTAGATACGTAATATACAATATACCTCGATCGATGAAATATTTAGAAGTACACTTTGTTAGGTGTATATAATTTTCGCTTACAACCTAACTGCTCGAAAAACAGCGTTAATTTCTTCTCAAGCCATATTGTTACTATAATGTTGCGCGAAATTACTTTTCAATGTTTGTTCCGCGCGCTTGAAATATTTGTTTTTAATTAAAATCTACAGCGGGACCCGGAAAATTGCATTTTAGTTACAAAATCGTTCTGTATTCGTATAATAATTCGCGTACCGACTAATCGTGTTTTAATAGTTCGTGGATCTCAAAACTCGCACGAATATAAATAGTACATATTATTATTATTATTATTATTATTATTATTATTATTATTATTTTGTCTTCGTGCAATAAATGTATGTCGTTATAATTGAATTTTTCTTTTCGTGTACATATTTTACCAGGGTTACTTCTAAATAATAATAATAATAATAATAATAATAATCGTATATATTAATAGTACGAAATCGTCTTCTGTATGTGCAATTATATATATAAATATACATGACGAATCATCTTGTATAAAAATTTCCGTATAATACGACTCGATAATATTGTTACTGCCACAAATTTATTTTTACGTGTACAACTATAATCAAATACATTATAAAAATATTAATTATTACAATTGTTATTGAAAAATAAAACAAAATGAATTATATCGATTATTATTGCATTATTAAATCGTCAGAATTGTAATTTTTAATTACACGTGCGTAATGTATTAAATATAAATAAATAAATGAATATATAAAAACGCGCGGTACCGCAATATATTGAATAACCGAAAATAATCAGAAGGTAATGGACGTCTATATTACTAGAAAAAAAATAATAATAATCTTTTCAATATACCTATTTATAAATATTCATCAAATTTAACATCACTTTCATTTTCGAAAATTTTAGTTTTTATAAATTCAACGTGAACACCATTGGAATTATATTATTATGTAATATGTATATATAAACTCTTTTTCTCAAGATATTACACATGATTTGTTTTTGTTTTTTTCTAAACAGCGATTATTAAGGGAAAATATATACGTGAATTATATATTATATATATAAATATATATATAATGACAGACACTGGAATACGGACATAAAAAAATATTTACCACGCCAAAAGAAGAGATTAAAAAACGACTTTTTGCGGGATTCATTACAATCTAACAAATATTGGTCAGCAATTTAACTATTTAAACTGTTAAACTATTAAATATTTTAATCGATATTCTAAAACATACAAAAACCAGCCGTGTATAGAATACTCAAACACAATGATTTTTCTCTGTGGCCAACTGTTTTTTTTTTTTTGTTTCTTATTATTTAGTGTTTATCTGTATATTCGTAAAAAAAATGTATGTACTTATTTTAAGAAGAAAAAAACAATTCTAAATTTGAATTAACTATAAATATA